>OX465047.1:1812011-2300817 GCA_949841015.1 Aplysina aerophoba
CTGTCTACCCCTCCCACCTCCCCTCCCACCACTCTGTCTACCCCTCCCACCACTCTGTCTACCCCTCCCACCACTCTGTCTACCCCTCCCACCACTCTGTGTGCCCCACCCTCCTCTCTGTGTGCCCCACCCTCCCCAGTCCTCACTCAGCTGGACCCCTCCAAGGGTATTGTGGCCCAGCAGGTCCAGTGTCGGATTCACCCCCTCATTTCCTGCATCGAAGTGAGTGGTGCTGTCGGCCACAGTAGACACTTGGCTTGTGTCCACCACACATGTGTGCTAGCATCAATACTGCAATAAGTGGCGTAATGTATGATATTTGATATTCCGAGCCTAGTGGACGATAGCAGTTATCCACTGAGGTTGATAATCACTTAATTGGCCACTACACATGTCAAAGGTAATATAATTTATACAATAGATCAAAGATTTGAAAGCAAAAGAAGTACGTGAAGAAGCCATCACACGTACATACATACGTACATGTATGTACGTGTTGTACTGTTAGGTGATCTGGTAGGCCATGTGTGTAGGTGAAATAGGTTTTGGTGTGTGTGTAGGTGTGTGTGTGCGTGTGTGCATACGTACATGCATGTGTGTGTATGTATGTGCATGTGTGCATGTGCGTGCATATATGATTGTCTGTGCTGTGTGTGTGTGTGTGTGTGTATGCAGGAGTCGTCTTGCCTGTATGACCTCGCTTACAAACTAATGGACACCATGCACCGCAGTGAGTGGGTGGGTGGGTGGACACCGGAGCAGCACCTACCCACTGTGTGCACTTGCAGTGTGCGAGTGGTGGCAGTGTCTGTAGTGGCTGGGTCGGATGCAGATGTTGTACAGCAGTCTTGTGCGCCAGATGTTCTGGTTTTTGGGGCGGGTTCGCAGTAATGAGCTCACTGAGGATACGTCCGGGCTGGCGCAGCAGACTAGCTTGTCTGTGGCCCTTGTTTTGAGACAGAGGCGTGAACTGTGTTTTGTGTTAACTTGAAGAAAGCATTGTATGTAGTTATGTGATATCCAGAGTGTGTCCACCTCATGCAAGGTGATCAGTGCATGCATGCTTGTACATGCGTAATGTGAGTTGTATACGTGCATACACTAGGTCTGCCCGAGGAGACCTTGGAAGGTCACAGAGACCGCTTCAACAGGCAGTACTCTGCTCTACGGAAGTACTTCAATGAGACGCGCAAGATGAGGTACTTTGACGGTCTTGTTGATATACCCCAACTCAGGGAGGTGCGTTCACTGCACGGTCACAGGGCAGAAGGGCTCCCTGTGGTGTTGGGTGCCAAGTGCTGGAGTCATAGCTACTAGTCCTCCCTGTAGCTTGTTTCTAGGGTGTCGAGTGTGTTGTGTGTTGTGTTTGACACTCTTGTCTCATGTCTGCCCTCCCCCCCCCCCTCTCTCCTCTGTAGAACCCACCCAACTTTCTCCTTCCTGCTGATCAGAGACTGCTACAGCAGCAAGAGTCACAGCCTGCAGAGACAAAGGTGCCAAGTTGCTCTGCAGTGCCCTCCGCTACCACTGATCCTCCACAGTTACCGTCATATGTATGTATGTATGTGTACTCCTCCCCCCCCTGCAGCCAACCACACTGACTGCCTCCACCTCAGTGCAGTCCACCGCCTCCAGCTCGGGGGAAGGAGCTGAACCCCTCTTTGCTCCGTTTGACTTCAGCGCAGCAGCCAAAGAGCCAGAGCCACCCAAGACTGACGAAAGGTGCTGCCTTGTACATTATGTCCATATGTAGTGTGTGCATGCAACAAATTCTACGTCAGCTTTCAGGAGTTACGTATATCACACACACAGTATGGTGTACATGTACGTACATAGATAGCTGATAATACCTGCCCTATCTTGTGGCAGGTTGTTCAATTTCCTCCATGAATGGAGGGCTTGTAGTGATGGTGTTTTTTCCTTCCATGCTTTCCAACCCCTCCTCCTCCTCTGCTGCCCAACCCCTCCCCCTCCTCTGCTGCCCAACCCCTCCCCCTCCTCTGCTGCCCAACCCCTCCTCCTCCTCTGCTGCCCAACCCCTCCCCCTCCTCTGCTGCTCAACCCCTTCCCCTCCTCTGCTGCCCAACCCCTCCCCCTCCTCTGCTGCCCAACCCCTCCTCCTCCTCTGCTGCCCAACCCCTCCTCCTCCTCTGCTGCCCAACCCCTTCCCCTCCTCTGCTGCTCAACCCCTCCCCCTCCTCTGCTGCCCAACCCCTCCCCCTCCTCTGCTGCCCAACCCCTCCCCCTCCTCTGCTGCCCAACCCCTCCTCCTCCTCCACAGGACCGTCCTGATTGAGCAGCTGATGCGTGAGGGGGTGGACCTGAAGGAGAGGTTGTCTGTGCTGCAGACCGCACTGCACGCCAAGAAGAGTGAGACGGAAGCTTCGCAAGAAAAGTTAAGAGAGGCACAGATGGAGCTCACTGAATACAAGGAGATAGCTGAGCAGGCTTGCGGCGAGAATGTACTCCTGAAAAATCAGGTACAGTGTCAGAGATTTAGTTGTGCGTAATGTGTGCTGCGTGCTGTGTGTGTGTCTGGAAGGTATACACAGTATATGTATGTACGTACATATGTATGTATGTACATACGTAAATGGTGTTGGCAGCTACATGCAGTGTTGAACCACCCCCCTCTGCGTGTCCCACACTGTGTGTGTCATGCTGTGCATTAGTCTTCAGGTGGGCTGAGCCTAGGAACACTTCTCTCTCTCTCAGAGTGACAGGACTTGATATGCAAACGTACGTACATACGTACGTATGTACGTATGTACATGCTTCTGTACATACGTATGTATGGGGTGATGGATGGACTACATACGTACGTACCTCACATGGAGCAGTGTATTCTGAGCATAAAATGTAATAAATGTACAGGCTCGTTACTGCGTGGTAGAATGTGGGGTGGGAAATTAGTGAGCAGTTCATGTACGTACATATACACACTTAGTGTTTGTCAAGCAACAACAGGACATATTGAGGTTGTTGGTTACATACGTACACTAGCAATGCTCTCCCCAGACAATAGTGTGAAAGGGTTCACTATAGCATTCTATGTAGATGCAGAACACGACAGGGCTGATGTGTGGCTGTGCACTCACCGTCGTGTTGCCGCCTCTTGGTGTGGTATTGCTCACACCACAAGGGTATCTTTCAAGAAGGGTACAGTGCCAAGTTACAGCCTCACGGAGGGTCCTGTAAGGAACTAGGACTAGAAGAAAGGACTAGAATGGTCTGTATCCTTGAATACCCTTGTATGTATGTATGTATGTACGTACGTATGTTCTGTTCCTCGCTACGTATGTTGTGGACTACAATGCCAGGTACATAGTGTGTTAGTGCACATGTTGAGGGCACGGATAATAGTCAGCCACATCATGTTAGAGTGTGCAGCTGGAAACGGCAAGTGTTTCATTTGGTGACCTAGTTACTGCCAGCTCATCCACTATTGACATACCTTAAAGTATAGCAGGCCTATTTCCAAATCAGTCAATCGCAGTGATTTCTTACCATTTCGCCAATTTTTCCTGCTTTCTTACATTTCACTACTTGTACAAGTTCGCTGACTTCACACCTTAAAGGAAAGTGGCAATTGGATAATTTGTACTGCTTGCTTTCAGGCTGGCAATGCTGCATAGGTCAGGTGTGGGTACACTCCCAAGGCGCACTGCACTGCCCTTGCCACTGGTGTGGTGGCGCACTGCGCTGCCCTTGCCACTGGTGTGGTGGCGCACTGCACTGCCCTTGCCACTGGTGTGGTGGAGCACTGCACTGCCCTTGCCACTGGTGTGGTGGCGCACTGCGCTGCCCTGGCCACTGGTGTGGTGGCGCACTGCGCTGCCCTTGCCACTGGTGTGGTGGCGCACTGCGCTGCCCTTGCCACTGGTGTGGTGGCGCACTGCGCTGCCCTTGCCACTGGTGTGGTGGCGCACTGCGCTGCCCTTGCCACTGGTGTGGTGGCGCACTGCGCTGCCCTTGCCACTGGTGTGGTGGCGCACTGCGCTGCCCTTGCCACTGGTGTGGTGGCGCACTGCGCTGCCCTTGCCACTGGTGTGGTGGCGCACTGCGCTGCCCTTGCCACTGGTGTGGTGGCGCACTGCGCTGCCCTTGCCACTGGTGTGGTGGCGCACTGCGCTGCCCTTGCCACTGGTGTGGTGGCGCACTGCGCTGCCCTTGCCACTGGTGTGGTGGTGTACATACGTACGTACACACGTGGCATGCACGGCGTGCAGCTCCGTCTGCTAACCGTGGTCCGCTCCTTGTGTTGCAGATTGAGGAGCTGCAGACACAGAAGGGGGCCCAGACGGCTGTGGAGGCGCGGGCGAGTGCACTGGATGAGAAGTACTCCAAGCTCAAGAGTGTGTACACCAAGCTGCGCGAGGAGCACATCGAGCTACTGCGGGCCAACGGGGAGACCAAGAAGCAGGTTGTGCTGCTGACCGAGTCAGAGAGGGAGGCACAAGAGAAGATGGAGGTGAGTAGTGGGACCTCTGACCTCACGCTGTCTGGTACCCGGTGAGCTGTGAGCAGTAGTGGCAGTGCACAGTCCTGCGGGTGCACTGTGCTTTGTGCATGTGTACGTACGTACGTATGTACAATGCACGTGTATGCATGTCTGTGTGTACTTGCATGTGTGTGTGTGCGTAGATGTTATGTATGTATGTGGTGCAGTCTCATAGCTCTAAACACCAGAGATGGCTCTGCTGCATGCAATACGTACATACATACATATGTACATATGTTGGAGAATTGGGTGTGCACACATCCTCAAGTGCCGTTGTGCGTGTTTTCTGCAGCAATCAGATGAGAGAGTGCAGCAGCTGAGTCTGAAGGTGGATGACGTGGGTCTTCAGCTGGTACGTACCGACACACACACACACACACACACACACACACACACACACACACACACACACACACACACACACACACACACACACACACACACACACACACACACACACACACACACACACACACACACACACCTGCACCCCATTGAGCCCTCACAGGGGCCTGTACTGCAGGCTAGTGACTCTATTGTCACATACGTACACCCACAATGTGGTAGCTCATGGCACACCCACAATGGCAGCTCATGACACGCTATGTACATACATACATAGTTGCATGTTGCCTGAGGTACATGTACATACCTACGTACATGCGTGAATATGTACACTACCATGACAGTACGGATGTTGAGTATTTCACATACGTAGCACTGTCAGGGCACAGTATATATGTACGTACGTATGTATATTAATTGTACAATGTTTCGACCACGAAGGTCTTCGTCGGTGCAAAACATTCTAACATCACTACTGCCATTTGGAGCTGTACCCATGAGCCTCTACCACATGAATATTTACCATGCTGTGTCTGTGGACCTGCTGATGTGTTTGTCCTTGTGGTGCCCTGTGCAGGAGGAGGAGAGGCGCGAGGTGGCCTTGTTGCAGGCACAGCTCGATGCAGTTCGGAATGTGAGCACCTAGAGTGTAGCACACACAATTGTGCACTCAAACTGTGTGTGTGTGTGGGGGGGTGGGTGGGTGGGTGTGTCTGTACACAAACGTAGCCGTGTGTCAGGAGTCAGAACTTTCAGAGTTGCTTTAGGTACATAGGTATCTACCTGTATGCCTCCTTCTGCTGTGAAGGAAACTGCAGAATACCGTGTTAGTAACGAGAAACTGAAGAAGACAGCTGAACAGGATAGCAAGCACTTGGCACAAAGCAGTCTAGGTGAGGGAGGGGCAGACCTGTCATTTTTGTACAGGAATATTGTGACATTCATACGTACCAGAGCAAGGCATGAGTACATACATATGTTTGTGTAGCAGGGATCACCATTCTACGTACTTTGTTTAAGTACTGCGCTTGTCTGCACTTAGTATGTCTAGTTAGCCTGTTACGTGTGCTAATGTCCCCCTCTCTGCCCCTCTCCTCTCCCCTTTGTTCTCATCCTCCCTTTGGCCTCTCCAACCCCCTCCCCTCGGCCCTTCCCCCTCCCCTTGCTCCTCCCTCTGCTCCTAGTCCTCTTGCTTGAGATGGCAGAGAAGGACATCCGTACCTCTCTGGACCACCTTCTGACCGGGGAGGACAGCGGAGCCACCTGCCCTCCAGAGTACATGGTGCAGTATGTGCAAAGGGCTAAGGAGAGGCTGGAGCTCACCACGTCAGCCTTCGCCGAGTACTCCAAGGACCAGAGCAGTGAGTTGGGTGCTCCTCATCAGAATGTACTGTATGTAGGTAGCTCTGGTTGTGTGGTAGCTCTGGTTGTGTGCTAGCTCTGGTTGTGTGCTAGCTTTGGTTGTGTGCTGCGCAGTCTGCATGTGGAGCTTTCGCCATGAAACTGGTTTATAGTGTCATGTGTGTAATATCTGGTTTAATATACTTTTAGTACATATGTTATGTGAAGGATACAGCTCATGTCGATCACAGTGCCAACTAGGCTACATATGCCCTTTTACTCGTGCTCCCATGCTACAGACAGTTTGCCCAATGATCTCTCCCTCCCCTCTCCCTCCCCCTCCATCCTCCCCTCTCCCACCCCTCTCCCATTCCCCTCCCCCTCCATCCTCCCCTCTCCCACCCCTCTCCCTCCTCTTCCTTCTTTCCTGTCCCTCCCCTCCCCTCTCTTCCCCACCCCCTCTCCCTCCCACCCCCTCCCTCCAGAGCTGGGTGCTCTGCTAGTGGCGGTCCCAGGGGCCTCCCACTCTCTCTCTGACCTGCTGTGCAATACAAAGGCCACACGACAGCTCATCTCTGAGGAGGGCTCACAGAGTGAGACAGTGTGCCACCCACACAGGGGGTCTTCATGTATATACATATGTACTACCAGTATTCTGTTGTTATCCTGCCTCCCTTCTCCCCCCTCTCCCTCCCCCTCCCACCTCCCCCCTCCGTTTATGCTCTCTCCCCATGCTCCACTCCTGTCTCCTCCTCTGGCGTATGTGCAGACCTGCTGGATGCATGTCGTGGAGTGAGTGACGCTGCGCTGGAGATGCTGCGAGCAATGAAGGCTGATGACCCAGGTGAGGGGGGCGGCAGCAACACATGGGTTAGGTCACTGGTATGTACATACGTACACCTCAACAAGCAGATGAAACCACATGATTCTCACCCACTCCCTGACTGCATGTTTCTTCCAACGCATGACCCAAGCTAGTCTGTCCTGCTAGACCCAACATCTGGTGATATGTCGCAACACAAAGTTGGGTGTAGCAGGACAGACTAGGCCCAAATATACAGAATACAATACATACATACATACATACATGTATGTAGCCTCTCCTCTCTACCCCCCCCAGGTGCAGTGGACCTTGCCAATCACAGGTCTGCCCTTGATGCTGCCCTGGCTAGTCTCCTGCAGGTGAGCTCCTCCCTGGTCGTGCAAGAGGAGGGGGAGGACCTGTCCAATGCCGTCGAAGACGAGATGGCTGCCACGGAGCAGGCAGTCAGTGATGCCGTGGACCGGATCCAGGAGATGCTCAGGAGGACAAGAGAGACGGACAAGGGTCAGAAGCTGGAAGTGAACAGCTCCATTCTAGAGGCCTGCACTACCCTGATGGAGGTGCGTACGTACGTGTTAGTGGACAGAGTTATGGGCGATTGTTTGTCACAATGGGCTGTGTGAGCTGTTATTACGGATGCTTTCACCATCACACACATACATAACTCTTACATAGCCAGCCCACCATTTTGTTCCAGCTCTGCCTCCGCAAATGACGGTCTGAAGACATTCACCTCTTTTTTGGTGTGACAGTCCACCTCTCCAGCTCCAGACTATCAGTATCTATTCAGGCCATCTTATAAGGGTTAGGGTTATAAGATGACACTTTTACAGTAATAGTAGGTAACTCCTGAGAACTCACTGCTTTGGCTACAAGCACACGATGCGTCAGCTGATTCAACTATCACTTACGTACATATATTGCATGATTATGTGCCGACCGTCACTGGACTTCTGCTGGACTCTCTGTGCAAAAGGAATGTACATACATAGGTGAATGTCCGAGGCCATCTTTCATGAGGAGGAGCTGGAACAAAGTTGAAGGGTGGCTACACTGAGGACTAGCCGTTATTTCACAAGCTGAAATGTGATGTATGTACAGACCCACCTAAGGGACTTGTCCCATGCTGAAGCCGTGATACTGTGTCTTGTACAATTGATATTACCCTTCCCCTCCTCCCCTCCTCTTCCTCACCTCCCCTCTCCTCCCCTCCCATTTCCCCTGTTCAGGCCATGCAGTCCTTAATTAAATCAGCAATTGCTCTGCAGAATGAGATAGTGGCAGAGGGAAGGGTGAGACAGGAGCGGGCACTCACTGCCGTGTGCTGACATGTAATGTGCCACACACATTGGCTCACCAGACTGTGTACACTGTGCTGTATGTAATTATGCAATAAAATGGCACACTTGCGTACATCACGTCTGTCTGTCCATCTGTCTCTGTGTGATCAGGGTGTGTCTTCTGTGGAGGACTTCTACAAGAAGCACCACAGGTGGACAGAGGGCCTCGTCTCGGCAGCCAAGACAGTAGGGAACGGAGCCACAATGGTTGTGTAAGTACTGCACTGAGTCAAGCGTGTGGAGTGCTCTTGTAGTTGTGTGTACATATTAACTGTATGTAGTATTTGTTGTGGATACTTGCTGTACTGGACTGTGTGTGTGTGTGTCTCTGTTCTAGCAACTCGGCTGACAAGGTGGTCAATGGTAAGGGCAAGTTTGAAGAGCTAATTGTCTACTCAAAGGATATCGCGGCCAGCACTGCACAGCTGGTGGCAGCGTCCAGGGTCAAGGCGCGGCCGAAGAGCGAGAAACTGACAGCACTGAAGGGAGCATCAAAGAAAGGTGTGCAACAGGGGGCGTTTGAATCCTGGATGTTTATCTGCCTGTTTGTGTACATGTATTGTGTGTATACAGCAACTTATTAAATTCACAATGGTCCATTTGTGGTAAAGTTAATCCCCATATACTACTTTGGCCATATCTCATCAGATACTAATTCTGTGAGTTACTGCGAGTATGGAATGTTGTTAGATGCAATGGAGTAGTTTGTTTGTACATCAGGACAACTGTGACACAATTTACATTCATAGTGCTTTGCGTTTGTCAGTCATATGTCACTTAAATCAAGCTCTTGTGTTCCATAGCAAAGCCCCTTGTGTACGTATGTGATGTGTGTTTTGTCATGTTTGTCATCTCTCCGGCAGTAACTGAAGCTACCGGAGGTGTTGTTGCAACAGCACACTCTTTCCTTGACAGAAAGAAAGCGGGTGAGTGGTCTGGACTGCCTGCAGCAACTGTTTGAGCACTCTCTGGACTCTTGTACTGCTTACTCCTCCTGCCTGTCAGAGGAGTGACCTACTGATGTTCAGTTGCATGTCGTCTTTGTTTTTGCGCCTGCCGCTACAGAAGGATTTGAGTATCTCCAGAATCTGTCACTGACACAGGCCAAACGGCAAGAAATGGAGTGCCAGGTGAGCCCATCTACGTAGGTACGTACATATGTACGTACGTAGGTGCAGTTAGGGCTTTGTGCTGTACGTACCTGTGATGAGTCATGTTGCCTTGTGCATTGCATTGCACTCGGACACTGACACAGTTTTACATGTTGTGGTGGTCTCTTCTGTACAAACTGTGGCTGTCACAAGGTGATTATTGACTGCCGTGCTACTGGTGTATAAAGGTAATCTATGGTTTGCTGCATGACACATTGTGCAAGTTCGCTAGGCCACTATGGACTGTTTGTGGGGTGTCATGCACACACAACAGACTGTGGCAGCATGAGCGGAGGTACGTATGCTAAATCTTATGTAGGTATGTAGTCTGTGAATGAACCTGGGTCAAGTTTGCATGGAAACATAATTCCCTACCTGCTGTTTGTAAGCGTGTCTCTGCCAAGGCTTGGCGTACAGGACACACGCATGCATTCTGCTACATATGTACTTATGCATACGTACGAAGTATGTGCTCACTCATGGAAACGTTCACAGACTCGAGAAGTCCCTCACATTTTCTTACCCTGTAGCATGTTCCACATTGTACTGTGTACTGTGCTATCTAGTGTTTAGTGTCTGCAACAACTCTGAGTGCGGCCTGCTTGTACATTGTACATTGTACTTACAGTGTGTACGTACGTATTATTACGTGTACGTACATACAGTATACGTAGGTACATGCGTACGTACGTATGTATGTGCTACATACAGGTGTATCTGTGTGAAGTGCTCATTCTTTGGTGTGCACTACTGTATCTAGGTGCGTGCCTTGGAGCTGGAGAAAGAGTTGGAGACAGAAAGGAACCGTCTGGCTGAGCTGCGGAAGCTCCACTACCACCTGGCCGGCTCAGAGGAAGGGTGGGAAGTTGAGGTGAGGCCTAAACAACTAGTGCCTGCCTATCTCTGCAGCCACATGTGTTTTGTGCAGCTCACTTCAGCACAGCGGTGTGCACCAAATGGAAGTTCTCATACGTACACTGTAACATTATGTATGTAGTGTTTATGGGCGGACCACATCTTAGCACTGAGGCTGACAGCCACATGCATGCCTCCGTTCTGCATACGATGCGAAGAAAAAAGGGTAATCCATACGAGGCTACTTATTGGCCTACCAGAATTCTGGCGGCTTCATGCTAGGGGTTGAAACCCTCACATCAAAGAGTGCATCTGGAGGCTTCGACCAGAATCCTCTGCATTTCACATCCAGTCGGCAGTTGTCATCCACTTTGGCTGATTGGTAATTCATTTTGTCACCAGTGATCGGCTGAAGTATGGGCTCCACTTCAAAGCTTGACATCACCTCCCTGAGCAGGGTGGCTGTTATGTCACGGGTCACATTGTGCCTCAGGATGACATCCTCCCCTAGCACAGCTTAGGGCATGGCTGACACTATTCTTTGCCACAGATGCAGACACTCGGCATTCCTTGTGGTCGCCATACGTACATATCTCAGTGCCAGAGTGTCATGGTGTACACTTTTATGCCAAGCGAAGCTATGCTCGTCAACAGGCAGAACTGTCAGCGATGTCTGCCAGCCTCTCCTATTCTATATTCCATATGCACACACAATATGTGCCACTATATACGTATAAGGCATCAAGATTTGAGTACACCCACACACTGATGTTTCATTAGCAAGAAAGCCTCTCTCCATGGTTGTAATGAGGTGGCAGGTAACAACCATGTATTGCCAACATGCAACTTCTGTAAAATTCCCTATCCTACAGTACTGTATGTACGTATGCTATTGTGTTGTGTTGTACTGTGTATTACTACGTATGTAGTAGTTGTCTCCTTTCCGTAGGATGAGGGGTCTGACAAGTGAGCCAGTGAATGGGTCACTTCGGGGACAGGTTGTTCCAATCCTACTTTACGGTAGCCCTTTCCAGTTTTGTATCAAACATGAGAAATTAGTTGTGTGATTGAAGCAGACACAATCACTGGGTACATTACTATTTTGTACACTTACAATTGATCAGGCCTTGTTTGTCATCAGTACTGGGTGTACGTATGTGCATAAGTGAACCATAATTATTATGGAAATAATATTGATTGTAGCCTAATGATATCATTGTTGTCGAAATGAACCTCTGGCATGCATCCCATGTTGTACAATCTATTAGAGGTGGCGTTCATTACATGCTCTTAGTTACATGTGCATGGGCAGACTGTTCCTTATATTAATTATATTGCATAATTATGATAATATGTTAATGTTATATTATATGTATGTATAAGGGACTGTATATATGTATGTTACCAGGGAATCTACTGTTGTTGCCAATGCATAAAATTATAATTTTCCACTGTTACAGTAAATTATATTATATACATGCTGTACAGAACAATGGGAAAATAACACATACCAAAATAAACTTGTTCTGTTACTCAGAGATTAGAGATTAACACGTCATGCAAAATTAATGAATAAAACTACTTAGTCTCCACAGGTAAGCTGTTTTCAATGTAGCTAGCTTTGTAAGAAAGTTAATTTAAATCTGCAAAGGGGGAGAAAAGAAGTGCCGGGTGACCCACATGGTATAGACAACGCACATACACAGTGTCTTATTTATCATTTTCTGATGAAACAACATAATACTATAAATATATATTGATCGCAGAAATGGTCTCACTGTGAAACAGAACACTTACAACTTTCACTTCATTAAATAGGTGATAATTGCTGTGTGTGTGTTGTGAATTCAAAACAATCTGAGCAATATCACAGCAGGGGGGCCGATGGAGCGGCTCCCACAGGTCTGAGGACTGACAGAGATGCCATTACTCAGTGGCAAAACACTAACGGCTTAAGCTAGAGGCCCTGGGTTCGACTCCCGGTGGCATCACTTTACTTTCTTTCCCTAGCTTTGCAGTCTCAAAGATATTCACACAGTAATGGCCCAGATTATCTTCAATTAGACGATCTCTATTGGTCCTCAGACCTGCGGGAGCCCCTCTATCAGGCTCCCCATGCTGTGATATCACTCAGATTGTTTTAATTTTAAATTTCACTGTCAATCCCTATAATTAAAGATCTAGCATTACATGCTTAGCTACAATATGCACTTACAGGGGAGGGGGAGGGGTCACAGAGTAACACCCTTAAAAAACCTTAGTAGCCTTCCTCAGCCGGTTCATCAGCTCTCGACCAAGGAACTTGCGGTAGTCAATGGCTCCTTTGACCATGCTACTGTTCTCGTTGGCCCGCCTGCAGAGGTAGGGCAGAACATCCACCACAGGGCCATAGGGAAGGTACTTGTACGCCTCATATCCTGCCCTGCCTGTAAGAGGTGAGATGGGGCATAAAAAGTACGTATGACAACAAAAGTAATGAAGTGCGCATCATCATATACGTATGTATGCATAACGGGAATGGCTGATTCTTGCTCACCCAATGTCAGTGTGATGTGGTCGTGCATCCCATACAGTTGACCAAAAGTCACAACACCACCTTCTCTTGAGATGTTAAGACGGTCCATTCTTCACATACAGATAGACAGACAGGTGGCATACACACACTGACAGTGCCGGATGGATACTACAGCTAGGGACGGACCAATACACCTAGCCAGTCCCAATGCACGCCTCGTTTCTGCACTCATTACATGCACTCATCTACTACAGGCTGCTGTTTCATGTCTACTACTCTTGTATATGTGATACGCAGTGTTTTAAAATTAACTAACATCTGCAGTGCACACAGCACTCTTTTCTACGCACACTCCAATATGTTATACTTATGTCTACTGAGGAACTCACTCGCCCACTGCGTGTCTTGCACTTTCAGTGTTGTGTGAGGCCACCATGAAGCCAACGTTACCGTCCTTAGCCTCCTCCATCAGCCGGCTGACAGTGTTGTGGTAGCAGCGGTCAGTGTCCTCCTTTGTTGAGTGAATGGGGTCGTTGAGCTTCTTCTCCTTGGCCCGGTCCCTCTCCTGCTCCATGTACGCACCTCGCACCAGCTTCGCACCGTAGCAGAAACCATGTCTTTTGGCCAGGCTCAGGTCTTCTTCCACATATTCGGGTGTTTTCTGAGAGAGAGGCAAAGAATGAAGGGGGGGGGGGGAGTTTTGTGGCTAGGTAGGCAAAGCTTGCACTGTTCCTTTTGCACACACTGCAATAATTATTCTAAAGTACAGAAACACAGCATGCTGCAGCTGGGCATGAGTTACTACGTACGTACATGCAAAGGCAGGGAAGAGGTGTGTACATACGTACACACACAAGTACTGCAGCTAACATACGTATGTATACTATCAGGTTGCAGTGTAGGTGAGCATATCCAGTACTGCAAATTGATACGTACACCCATTCTTGCCTGCGTGTGTATTCATTCAGGTGATGCTAACCAGAAAACTGTTGAATGCATAATCTGAAGGTGTGAAGTCAGTTCTTTACCACAAAGAAGTTTTTTATAATTATTATGAGATTATGTCATGTCATGGTGAAGGAACAGAGCTCAGATAGAGTACAGCTAGTTAAAACACTCCAGTTGACAGACAGGTTTAGACCTCATGAAGAAGCTCTCTGGGCACTGTCAGCTTTCACCCTGTTGAGCTGAAGCCCCTCTAAAAGGGTACAAACTAGCATCAGCATGTCCTGGGGGTGGACAAGCTGAGTAAAGAGTGCCCCCTGTTTTCCTCCCTGTTGCTCCGATTTCTTTCGTAACTGTTTAATGTTATGTAAGCACTGTTTGCTTGTTATACATATTGACTGTTACTATTACGTATTTATACAGTTTTGCTGCATTTGGTTAAAGATTTCTTGGATGAAACCTCGGCAGATGGTGTCAATCTGCAAATATTGTGCCAGTTTAGTCTCGTGTAGACGTGGCATTATCCCTTATTCTGCCTTGCACTAACACACTACTGTGCCACTGCCAATCAGGCCCCGTGAGTTCCATCACTATAATTATGTTCCATTTGCCTTTGTGCAATCCTGTCTATTCAATACACCCATCCACCTATACCTATGTAACACACTTACTCATACATACGTATGTTCGTAGACACACCTTCAAATAGCACTGGATGGTGTTGTAGATTGTTGGTGTGGAGTGGTTGTATTCTCGCATGAGTTCATTGACAACAATGTGACTGATGGCACGCTGGTAATAGGTCTGCTCAGCGTCCACCATCACTCGCATACCGCTCTCACTGGCAATCTGAGGTGGGGTTGTGAAAAGTGATGGAAGTAAAGAAACAGCATAAAAGAGATGAAAGACTCAGGGAGGTGGAATGTGCTACCAAGATGCTTTATAGCTAGCTAATTTGTGAACAGACATACAGCACATGTCCCTCTCTCTGCAGTGAGTGCACCAACCTTGGCAATCTTGTGAGTCCGATGAAGCAGATTCGCCATCTGTTTCTGCTCACCCTCAGAGAGGCACAAGCGTGAAGAGGTATTCATGCTCTGCAACAGCTCATGAGGGTGGCCTGGTTTGAAGAACTCCATCCAGTCCAGCAGGTTCACAGACCTGGGGGGGGGGGCAGTAAATTGGAATGATAAACACCAATATCATTAGTCATGCAAGGCTGTACATATGGTGAACCTGTAAGGTGACACCCTGGAATTGTGTATGCATTTGGCCAGGGTTTGTGCAGTATAAGTGGAGACAGGAGTGGGAATGTACTCTTCAGCATTTGTCGCTCGAAGTATTTGGGATACAACATTATGGGATACAAATGACATGCAGAACGCCAGTCCTAGTGTGTTGAGTAAACAAAACACCCACATATTACTTTTGTGAAAACCTACACTTGTGGCTGACCCACCCCAAAGAAGCCAGACTGCAGTACTGACTGTACTGTACTGTCAGTGCCAGGTGTTAGTAGGTCAATACATCCACCCCAGGGTACAGATAACCAATCAGTTTTTCTGCTCAAGCTGTGTCAGGAGGTGAAAGGCTTCACCGTACTGACCTCAGTGCTAGGATGGTGGTGAGCTCTAGACAAACTGGCACTAGTCTAACTGCTAGCCCTTACCTTCTTGTCTTGTCAGGGTAGGTACAGTAGGGTAGCAGAATGGGTAAGTTTATGCTTGCAATAAATGTCCACAGGGCATTTATTGGTAACAATAGTTAGCAGTATATAAACGAATATACTTTTATTGCATGTACTCATGAGGCTGGGGCGCAATATACAGCCTGGTCTGTTGCGCTGTGGCAGCATGCTAGAGTCTCGATCTCTGGTTGCCTGTCTAAACCCTTCACCTCTCGACCAAGGGAGCAGGAGACAATCTGCAGTATCTGTACCATTCACACACATACGCACGTACTTCAATGATCCCAAGCCATTCATGTACGTATGTATATGCATTTGTACATGTATGTACATGGTGCACTCCATCAAATCATTGCATGCTCCTAGCACACAACTCAAGACACAGACAGACCAAGTGCCAGGGGTAAACTAATTATCACAGCATTGGAGTGTGGGTGTCCTGTTTTCTGTATGTTAGCATACTGCAAATCCGCCATTTTGTTGTGTACCCATACCAATACACAAGCAATCTACAGTGCTAAATGGCACATATCAAAAAGTAAACAAATAAGCGACCTTTAATATGTTTATTAAAAATTTGCAAGAGATTTTGAAATGTCTGAAAAAGAAACAGTTAATGTTTTGACACCTTTCATTTCTTTGGAGATTCACATTCCTAAATCCTTTGCAACTACACACAACTTGACACCACTTTTTCTGTGCTTTTTCAGACAATGACCATGCAGTGGTTACCCAGCACACCACAGTGCACTACACAGAAAGCCACCGATATGAACAAACCACCCACACACATGCACACTGACAGAAAGAGTCCCAACAGATTCAACTGCTTACCCGGACTGATCCACATCCATTGAACTCAACAAGTTGCCCACTGCCTGCGGAGAGCAGTCAACCTACATACATACATAAGTACAAGTGTACACAGACAACACATGAAGTGCTAGTTAAAGTGCTACATTCTTGGGTATATGCAAAACATCAGCATTGTATTCCGTGAGTTCACTGGAATTACGTAGTAGCAATAAGTACATGGGTGCTGGAAACAAACAGAACACCTGCACCTAGTGGGTGGCCTTGGTATACGTACGCAGGTGCCAAACATCAACCTAGACTGTTGTACACTACCCATGCCACCCGACACACTAGACCACACCCCCTCCAGCTCACCCCTTCCTCTTTGAGCCATCTCTGCAAGGCCTCTTCTGTGATGTACAGCTCAGAGTGACCTGATTGGTCGGATCCTTTTGTGGCATACTTCTCAAACCTCTTCCTAGTTCTCCTTAAAAACTCGGACAGCTCCAGCTAATTTAATGCACAATGCAGAATACGTACATACATCTCACATGTTGTATTTATAATGGGTACAATACAGTCAGGTTGATCTCAGAAACCACTGTCATGAAGGAGAATGCTGAATCAGATATGCATATAGTAGCTGGGATACTTCCTTTGGGTTGAGCACACTAGCAAGGTCATTTCCCAAATGACACAATGCAAGATTTTGCCCGCCATGGGCTTCGTCAGGCATATACATACATACACTGTCTATATACACCAAGTATGTATGTACTATCTCATCAGCTGACAAGCATATTGAAGTACTCACATGACTCAGACCACCCACACACCCACACGCACACACATGTGCATCAGGTACATATGCATCAATGAGCCCCCAGCTGTTGAGCGTACATACATAGCATGAAGCTCACCAGGAATGTTGGTCTGCATAGTGCTGTCACTTTGATGGCCACAAAGGCAGCTCTCCCACTGGAGCAGTCGGCAGCAATCCTGAGACAGGAGATGAAGTTCTCCATGTTCCGATCGCAGTCCTCCTCTCCCGTGTAGAAGTGGGTGCGGGCACTGGCCTTGTGCATCACACCGGCCTTCACAGTGGTTGCAGAGAACTCGGGAGACAGGTCTGCAGCAGGTGTGTGTACATACAGTACATGGAGTGGGCAGACAGTCTAAGTGTGCACGTACCATACTATATGGTACTGTACATGCACACTATACGCATGTACAGTATACGTATGTACAGTATACGTATGTAATGTAGCGATTTAGTATACATGCAGTGTGTAGTTGTTTTCAACTTTTGTATACATACAGTACACACTATTTGCCATTTGGACAAGCATTCTGAAATTGAGAAAATGGTTGAGCGGCTAGGTGTCATCAGGTTTCAATTCAGTGCAACTCACTAGCCAAGAAATATTATTAAATCAAACCACTTCCCAACCCATAAGCCAACCCTAACCTTAACCCAAACCCACTTCCCAACCCAACCCATTCCCAACCACTGAAGAAGACAGCAGCCGACTGTCGAAACGTTTAATAATATTTCTTGGCTAGTGAATTGCACTGAATTGAAACCATTCTGAAATTAATTCTACTATTCTTATACCTTTTCGGTACGTAACATTGTGACAGCAAATGATGTTAAGTGCATTGTGACAAAGTGATCATCACAACACCACCACCATATTAGCTCAATCTATCACATTCATACAGTACACCTTGTATCTCTGCACCATCCTATTATACATAGCATTGCTATACTGCACACGCCCTGTTGTACCAGGCAGTCCCATGTGTCATGTGAATAGGTTCATCCGGTGCAGAGACACTTATGCACCCATATACACGCACCTTCCTCAGTTGGTCGCTCTTGCAACCGATTGCCTCTCTCTCTAAGGACAGATAAAAGAGATGGGCAGCAGTAAAGGAAATGTATTTACTCCTCAAGTTTTCTTAAAGCTATAGCTTCTGGTTTGCCATCACGACAGCTACAGTTCTACTCCCTGCACCTACGCTAGTTGTAGTGCTTAAACACTATAACAGCTTCTCTGAGGCCACAAAGCAGCCCCTGAGGTACTTAAGACCTCATGCATGGAAACCAACAATGATCTGAGGTTTATAGAAGCATTCATAAGCTCTGATGCCACTCAATGTGATGCAATGTCTATATCCTGTGGCATGCAGCACCGAAATGTGTACCTTGTCTCCAGTGAAACTTCTTCCTCATCCCCAATATCATTCTCCACTGCATAGTCCAGCACAGGGAAGATCCCATCAGATTTTAGTTGCCCAATAACACCCTTTAGCTTGTCGTGATCCTCCCCTCCAACAAACTGGCCGTAGACGGTGGCCTTCATGAGTCGATTGAACAGAGGCTCACCAAGAACCATACGGCTCACGTTTTGGATCTGCCAAAGGTGAGTGGTGTAAGAGGTGTGTTTACACAAATAGGGGAAGATTAAAAGCGCACACACACACAAACACATTAACGTAATGGTCACACGGCACGAATGCCACACCACCGGCCCCGACTCACAGTAGTACAGTGCTTCACCAATGAGGTAGACCGAAACAGGTGAAACACGAAGAAGGCTCGAAGCAGATCTCGTGTGGGCGTGTCTCTGAAGGCTGTAGCTGTATCGCTGAAATTCAACGTTGTTGCCGCTCCTCCACTCCGTGTATTGCTCATGCCATCGCCGGCAGTGTTACGTCTATCTGCATTCTGAGTAACTTTACTTCTGGATACCGCTGCTGGATGAGCCGAACTGAAGTGGGCAATACGCAGTAGCTTCTGTCTGCTCATCCTACTAGAGCGCGGTGGCTTCAGTCCGCGCTTCAGTCAAGACTATATACTTTATTGATATGCGCTTCCGCTTTTATTCACCGTACATAGACTCTACCGCAGCCACTAGTGTGAGCGGTCGGTCCGGTTGTAACCGGAACAGTTTTAAATTCTACAGCACGCTGGAAGGAACCAATGCATGCGTAGCCAAGGTCAAGTAGATAAATTCTTTCAGTGACAGTATTAGCTAGGTATTCACGATAAGGTAAGCTAGAACAGACTAAGTCATAACAATGTTCGTTTTTTCACGGTACAAGTCAAGGCGGTAACCAAACATCTTTGTTGGACCATCTATGGTTGGACTAAGTGTTCAACCATACAACATGAAACGAAGCAAAAAAAATCCCGCGTCGCGCGGCAGGGCACACTTGTCCGAATCCGTTGTGTTGTAGCTGGGCAAGCAAGGAGTCCCGTCAGCTGCGCCTGATCACTCCGTGCAGACGCCAACTACCCCGCCCCCTCGAAGTGGGTTTGGTTTGCACTCGGTCTGTGACTTGAGTTCAAAATGGACGGCCTACGCCTGACCAACATTATTTTAACCTCAAAAATCGTGGAAGCGATGGATCATCTGCTGAGAGGTGGAAATATGGATGCATCTTTTAGTGAAGAGCTCATTCGTATTAGAAACCAGTGGCGGAACAAGCTATCCGGAGACGCAGATGAGCGGACGCCTTTAGTCATACCCTTCACATTGTTGCAGTCCATACAGAAGGAGCTGGCTAGGTCACCATTAGGTGAGCTCACACCATCAGACTGCGCTGTGCTATCTATACTAACACGTTGAAAGTCTTT
The DNA here is from genome assembly GCA_949841015.1 of Aplysina aerophoba. NCBI lineage: Eukaryota > Metazoa > Porifera > Demospongiae > Verongiida > Aplysinidae > Aplysina > Aplysina aerophoba. The sequence goes on from OX465047.1 coordinate 1,831,953, forward strand.
AGGTAGTACATGTTTTGTATATAGGAGCGCTGCAATGAAAGGAGTGCATGAGCTCTGTACCTGCCTGCTAGCTAAGTGAATAAAGGGTTGTAGTTGTAAGGTACATTGAATACACTGTTTCACGTGATAGGTTGGCTCAGGTTCGGTACAGCAGCTATGGAATAGGATGTGGTGTGAGTGGTACGCGTCTGTTCTGCCTCTGTATGCATGCATTCTGTAGAGGAAGGCAAGACCGTGTACCTTCATGAACTGATAGAAGGGAGTGACTTGTTTTTCCGTGGGCCGCCCAAGCCTGAAAGAGTGAGTGAATGAAATGACCACCATGTCTGTGGATGTGCCAGTAGTGCCTTTTATGTAGTGATCCTTAGACGAAGCTTATTACCATGGTATTGCGCTGTTGAGGCAGAGGGTGCATGATGTCTTGCAGCATAAACATTAGCTTCAATTAGTGTCACTAGTCATTACATCCTGAATTCCAAGAGCTTTAAAGTAATGACTCTCTGCTCTGATACCCCTACTCTCCACTGATGCACCCTTCCTCTCCACTGATGCACCCCTCCTCTCCACTGATGCACCCTCCTCTCCACTATTGCACCCCTCCTCTCCACTATTGCACCCCTCCTCTCCACTGATGCACCCTTCCTCTTCACTGATGCACCCCTCCTCTCCACTGATACACCCCTCCTCTCCACTGATGCACCCCTCCTCTCCACTGATGCGCCCCTCCACTCCACTGATGCACCCTCCTCTCCACTGATGCGCCCCTCCTCTCCACTGATACACCCCTCCTCTCCACTGATGCACCCCTCCTCTCCACTGATGCGCCCCTCCTCTCCACTGATGCACCCCTCCTCTCCACTGATGCACCCCTCCTCTCCACTGATGCACCCCTCCTCTCCACTGATGCACCCCTCCTCTCCACCGATGCACTTCTCTATTTGTGTATTGATGGTGCCCCTTCTTGCCCCCCCCCCCCCCCCCCCTCCCTCCCTCCATGCCATACTGGGTGCTGCAGAGTCCTGAGTTAGAGGCAAGGCTGGCACGACTGAGGCAGGAAGCGGAGGAAAGGGAGTACCAGAGGATGGTCAAAAATGTTGCTACAGAACTGAGGTGTAGCAGTCAAGAACAGCTCAGACTTGACAGTAAGAAGATGTAGTCTCTGTATGTGAAGTGTGTTGCATGTTTACACCTACACTTGATCTGTCTGGCTACCTCTTCTCCTTTGCCGCTCTCTTGTCATTGCAGTGCAGTCCACCAGAAGGCAGCTAGCAGTGGTGTTCAACTTCATTGTTACCATTGCTGCAGCTTTCGTCTTTGGGTACTACTGTGGAAAGTGGTTATTTTCTGGAGATTTTCTCACAGTGAGTCACTTATGACTTGGAGTTGCTCTGCTGCATCACAGCAGTTTGCTGGTTGTCTTGGGCTGCAGTGTATGATGTCTGGACTGGCACTTGGAACAGCTGTGCTGTATGCAGATCTGTACTTCATCTTGAAGACTCCTGAAGTGCTGGAGGCGGGGGAAGCTAAGACTGAGAGAAGAGAGCAAGGAGGTGGAAGTGCGCCTGTAATTAGCCCTTCTTTGACGTAGCGCCCTATTTTGATTGCATTGCACACAATAATTTTAAGCGCCAATGGCAACAAAATGGCCGACGATAAGGAATTGCAGTTGCAAACGCAAGAAGAGCGTATCCAGGAACAACGGACTACACAAGCGACAAGCACTACGTATGATTCTTCGCGCACAAGATACATTGGATCTCCTAACTACGAATGTAAAGGATCTACCTCGAAAAGAGAGAAAAATTGGCCGAGCCGACCTTGGATTGCTTTGAAAGAGGAGGAATCGAATGAGAGAGCGCCTACTGGCAACGATAGTAAAAGATGTGTTCAGTTTACTATTGCATCCTACAACCTCCTAGCGCAGAGCTTACTGGAGAAAAATTCAGACCTGTATGCTCACTGTCCTCCCGCTTTCCTGGCGTGGGATCACAGAAGACAGCGTCTTTTGGACGAGCTCGCCCACTACAATGCTGACGTGAGCGCCACTATTCCGAAATGGATGCAGCCTTACACACTCGTGTCGTACTGCTGTCTGGGTGCACAGGTTTTAGACGTGTCTAGTGGGATAGCATCTAGAGTGCTTAGCTCCAGGGGGAGGTAGCCGAAATGGCGAAAGCTATAGAGAATAGCCAGTACCTTCTCAAATATACACCGCCTTTTTGTTGCTTAAGAGTTTGCTAGAGATACATTTCCCCATTGCTATGCCGACATGTGGTGTTCATTTTGTTTCCACACACTTTTTGCTTGTTTTTTGGATGGTTGTTGGTGTCTAGTCAGGGGCAGAGGAGCAACGTAGGCCTGTGCATATGTTCTTACTTATGCTCATTCCAACTATAGTATGACTCTGTGTTTTTGCACACTTATTTCAGATCCAACGAAGGTTTGCAATACAATCTCTTCACACTGTATTATGCATCCACTCACCTGAAGTTGGCAGCTTCCCCTTATAGTAGTACAAATGCAATGCAGCCGTTGGATGTGTTAGATTTTCAGACACGTCTTTTATCAGTCTTTGGATCATAGGGGGGTACATCCATCAGACGCCTCATGCTGTGATTCCACTCCATCAGACGCTTCATGCTGTGATTCCACTCCATCAGACCCCCCCATGCTGTGATTCCACTCCATCAGACCCCCCATGCTGTGATTCCACTCCATCAGACCCCCCCATGCTGTGATTCCACTCATGGTATATGTATACTATTGAGAAGGTGTTACTCAGTGCAGTGTCTTATCAGGGGACAATGACGGGTGGCTGTTGGTGTGCGACACGTCATGGCTCTTGGCCAGGAGTTGAACCCAGGGTTGGAAAAATTCAGACCCAGGGTTCTGGTTTCAGCTGAAATTGAGGCCACCTTTCTTTCTGTCCTTTGCTGTTTCAACACTTCTAGACAGTAATGGCCCGGATTGTGTTTTTTATTGGAAATGATCACTATTGGTCTTCTGGCCATATGGGGAGTCCTATCCAGCAGACCACTGTCTAGCATTTGCACACAGCACTTGAATGCTTCTAGGGATGGCTGCGTGGAAGGAAAGGTTGCCTCCAGAGCATGTCAGTTAGCCAGCTTCCAGTAGTGAATAATGCTTTGCACTGAATGTCATTCATCCATTCATCATGTGCCTAACACATGATCATCAAAGTTGGTGGCTGAAGACATGTAGTCCACTACTTGTATCCCATGGCTATATAGGCACGTTCGTATGTACGTAGTTGTAGCACGCATTTCAATAGCTTACTGTATGTTAGTGTTGGTGCCAATGCCATGTGCTTGCTATATCGTGCAGGTTTACTGCCTTCAGGAAGTGGAAGAGACAGCATTTCACGAGTGGTTTAAGCCAGAGTTGAGGAAGCAAGGTTAGACTGTAGGCTGCATTGCAGATATAGTGATGTGATCTGTGCAGTTTATTTAAAGTCTTGTTGGTGGTTCATCTCATATATATGAGCTACGTATCTCTTGTAATTGTCCATAGGCTGCCATATCTCTATGAACATATACATACATGCATAAACTAAGTATATGAATGTATGAATATGGAAGTAAATGAGTGTCACGGTATCTTTCTCTTTGGTGTTAGATTACCATGGTGTGTTCAAGAAGCGCACAGGACAGAAATCTGATGGCTGTGCTGTGTTCTTCAAGGAAGCAACCTTTGAGCTGGATAAGGTAGAGTTGATAGAGTATCAGAGAAATAGCGGCATTCTCAATCGCGATAATATTGGCTTGGTGGTGCTTCTGAAGCCAAAGTTAGTCGGTGCAACAAAGCAATTGTGTGTAGCCACCACTCACCTCCTCTTCAACCCCAAAGCTGGTGAAATAAAATTGGCACAATTGTGCCTTTTGTTAGCCGAGATTTACAAGTTGACATCAAATGGTTGCCCTATTTTGTTGTGTGGAGATTTCAACATGCGTCCCCTCTGCCCTTTGTATGCCTTCATCGAACAGGGCGCACTAGACTACTCTCGAGTCAGTGCTCCTGAAATTGCTGGTTATTTCAGTGGCAGAAATAACAGAAGAATCCCCTCTCCGCTCTTCCCCCCGAGTTTTGGTATTAGTACCAACTGTATGTATGAAGTTGTTCGTGATTTGGCTAGTCAAGACGATCACCAAAAGCAGCATTGTAGCAGTGCTGTGCTAAAAAGGAGCAGAGTGTGTGACAGTGACAGTCCTAAGACGGATCGATTGATGAAAGATGACATGCCAAAAAGAAGTAAACGGTGTGAAGATCAGCTGCCAGAGAGGGATGGGTTGTTAGCCCCCCAAGCATACTATAGACCGCCATTCACTAATCCCTGGACGATGCCACTACCCCAAATGCCTGCATACAATGCACACTTTGCAGCATCAACTGTCTACAGCCGCGCACAGGCTGGTTCTTGTAAACCCCCGTTACTGATGAGCCCGTGGCCTCCTAACTTTGCCCCATACTTGACCCAGCGTCCCCCAATGACCATGCCACTTGTCCCCATGTCTATGTATTGTGCACCCCCTGCACGCAACCACTTACTGCCTCACCCCAGCAGCAGACAGCACGTGGTGGGCACCACCAGTGGACCAGAAGGGGAGATGTATCAGCACTTCCAACCAAGTGAATCACGTAAAGGCAATTCAAGGCTGACACACTCCTTTAGCTTCAAGAGTGCCTACCCACACCAAGCATGTCAGGATAACGGCCCATCCAGTGTCACTACTTTCCACCTGAAGGCATTTGAGACAGTAGACTACATCTTTCATACCATGGCAACTGGTTCGTCAGATGCATGTCAATTACGATTGCTAGCACGACTTGCGTTGCCTAGTAACAGGACTCTGAAAGAGGTTGGCCCTTTGCCTAATGCGGACATATCCTCGGATCATATTATCTTGTGTGCAAAGTTCGAGTTCATTTGCTAGTAGAACAACATACCTCCTTGTTTTTCACTATTTGGTGCATACCCAATGTGCCAAACACATGTAACGTATTGTGTGCACATGTTATGTTTATAGATACGAGTGTCAATTTGTACTCTTTTAAAGTACAATCTAATTACGTATACTTGCATCCCTCGGCATTCTTTACTGATAATGTGTAGTACAATAATTACATGTACTACTGTACGTATGTGGTGTGTGCTTTGTATTTGGACATTGTGAGCTGCATGCACATGTTGTATGCTGTACATAGTGCAGGAGTGGGGAACAAATTGCAAGTGAATGTGTGGTGTACTTTGCCTCCCCAAGGCGTTCGGGTGGTCTTCCTATAGTAGTGGCCATTATGTATGTAGTACATATATCTGACCTGTACCAGCTGGCGCAGTAGATGCTTGTGCCTGTTGCAATGCCACTTTAATGTAGGTGTGTGAATCCACTTGCACAGAGCTCTATTGAGGCAGTGCATCATCCATTGTTCTCCTACGTAATAGTTAAATGCTAACCAAGAGGTGTCTGCGGGGTTCAGAGCATGAAGCTTGAGGGCACAAAGCACTCGAGTGCTGAGTGGTCTAAATCCCGCAGACCCCGATTGATCTAAATTTAACTATTATAGATCCAAATCTATTCTCTAGCCAAATCTACGTAGCTTCTTTCTCTAGCTACTTGACGGCATTGGCATCTTTCGTACAGTTCAGGGTAGCACGAACGGCCGAGGAAGCATGCGGCTGTCTCTATCAACAAAAGTGACTTTGACGTTTGAATCCTGCGCCTGTTACATCTATTATACATCATTTGTTTAGTATAGTATATCATTGCAAAGGATGGGGAATTGTTACACTGTAGCCCTGTGTGAGGCTAAGGTGATGTGTCACTGGTCAATAGAGAATTGATCTCTGGCCAGGGGGACCAAAGTGCTATTTGTAGCAACCAGTGATTGCCTCTCCAGTCATTCAACAAATGCATGCAACAAACAAAGATGAAAGAGCTACAGACAGTTGTTTTGGCTTTATTGGGCCTCATCAGTGTGGCGTATACTGATGGTAATTGTTGGATGTCTGGCTGCTTCTGTATCCACCCCAAGTAGAACACTTGTGGTTTCAACAGAAGCAGGTAGAGGCTATCAGTCATAAGTGTGACTGTGCACTCTATGGCAGGATGGTGAATTATTACACTGTAGCCCAGTGTGGGGCTATGGTGATGTGTGCAATAATCACTGGATATTATGCCAACCTGGCTAGGTCAATGAAAATTGAACCCTGACCAGGGGGACCGAAGTCCTATTTGTAGCAACCAGTTATCGCCACCCAGTCATTCAACAAATAAATATGGAAGAGCCACAGACAGCTGTTTCGGCCTTGTTGGGTCTCATCAGTGTGCCGTATACTGATGGTAATTGTTGAATGACTGGCTGCTACTGTTGAAACCACAACTTTTCTACTTGGGGTGGATGCAGAAGCAGTCATGGGTCAATCTTTATTGACGTGGTAAGGTTTGTGTAATATCCAATGATTATTGCCATATATCATTCCAACCTTAGTAATATTGCGTATCATGATGTCATACATAACGAAGAAAATATGCACTCCCATACAGCCCAAGGAGGCATCTACGGGATGTAGACAACCCCTGGGATATGTCTGCCAGGGCATCTATGGGATTTGAATTTTCCTGTCCACGTGAAATGCTGGCAGTGTTCAATTGAATTGAGGTGCAGCATTTAGATACCAGTTACCATGGCAATAGGATCTATAATGCAGTGTGTTCATAGGTATGTGTTTACAGTGAGAAAGGCACAGAAATGGAAGCTCAATTGGTTCTGGACCTTGAGGCAGTTTTTTATGTCCTTCAGTGTCTAGTGAATGTTGTATGTCTTATTCCTTAAGTATTATGTACATATAATTATATGTTATAGTTGTAAGGGAATGAGCTAGAGAGATCTTCACATATGTATGAAGTGCATGCAGTGAGTGAAATACTCAGAGTACAGTCATTATCATGTGACTAGTGTTAGTGTGGTTCCATTTCTGATATCTTACCAGTAGTGAAGGTGTGGTACCCTCTGTGTCTAGTGAGACTCTGTTATCATGCACTTTGTCATTTTCTGTTGCTTCTTCTAATGCCTATATATGGTTATACACTGAGCTGTGCTGTACGTATATCCAGTGTGAAAGACAAAACGTAGCTAGCCAAGCAACCAATTGAGAGTCGATTACAGCTGCAAGATGGACGAGAAAAATGGCACTATGGTGAACTCCACCACTGAAGACATGCTCTTTGCTTCCGTCCTTGGAGTCCCGGGATACTTTGCTGTTAATGGTGTTGCCATTGCCCTTGTGTGCGGTGTAGGAGGGGCTCTCAATGCCGTGATCCTAATAGCCCTCCTTTGCAACAGGCACTTGAAGAAACTCACTCTTCAGCCCATCCTCTTGAACATCTCTGTAGCAGGGTTAGTCACAACAGCCGCATTAGTTATGCTCAACATCTCTCGAATGCTGGCCTTGGTACACCTCTTGGAAGAAGCCGTATATACCTGTCGCACATTCAATGCCCTTTTGCACATAAGCATTGGGATGCGCACCCTTCTACTGATGACAATCTCTGTCACAGTTTTCATTAGCATCAAGCATGGAGCTAAGAAGATCAAAGCTTTTCCGTTGTTTGTTGCACTGGTCATCATGTGGGTGGTGGAGATAGTTTCAGCTGTACCGTACTTCACGGCAGCGTATGAGATCGAAACCTTCCTAGATGGAGTTAACTGCATCACAGGCCTAAACAGTCTCTCCTATGGACACATTGCGGTGTCCATAGCTCTTGGTGACATGCCCGCACGCATCATAGCTGTTGTCATGGTGATATGCACTGTTGTACACATTAAGAAGAACACAATTACTGAAGAATTGACTATGAAGAGAGCAATGATACGATTTGCTGTTCTGCTGTTGCTCATTAACTTTGTTACTCTGTTTGCCAATGCGCTGCCTGCAGCTCATTTTGTTCTCCCAGATTTGATCACCCCCACAACATACGTGATACTGAAGGCTTTCACATACATCTTCCTCTGCATCCCTGTGGTTGTAACCCCAGTGCTGATGATGGCCATCTTCAAGCCAGTGAACAAGGCAGTTAAAGAGGTTGTCACATGCAAGTCCTGCATAGAGGGGGTTGGAGCGAGCAAAGGTCGACTCGAGGGCAGCAGATCAAGCGGTCAAGCACAAAACAGCAGCTCCGTTATTACAGGACCTACAGAGTTGTAATGCTTCCACTTCAGCACCACAGCAAGAAAGCAACACACACACACAGTGTACGTACTCACATACTTGCATGCTAATGAGCACTGGTCACGTAATTATTCTGTTAATGTACTTTCTTTTTCAGTCATAGTTGTTTTCCTTTGACTAAGTGTACCACACTGTGTGGTGTGAGCAGTTGTAAACAGCTTGTTTCCCAACATAGTTTGCATTAATAACGTATGCCCTTCCTGTATATGCTTCAGGATGCACAAGTGTATATATGTAATGGACTGTGCAAAGCTAGGGAGTTTTAACTAAAGTGGCTGGTGGTTCAAGTAATGGCTGCACGGATTCATTGTTCAACATGCAAAATGTGTCATAGGAAACCTGTACCTGTGCATTCATGATTGAGTGAGTGTGTTGTGTATAATGGCAGTGGGTGCAGCCTTATGATATGGGCCATAGCGTTTAACAGCTTAATTTGGTTAGGGTGTGCAATTTAACTATTGCTACATACGCTACGTTGACTGGACATGCAGACAAAACATGCACACTGTTTTATTTTTTAAATTTGCGATCATGACCTTTTGACAACATCTAACTCAATAACACGCACGTATAGTATTACAGGAGATACTGTATGCCCATGTCCCATGTGTATGTTCTTGCTGTCTTTGTATACAGAATATCTGTGTGTTATTGTGTACAGTCAGATGCAGTATATAAACGACTACAGAAGTCACAGCTTGGAATACAACACGCAGAGCCGCCCCTACATGTGTTAGGTACCAAGGCGTTGCTGTTTTATATACTGTCCTTAACAAATTTTCATTGGCCAAAAGTTTTAAAATCCACACAGACTCAAAAGAACTTCCCAATACCTATAGAAGTATTTAATTCTACCAGGCTAAGCCATCACAAGAAGCTGGGCAAGCTACAAGGCTGGCATTTATCCACAAGAGTGCATTCACACTTGCCAGGGATGGAACATATGCATGCATGCATTGAGGGTGAGCACAAATGCAGTTGTGTGGATAAAACATGTGTACACTCATTCTAGTAATCATACACCTCAATCCTAACCTCTTTGGAATGCAAAACATATAATATCTGAGCCCTCTGATGATGGCATTGCTTGTATTTTACAACATAGGAAGTGCTTGGAAAATCTGCAGGAAATGGCTCCACCACACAAAATAGAATCATGTAGTGAAATGCATACCGGTACATTCATTATTTATAGTAGAGTGCACTGTGTGCAGAGCATGCATACGTTGCATCCCTGGCAAGTGTAAATGCACTGCATAAATGCCAGGCCAGGTTCACCAAGCAGGCGGCCTTTGTTTTGGCCACAGCATGCACTAATCATACTTTTCTCAACTATCTCAGCTCAATGTGGTGTGCCCAATTTGGTGTATGATTCATAGTTGCTTGTATGATATGTGGTAGTGCTACATTGAATTTTTTGTACGTCCTAGCGCCTTATGGTGTGGTGGTGGGGGAAGCCAAATCATTATTGATTGGATGGTTACAAAACACAGCAAGGAGAAAAGATATTATACTCTAGTCACATGGTTTCAGAACAGACACTGTGGAAGTGGGATGACTGGGCATGGCAAGGGCGAGTGACATCAGAGGTGTTACAGCAATATCAATTAGCAGAAATTACTGTATAGTGATATACAAGATATAGGGGCATGGAGAGCACACTAGCTGCAAATTGCCACATGCAGCACCGTACAATGAGTAAAAGAATTATGCGTGGGTGGAGGGGAAATCAAACTGATCATCTCATAATAATGTATCAATAGATGTGCCACAAATTGAGCCAAAAAGGAACTATGAGTAGTCATGACTGACAATACACCTGTTGTGAATTGTTACACAATTGATCGCTAGCAGTGGGACCACCAGTGTACTAGTGGATGGATGAGGGACTATAATATACTACATTGCACTCAGCAGCGGCAGTATAAATTATATAATTATACTCTTATATTACTAGTTACATAATACATGTTTATATACAAGTATATAGACGCAATGGTATACATTTCAGTGGGTATGATGCAATGGGGTAACTTTCACACTGTGATTGCATCATGTACAAGGTTCATATATATAATGACAGTCAACACATGCATACACTGCAGGAACTATGTAGGGATCGATGGTGGTGGTTGTTTGTATACTGTAATACAATGGATAACCGCCGCTAGGGTTCTACAGAGAGAAGCATTGGCGAATGGAACAGGCTAGCAGAAAGTGCGGGGTGTACACAAATGAATGCTGCATGTCATCTTAACTGCACATGTTGCCCCACATGTAGGGATGGTGACAACGACTTCAAAGATACGTAGATAGATAGATGAATTATTTCAAACAGGAGTACTGCATCCACAAGAGTGGGTTTTCATGCAAGCCCTGAACAGTACAGGCAAACACAGGTACACATATACACACAGGCAAATAAATGATGAATAATAAGTAAATAAAGAATTAGTTCAGGGTCCAGATAAATAAAATATAGCTATAGAGTTGAATTATAGATTCAAAATTGCATGTTAAAGGATTTCAAACTTGATAAATGTCTAATACTCTGAGGTAGTTGATTGTACAGTAAGGCACCTTGGAATTCAAAAGATTGTCTGTACGTTTCTGTGCTAGGTTGTGGAAGGTGGAGTTTGCCGGCTCCTCTGGTGGACGAGTAGGTACACCAGAGGAGCCGACAAACTCCACCTTGAAGCCTTGAAAGTGTCTTGAAGCCTGAGAATGTTGACCCGGGTGCTGGTATGCAGTTTCTTGAAGGCGATGAATCGTGACCTGCAAGGGTTGTGGATTGCCAGACTGACATGGGACCCCCTCCTTGTATCTGGACTTTTTTTGCAAGTGTGGTGTGTACGTACTTGATTTTCAATGACTCGCTGCACCATCCCTACATTTGTGAGTGTTTTTGCAGGAAACCTACACTTTTGGTAGTATATGCGATCATTGTATATATGACTATGTATATATATGTATATTACATTCAGTATCAACTAACAATTGGGCACATAGTCTACCCAGTTGGTCTCAGTATCAATACATACCAGCACAAGAGTAATCTCTCATGTAGATCATGGCTGGCAAGAATGTAACATGCAATGGTCATTTGAAGTACACACAGCGATATATATACACAGCATCATACTGTCTCATGGGAGCAATGTTAGTCACGGGCAAACGAGCATTCATTAACCAGGCTGGGCATTACGCTCTTGGCATCAACTCTGTCGACTCTAGGTAATCCTTGGCTTTCTTGATCTTTGCTGCCATGTACGGAGAGCCCCCTCTGTACGGGTGGTTCAGGAGCATGACTTGTTTGTGTGCGCGCCTCACGTACCTTGTGCACAGGAGTGGATGGGGATACGCCCAGAATTAGTCTGGCCTCGTCGCGTCATCTTTGGCTCAAAGCCACCTCTGTAGTAAATCAATCAATCAATCAATCATTATTAAAGTGCCTCTCCTCTGAATTCAGCAGACAGCTGAACAACCTCGACCAATCACCTATTTGAGGGGACCTCAAGCTGTGGATGTATAGGAGGTTCATGGTTCCAGCTGTTTTCACTTCCACCTTGCTGTCAACACCATATCCGCATCCACCCTCAAGAAGATGCAAGCAAATGCAATGAGAAAGATTAAGAAATGGCTAGGCCTCACAAGAAGTGCTACAACAGCCATCGTCCATCATTCCGATGTCATCGACATATACCATCTATCTCTGAACTGCACACCAAAGCCAAGCTTACCTTTCTATCAGCCATCTCAGTTTCCCAAGACCCCATGATCTTCGAGGTGGGGTCACTGCTCTCTGATGACTCCTACATATCTTAGGAGCCAGGGTACCTCCAGCACTGCCGTTGCGCTCTTGCAGAAAGCCAGGAACTCCGTGTCCTTAGTTGGTAAGCGACAGATGACCAACCAGTGCAGGAAGGTGTACAGAGAGCACAGAGTGGAGACTTGGAATAACAAGCTGAACCAACTCGCTGTACAGCGTAAATTCCTTGCCATCACAGAGCTATATAGAAGCCCAGAACAAAGTGCGGGAATGCATCCAAACAGGTCTGCCAACAGGACAACTCTCCTTTCTAGTTGGGCAGGGTCGGACGGCAACTATAGCTCTCAGCGACCTCGACTCTCGTGGCTATCCAGCAAGTCTCATCCCCATCGAGATTGGGGCTCTAGGGCATTCGCTCCCCTCTACCAGAGCATCCGTGCAGCAGCTTCTCCCTGGTGTGCCAAAGTTGACCATCACTTGCCTTCTCGACCAGACTGCGGCAAAGACCATTGCAAGCTCACACATCATCTTCAATGCCAGACTAGATGATGTATGGAACTCATCCCGCCCAATCCTCTAACTCACTGTGAACCTTTATCAAGTCAATTATTATGAGCAAAGTACGCAACAGTAAGAGTAAAAACCCGAGACGTTTCGACCTCCGAAAGTCTTCGTCAGCCGAGGAGACTGAAGATGAGGGTGAAAGTGGTCCAATAAATACTTAGCAGAAACAGATGACGTCATGACAGAGAGTGAGAGTGGCGGGAAATTGGTGAATAAATTGGTAAAACAGGAAACGGTCATGGAGGAAGAGGGGGCTGCAGTTTGTCAAGAATGGGGTTCCATGCTGTTGGGAGCTGGAGTCCACAGTCCAAATTCATGGTGGGACTTAGCTTTCGAATGAGGATGGCATCTGCAGTCCTCCTTTTCCAGTAGTTGGGGATCACTTGTTCCACCTGGGCACTTTCCCAATCAATGTGCACGTGGTGGTCATACTTCTGTACATGTACAGCGATGCCATTCCTGTCATCACCTCACCTTACAGCCTGTCTGTGCTCAGTGAGTCGGGTCTTCAGGTTCCTCTTGGTCTTGTCATTCAGAAGTGAAGTCCCACCATGAATTTGAACTCCAGCTCCCAACAGCATGGCGTCCACGTTTACTAGGAACGGTCTAGCTACTCCAGCCAGCTTGACCCTCCTAACCGTTTATCTTATATATAAACGCCCTTAAGACGAGACTACCGTGTAAGCTCTTTTCGTGGGATGAAAATTTTGCAAATTGCCATTTGGTACGATGTTTCGTGCTTTATATTTCACGAATTGCAGCCTTGTTATTTATTTAATGGCCTAGTGCTCTACATTCATATCTAGAAGACTTGTGCTAGACCATCTACTGGCCATCACGAGCTTGACCTATTAAAGTGCTATTTCTTGGTGATACCTATTCTAGGAGGTAGCACCATACTTGGAACTACTCCATGGTATTAGGGGGCAGGTTCTACCCCATGGCTGGATTGGTCAGGCTTGGACGTTAGCCAGAGGGGGCGCTTACTGACCCCTGACCTTTGACCTGACCCTTGACCTCCCTAGTTGAGGTCACCGACAAACCTGGGGATATAGCCCAATAGGAACCGAAGGGGACCCCCAGGTGAGTAATGTTTATTCACGACACCCTTTATGTGAAATGAGATATTAAAATAGACAGAAAACTTTGCTATAGGTACACCAAGCCTGAGAAAGTGCATAGGCATTGCAGCATCATCCGTGGATGAGTATGATACAGGTGATAAATGGCGGCGGAGGTTGACACTATATTATTATATTATTATTATATTATTATTATTATTATTATTTTAAGTGCACCATGTGCAACAGCACACTAGGGTGTACGCACCCCATGCAGCACTCAAAACATAAAAAATGCATTAGTCTATAGTCACGGATAAACGAGCTGTTTAATCCAGGCAATAACTTACACATTAGGGATCAGCGGGGGGGGACAGGTACAATCAAGCTTCGGTCAAAAAGCGCTTCCGCCACATATTCTCCACACCTCTCCCTACTCCATCATCTCTACATGCATAACTTAACACTGCCGCAACTCTTTCATCATCCTCCATACTCTGCCACTCCACCTTCTTCATTGTCATTATCAACTTCTCCCTCTCCTCTGCCATGCCAGTACATCTTAACAACCAGTGTTCCACATTCTCCACCTCCTCACTTCTACAATTCCTACACACCCTTCCTTCTCTGCTAACACCTCACCATCAGCCTGTCTCAACCTCCAACGCTGCAGTACCACCCCTCAATTGTACCAGAAACCTCCTCCTCCACTTACATTTCACTTCTACACACCGTGCCTCATATCCCTTCTCAATCAATTTCTGTACTTCTGCCAACTTGGAGTGACCTTTTGCTTCTTCCCTCCAACTATCCACAGTTTCTCTCCATGCAACATCCCTTATATAGCATCTGCCTCACCTCACTTATAGACAAATTGTTCAGCCCTTCAGCTCGCAATCCTTCCCACCCAAACATCCTTAAACTTTTTTCCAAATCTTGCCTCCACCGAACTCCATCTCCTAACTAAATCACCTGCATCATCACTTGCCTCAGTAGCCTATCCTCTCCCATTCTCATCACTTTCAACCAGAACTCGATACACCTCTTCATTCCTTCTCATTTCAATGGTAAGGTGTTCAGTTCAAACAGAAGAGACACTTTGGGGTGCAGCTTTCCCACTTCCAAGAATATCCTTGCCGCTCTCAGCTGAATTTTCTCTATGGGAGCCAGCTGCCCACAACTACCCCACACTTCTGCCCATATAACAGCACCGAATCTACCAACATTTCCAATAGTTTCACAAACGTTTCGCCTCTCAGCTCACCCACTGCTACTCTACACCTCCTTATCCAGTCACTCAGAGCTTTGGCTCCCGCCTTCGCTCTTTCCTCCACCATCCTTGCACAATTAAGCTGGTCATTCATCATAGACCCCAAATACTTAACTCCTCCACAACTCCAATCCTCTCATCATTAACAAAAAGTCTCCACAGTCCTCTTAACACCTTTCCTCCTGGTATGCATCACCCCACTCTTCTCCACATTAACTTCCACCGTATGTTATCAGCTCGGCAGCCATGTCTGGGTGGAAATAAGTTGCTACTGCTGAGTATGTCGAGAATGCTAGGGCCCAGACAAGGGGTATGTTGATGGGGAATTTACGCTTGGAGGCAGTGGAGGTATCCTCCCTACTGTCCCACAGGCTCCTGTTGAATGCCTCCACCAGGGCCTCAGGGAATAGGTCACCAAAATCGATGTATTTTTCCGCCTCAATGTTTGCAACATTTGAGGGGGGATGGGAGGTAAACTGGGGCTCTCAAATGGCTTGGACGCTGGCTTTGGTGTCACCAAGCTAGCGGCCGGGGTAGCTGTGGGCTCAGGGGTATGCATCATCATGGTCGCCTGTGTGGAGGCTACCCCTTTCCTGGCTCCTGTGCTTGCTACTAGCAAGATGGGTACTTCGGGGGAGGCTGTCCCGACAGTGACCCTGCTGCCAAGCTCTGTGCCCCTTCACGCGATCAGGGAGGGGGTATGTCAGTTTTCAGAGTGAGTGTCAGTGGGGCTGACGCGGCCATCCGTGCCAGTTGTCCACCCGCTTGAGAGCTCTTCCGAATGGACTCGCCCAGCGCCATCACAAGTGGCTGGGATCAAGTGGCCCATGCAAGCGCGGCGAGGGCGGGTCCAGGGAGCATTCTCAAATGAAGGGATGGTAGAATGAGGGCAACATCTCTGTATACAAGATCAGAAGTGTATCGTGTTCATCATAGATAGAAAAGATATTGAGCAAGTGATTTGTGCATCCCATTCAAGTGTAATGCTAAGAAAGGATGAGAAATGCTTATGCTGTTACGCCTATCACACTAGATAGTTGTAGACAATTAGTACTTCACACTTGCATTGCTATCCAGATGTCAGCAGGACTTCAGCCTGATCATTCCAATCAATACATCCAGTCTTACTTCAATCATCTGCACACCTACTGTCGGCAGCATTTGCGAAACTTGGTTGTTGTACCCAATTGAATCCAGATTATTGGATCCTAGTTCAGAGGTGAAGTTTGATCTGGATTTCGCTACAATATTGCTCAATATCATAGTCTAGCACTCGTATGTGCACAAAAAATGGTGGAAAAGGGACACGTCTGGGGCGATGCAGAAACGAAGCTACTCCTGGAGATCTGGCAGCACATTCAGAAGCAACTTCAGGGTAGCTTTAAGAATGTCAATGTCTACACCAAGCTCATAGATGAGTTGAGAAAGAAGGGCTACATTCGTACCATATCCCAATGTAGCTTAAAGATAAAGGCACTGAAAAAAAGGTATAGAGATATTGTATATATATATAGACAGAACACAGAGGAGTGGAGCAGCAAACGATTCATACGAAGAGGAAGACCTTCCCAGTGAATTTTTGTATTACTCGCAGATTGATGTGGTAATGTCTAGTAGACCAGCTGTTACACCAGTGCATCTTCTGGACTCCACTTTTTACATTGAGGAGAACGTGTTTGCCCCAGAAGGCAATGAAACAGTTGCTCTTGGCCCTTCAACCAGCCGACAGGAACCCCCTGGCTCTTCAACCAGCAGGACAGAGACCCCTGACCCTTCACTCAGCCTATCAGAGACCCCTGACCTTTCGGTCTGCGAACCAGCAACCCCTAGTTCATCAGCTGGCCAGCCAGGAACCACTGGGTCTTCAGCAGGAGATTGGACTTGGCATCGAGAACAAGCCCTGATGAAGAACAGAGACCAAAAAAAGAAGCAAAAGAGGACCATGAAAGTGCTGAAGGCAGAAATGGCAGGGAATGCAATGGTGCTGGGAGTGATTGCTGCAAATGAGGAAGCTAGGAGAGACAGACTGGATTGGGAGAAACAATTGTGTGAACTGGAGAATGCAGAGGATGCGAAGAGAGCCGAACAGGATCGCCAGCTGATAATGACTGCAATGGGGCAGATGATGGGAATTTTTGCCCAATACATGGGGCCTGGTTCCTCATCTCTCCTTTACCCTATGCCATCTTATCCACCCTATTCAGCTGGGTATTACCAGCCTTTTGATTCACTTTCCGTCTTCTTTAAGCTCTTGCTGGAACTCCTGAAGTTCCCACTTGACACCATCAGCATTACACCTAGAGCCATTGTTCACCTTGATATCAGGTTTTATGACCGCAACTATGACATCATTGACCACAAGGGGCCTTGTGTGCTATGTGAATGCAATCAGCACTCTCAGAGGCTGATCTGGATTTGAATCTGGATTCAAATCCCGATTCAGAGTACTATGTGAAAGGGGGATAGATTACCAGCCCACAGTCTTACACTGCAATAACCTGTCCTTGCAGTACCTTGTGTGCTATGTAGGCTCTGTGAGCGTGCATCTCAACTTTAAGTAGAGAATACGTTGCTATGTAACACCAATACGTACAACTCTAAGAATGATATACATAGGCGTAGCCAAGATTCTGGGAAGGGGGGTTCTACCACCAAGGGTGCTCACCGCCTAGGGAAGAACTTTGGACGTTGGATAGCTATCTCAGTTAATGACTTTGAATGCAATACAATAACATGTACATGATAACATCACAAACAGTTTCAGAAATGTTATAGCTTTAGATACCAGCCACGAGTAGATCATGTTCGTCATTTCTAAGCATCTTGGGTGGACAGCTGCAAATTTGTCGACTATACCTTGGTAACATCAATGTCACTGTCATAGTGGATGTGAAGTAGTGCTAGTGTGCTCAGCCTTTCTTGTCCCATTGTGGCACGCATATAATTGATTAGCCTTCTAAGCACACTGCAGCTATGTTTGGACTCACAGCTGGTCACAGGCAAAGTGCAAGCAATCTTTAGCAAGACAAACAAGTTCGGGATAGTCCTGGGGTCACATGCTTTGATTGCAGCTGCACAACTGGTTGGACGAGACTTTGACTCTATTGCCAAGAATATTCTTTTCTATCTGTCTGCTTCCTGGTCAAGAAGCTCTTGACTTGGGAGATCACTAGTGTACGCCTCAGCAGCTTCCTCTACGTTGACCTTTCTCTCACAAATGACAGAAGGAACAAGACCCACTAGTTGACCAGCACTGGCACTCAGCTTGCTGAACCTGGCATCAACTTCAGCGTCTCGCGATCAAGCTGACCTGCCGTTCCATCGTATGATGTCACGGATAAATGGCCGCCGGCGGATGGGTGGTGTTTGACTCGCGAGGCTATCAGTTAGTAACTGTATGTGGCACTGTGTGCTAGCTAACTACCTAGCTAGCTACCTAAGGTTTTAAAAGCACATAATCCATGGCCATAGTCAGGGAAGGGGGTTCGTCCAAACCCCCCGAACCCCCCTGGCTACACCCATGGTATATATATATTAACTTTATACAGGTACGTATGATAATTTTATGTCTTGTGTGTTACGTATATGTGTACTGGCTACCTCCTGTAAAGGAGACAGAGCCTGATTGATGATTGATTGATTGATTAATCAACACACAAGGGTGCCTGCACACAAAATTGCTACTGCAGTTATCTGGAGGAGATGATGGTGGAGAGAGACTCGCATGACTGCTCTTCATTGTGTGGCAGAGAAGCTCACAGAAAAAGCTACAAAATTTTCAGGACAAACCACCCTGTTTTTCTTAACTGTGACATATTTGCCATCTTCTTTGCTCTGCTTCCTGCACCACAGTTCCAGCTTGTGTGGTGGCCAGGTGAGATGGGGCGAAATTGTCCGAGCAAATGACACCCCCACAGAAATTTGTCTGCATTTTTGAAGGAAAGACTGTGGTCCATTCTGGCCTCTTGCTGTCCATTCTGCCAGCTTCAGGTGTGCAATTTTGTTTGTGGAAGTGATCTTTTGATCATGTCTTATTGCTGAATGATGTGGATGGTGTCAGTGACTCTTGCAGCAGTGGTCTGTGAGTTTAGTGGCGCTCTAATCCACACAATAATAACAGTAATCCACACAGGTGGCATGTGTGTGGCTGGCATAGTAGCATACTCAGGCGTAACCCCACAGTGATGCAAAAACATTGTCATCACTGTGCAAGCCTAGAAAACACACAAGAGGGTTACTATCACTTTTGGCTACATCTCTCAAGCTTTGACTACCATACATATAGTGAGACAACGTTGTGAGGTTTAAAGTTCACGATTTTTATGATTCAGGGAAATTTGTACAATTGTCACTCATGAAGTGTTCTTCCCTAAATGGGACAAGTCTGATTCTGGATGAAATTGTAAAATCTTAACGGCAAAATCTTTGATTCTGAACAAATTGCAAAATTTTCTTCCGCAATATTTTTCTTTATACGGTACATCAACATGTCCTGGTGAGGTTTCTTCTATATTGAAGACACTGTTCCAATGCTCCTGTTTCTTCTACCTACAGCACTCAGTATCCGGAAGAAGAGCAGACAGGGTTTGTTGCAAGTGCACAGGTTACAAATTTGCCAACAAGTCAATACTGTCTTGTACTGGACAGCTCAACATAAGGATGCATGGTACCTGCTGCCAGCTCATCACTATCAGCCAACATGGATGGTCGACAGATGACAGCTTAAGTGAAATCTATTGCATATTGGCACGTGAGAGGGGAGCTCAGCCTCCACAGCACTTTTATATGGCAGAGGTTTGTTGTTCCCAAGAGCAAGCCAAAACTGGAGTAGATTCACAATGGGCGTCAAAACATTCAGAAATCAGCCTGTGTGCTACCCCAATGATTGTATGGTGTGGCCTGGAGTATCTAAAGGCATCAAACAGCTCATGAAATCATGCCCAGTCTATATGCAAAAGCGTCCACACTGCACAAGGAGCCACCGATAAACTCACCACTCCCAAGCCATCCATGGGAGAAAGTTGGATCAGATCAAACTTTTTGAGCTTGGTGGGAATGCTTACTGTGCCTACTGGTTGTAGACTTTGTCCAAATATACTTAAAAAAACTGTTTTTCACCAGCTCCAGTAGTGTTATCCTAGCACTGAAAGCCATCTTCTGAACACACGGCAGTTTTCTGTCACCAGCAGTCCACACCTTCCCTTGAGTAATGGAATGGCCGAGAGATTGCTCGAAATGATGAAGATCTTACTGGAGAAGAATATGGGAATATAGAATATGATGAATATAAAATATGGGAGATGTGGCATAGCTTGCAGCAGTGCATGAGTGTCATGTTATGATTGTTCTTAAAACGTTACTTACTGTAGTAAGTAGTCTTTGCTAAGACTTCAATGTAACCACGTTTTGTACATCTAGATCAATGTCCATTGTTGTTGTCTTATCTGAGTAATAAGTGAGTTGTGTCAGTAGATGAAATGGCGACTGCTAGCATTCAATAGGTATTTTACACATGCACGTCAGATAGCCTAAGCTGCTAAAATGTGGGAGAATGTGCTGCACAATTATGCTATTGTTTGGTGTTCTATATGCATCACATACTGTATAATATGTCACTTCACTGTCAATGCAGAGTATGAGTCAACTCTGCGCCAGCTCTGTTGGATTCCCAATGATATTCAGGAGTATTTCATTGGCCCTGAAGGTGGTACTGTTGGTTATGGTAATCGCGATGCCCATCTTGAGTTTCCACCAGGTGCTTTGGAACAGAAATCACGACTAAGATTTGCAATTCTCCTGTGTGGGCCCTTCCAACTGCCTAACGGCTACCTCTCAGGCAGTGTCACAGTGTACATCAACCTGGGCAAGGTGAAGCTGAAGAAAGCATTCAAGCTACACCTCTCAACTTGGTTTGGGGGGAGACAAGAGCATGCACAGCAGACCTTGCACTTTGCACGGGCATACCACAAGCTCTCAGAAGGAGGTTCCATAAAGAAGTACCAGTTTGCCTTGCTGGAAGGTGGTGACTTCACCTCGTTGTCCAAAACTGGTATTCTTGAGATTGGCCAGCCAAAATGCCTTTACCAAGTGGTGGCTCCCGTTGGAGAGCAGCTCCTGCACACAGCCCTTGCTTTCTGCAAAGAGGACACAGAGGAAGTCCGACTCCGCATTCTCTTTTGCTTGTCTTCCCCAACCTGGTCAGAGGTAAGTACACCCTTGTTGTATATGGTAACAGCATTGAAATATCATAAGTGAATTGCAGTCATATGTCTTTGTGTGTGGTGTATCTAGGAAATCACAACACTGTATGAGAAGGCTGAATGGAAGAAGCATGATAAAGAGCCTATACTGTTCAAGTTCCGTGATAATATGCAGCCGATCACAGCAAAACTGAGTGCAGTCAATGGTCGTGGTTGGGAGGCAGAATTAGAGGGTGGAAACATGGTAAGGGGCATGGGAGGATTAATGCTATATATGCAGGGAGTTATTCACAATATTTATCATACATGGAATAAGTGTGATGGAGTACAGATTTTAAATCAAACTCTTGATGCAACAACATGCGAACCGATTGTCCAGACTCTTAACTCTTTCCTCCTTCTACGTCCATTTGCATTTGACTGGTGGGGACTGCCTGTGACTCACTAATGTACACTACTACTGATGTAATTTTGTGCCTATTCAATTAATAGCATCATTATCATGTAATGAGGCTAGTCATATTGTGGCAAACCCTGCACCTTCCATCTATATATGTGTCCAGGTTAATGAAGGTGACATTACCATTAACAAGTTATCTGGTGAGCTTCTTGACCTTGTGGAAGCCAAGCAATACCCTCCATCAGTGGACTGCCTTGTCTGCTATACCTCTCCCACAAATGGGTGGAAGGAAGTGGAGACCACTTTGCTGCGGGTAAACCTCACTGGAACAGACAAAGGAAACATGTGCTTCACTTGCAAAGTGAAGCAACAAGCTAGTACGTTGTCTGTAAATGTGTTACACATGAATGACATTTAGCAAATTATGCAACAGGAAGGGATATTAACTAAGGATATTAGACCTTGAGGCTAACTGTTCTCCTAATCTGACAAAGATGCTTGAGGGCGAAACACCCCAAGTTAAGGGAGAGAGGGAGGGATGGGGAAGGAGGGGGAGGGAAGGGGAGGAAAGGAAGCAGAGTGAGGAAGGGGGAGAGAGGGAGGGGAGATAGAGGGAGGGTGGTTAGAAACTATAGCACACATTGACTTTTTAATGACAATGAGTACTTCCATACCCACTGTACATGCATGCTCACTCTCAGGAATTGTGGTGAAGCAAGAAGTGTCGGTGACTCCTGCAGAATCAGTTACTGCACAGAGCAGACCACCCTACTCCTCTGCAACAGATACCGGTATGTTCAGCAACTGATGATGTGAAGTACACATTAGTCTACTCTCATGCAGAATTAATTCATATGGAGCTTCTCTTGCAGTACTCAAAACGCCCATCAATATAGAGATTGCAGAATAGTCAATTTATATTTTGCAATTGGTTGCAAAAGTGCCTTCTTCGGTTCAGTACATCTTTTTTTCATTTAGATTGTGCATAATGAGTGAGGTTTCTATAGCTCTACTTTGTACAGACTATGCTGGGATATATCATCACACCTCACCTCTCATCCAGTCCAACTTGCAGCTGCTGAGTTTATATCATGCAGTACACAGAGCACTTCATGATGAAGAGTGTGTTAACTGTACATTACAACGATATGATACAGTATATATAACAGGCACACATGCGCACTGCCTGTACATGTTATGATACTGGTACAGTGTGTTAGGTATATCTTAGAGTGTGTTAACAATGTCTGTTGTTAATTGCTGTGTCAAGACACGCTGTTATATATAGATAGGATTCTTTTAAACACAAATAACTTCTAACAATTGATTGATTGATTGATAACTTCTAACATTGTCAGTTCAGCATTGGGTTGCTGAACTATATATGTACAGTCATTACCTAATACTTCACAATTCGGGCATTATGAACATTAAATTTACATGTGGCATTTAGATTCTCTGCTGGTCCATACTGTCTTACCAGTGCACGAGCTGTGGTAGGAAGAGGAGCTACAGCCAGACTACATGCACTTGTATATATTGTCTAGTATACTTCTACTAGATGGGAAGTGACCCAAGACTGAGCATGAAAAATATTAATAGGAGGCATCCATGACATATTCACTGTCACTCACTGCAGGATTGAGTTTATATATGCATGAGAAGCCTATCCTGAAAGACCTTATGGCTAAGGCCATTCCCAGAATCGGCCGACAGTGGAATCAGGTTGGATTGCAACTGGACATGGAAGATTACCTGCTAGATGCTATACCCTCTGACGACCCTGAGAATGGAGGGAAACAGATGTTCCAGCAGTGGCTTAATGGGAAGAAAGGCAGTGGAGGCAAGCCTAGAACTTGGGAGAGTGTGCTGAATGCCATTGAGGCTTCCATTGGATCTGAGGTACGCAAAGAAGTTGAGGCTGTACTGAGACAGCAAAACTGAATTGGATGACAGTCCTACGCTCCACATGAATTACCACTAGCTAGGTTTGTGCAGCACATTTGAATTACCCCTGTTGATGTCAGTGTTTACTGTGCGTATACGTAAGAGTATACCTTACATTTGCCTTGTAATTGCATTGAATACACTTTCCAAACATGAGAGATTGGCAGTCTCTCTTTCAAAGAGCCCACCCATGTCATATTGAGAATATACGTAATTACATTTCATGTACCCTGTGCAATGGCATTCTATTTCAGACGCTCCACTGTCTCTATTTAATTACACCATGAAACTAGTTTGAGCAGTTTCCAGCATCTATATATAACAGAATATGCATGTTGTCATGCACAGTGGCTTTCATGCAAAGAGCTCATAGATATTCATGCTTATGACAATTGATGACTATAATTATTATTATTATAGTTCACAGGACAGGGTCCTGCGGCTGGCATGTACTGCTCGGTTGTAAGGTGTGATGTCTAGGTAGGGTACATATGTCTCTCAAGGGCCTCTTGGCAGCACCTCCTGAAGGTGCCCAGTAAATTAGTGCAGGGTGCATGGTGTGGGTGCTGTTGACGTGACAACTGAGGCAGATATACATTACTATGGGGCTAACAATGGGGTTAGACACTCTTCTCCAGCAAGTACAGCCGTAACAGCCTCTCCCACCCCCCTCGTGCATTGTCAATGGACAGACAAGGAATATCCACTACATTCTCCACAGTTACGTTTCTCAGGCATATTCATGTGTGCGCGCGTCAGAATATTTTTGGATGGAGAATGCTACAGCAGTGATATAATAATATATACTAACTTTTGACCACAGTATAAAATGTATATATATGTATATACAATACAAGCTCAGAGGGGTAGGGGTTGGGGTCAGCTAGATGGTAAAGACTTGTTAATCCAAGCCTTGCTGTATACAGATGACAAGGTTATATTTGCAGAAGATAAGTAGATGATCAGCAGGGCATTGGCTGAACTAGGTAAGTGGTGTGCAGAGCTAGTGGTCTGTATGTGAATGTCAATAATATATACCCCTTTCAGATGGACACCTTAACCTGTGTTGATCCTTGGTTAACCCATTCACATGCCCTGTGTAAAGTGGGTTCAACCCTGCTAGTGACAGGGACAATGCACATGCTGAGAAAGGAAGGTGTAGAGAGAGGGGTTAGCGACTGAGGCTCAAGAAAAGGTGGCACAGCGAAGCTACGGGTGGAGACTGGTAGATGGATGGGTATGAAACAGCAGGACAGGGTATGTGCCCAATGCACCCTGGGCGATGTGGAGAAGATGGAGCACTCGCTGTTAAGATGCAGCAGTGTGGAAAGTGAGTGAGAGACTCTGGTGAAGCGAATGGTTGAGCTAGTTGATGATTCTCTGCATCGGTGTGAGAAATAGAAGGTGGTATATATTGATTTGGATGAGGCATGCATTGATAGAGTTGGCAAAGTTGTGGCAAAGTTGTAGAAAGGATGTGGAAAAACAATTTTCGCAATCCAACAATCCTAATTCATTAGTGCGACCTTCACCCGATCATAAGTATTCAGAACTTGATGCTACCTTGTCTGTCATATGCTATTTTCACAGTGCTGTATGGGGCAGATGCCCTAGTGTGCCAGGCACGTGCACATGAGGCACTTTAATATATGATATGATATGATATATAGCCCAGGGATGAGGATGGTAGCCAGAAAATAATATGAGGCCAAGGCAAAGCCGAGGCCAAGTAATTATATTCTGGTGGACATCCAAGTCCATGGGCTATAACTTATCTATACTCAGTTGGCATGGTGATCGAGTAGAAAACGGATGTGCATTTCGTTCTTGTGATGGAGAACAAGGAGAACAATTGTTTTTCCAGTGTTTCCGATGGAGCCATGGACATTAGCCGCCATTACTTGTCGTGCCAATTATCCCCCCCCCCAACGATCTCTTAGTGAAAAGGTGACAAATTGATTCACACCCTGTGTCACTTTTCACAGGGTACATCATCAACAAATCTTGCATATATTATGCAAACTACCCCACCATTAACATGCCTGTTGCTATGGCAATGGGGATAAGTAGTAATGAGCCACAGTAGTGGACAATACATTTCAGTAGGTCATGAGAATGATGCAACACGGGGTACACTGCCACACTGTGATTGCATCATGCACAGGTGCATATATATATATATATTATATAGAACACTCAACACATGTGCATAGTTGTATATATACATACACTGCAGTAACTTTAAATGATACCACTAAGGTAGTCAAGTAGTAATGTGGCAGTAGTTGAAAAGAGCACCATGCAATTGAAAGTGGGAGCTATATATTGACTGCAGTGATAATATATGTAGGGCCATTATAATATACGAAGATATATTATACTCAGTATCCACGCATTATACTCAGCAGGTCTCGGAGATCAGTACACACCAGCACAGGAGTAGTTAATCTCCGATGTAGTTCGTGGCTGGCAATAAAGTAGCATGACATCATGAAGAGTCAAATGAAATACACACAGCGAAACACAGCAGCATACTGTCTCACGGGAACAACGTTAGTCACAGGCAAACGAATATTAACACGGCCAGGTAGCTACTATGCTCTTGGCATCAACTCTTCGTCGACTCCAGGTAATCCTTGGCTTCGTTGATCTTTGCTGCCATGTACGGAGAGCCCCCTCTGTCGGGGTGGTTCAGGAGCATGATTCGTTTGTGTGCCTCGCGTACCTTGTGCGCTGGGGTGGACGGGGATACGCCCAGAATTAGTCCGGCCTCTCGTCGCGTCATCTTCGGCTCGAAACCTCCTCTGTAGTAAGGAGACGCATTGAACAGAGGAGTACCTCTGGAAGCTGCCCTCTTAGATACTTCTCTGAAACTCGCGTATATGGCTCTACCGGCAAACGCAGCCACTGCGATGCCAAGCCCTGCGACAACCAAGGAAGACATTTTGATTGCCGTGTACGCCGAGCCGTTGTGCTCCAGAGTGGATGAAGTCGGAATGGGAGTATATAGTCTCGTCCCCAACCCACTTCCGGCCGCCATCTTGAGGAATCTTCCGCGCCCTCGACAAGATGGCGGCCGGAAGTGGGCTGGGGACGAGACTAGAATGGGAGTGGAAACATACGAGCTGGTTCGCGCGGAGACAGCAATCAATTCGTATATGTAGGTTGTTGGTCCAGGGAGGGAAAGCAGCTCATGCAAGCACTTACGATGTAACTTTGTGGGTAGCTATGCCATGCAAATATAGCTAAAGCCAGAAACTAAATGTTGTTATCTATCTACGTAGCTTTAGCCACTGTAGCTATCTTAGTCTATGGCTATAGCTACACATAGCAGCTATAAAGTCAGTGGCGGGTTACATCACAGTGGCCATGGTGTGATGCATCGTGATCATTTCACTGAGAAGTGTAATATGAATTGTACAATTGTACAGCGAGTAGCGGGTCTCGCACGTATATAATCCATATACACCTCAGCGCAGTGGTATAACTAATACATATAGCACCTTTTCTTATCCTTCTGATGATGTTTTAGATAAGTGCTCTTTAGGGTCTTGGATTGGTAGGATGGGCCATTTGGGTGAAATCCCTCAATCAATATAGCTATGCCTCTTGCCTGTAGGCAATCACCCTGTGGCATTGATGTCCAGCCTTGTTTCTTGGTCTCAGTTAGCTGTCGGCTGTTCCATGCAAGTCTTCATCACCACTTAGTTGTTGGAGAGATGGCTTGCTTGAGAGTGTTAGAACATAGCTAGCTACCTCTACAGAGATTCTTTGAGGTCATGGAGTGCATTATGCTGAAAAGGGGTATACCCTCCCTTGTAGTACGCAAGGGCATGGTTGACAAACATATATAATTGATCATTGCATGCACACTTGGCAGGTAGACTATCCACATGCCAGCCATATCACAAGTATATATAAGGCATATCTGATGTCACCCATGTGGAGGAAGCAATCATACTCCTCTAGTGGGATAGTGGTGATCCAGTTTTATGTACTCTTCTCTTGTACACACTCAAAAAGCTGTTGACGGCTTGGAAGCTGTTCACATACTGATCTCATGTAGCTTTTCTTTCTCACATGTCCTCCCTCCTCTGTTGTTTAGCTTCCCCTTAATTTGATGGTGTCCTCAGACTGAAACGTATACGTAGATGACTTGATTGACAATTTTGTCCATCAAATGAGAATTTATCTTTACGGAGCGCTGAAAAGTGACATTAAATTCTCTACTATTGGGTAGTTGATGCTTAGCCCACCAACCTGGTGGGTAGGGACAATTGATCTCTCTGAAGATGAGAGCGCACAGCTTTCCAGTGATGTCCCTCAATTATACACAAACACAGATAGAAACGGTTTTTCTTACAAACCTTTCAAATGCTGTCTGTCGTACGTCATGGCCGGGTGTACATGTGCCCCCCACCCACCCACACACACGCACAGAGAAAACATACTGGAGTGCACGGATTATGCGGGAGCCCTGTTGGCCAGCTGATACATCTAGAGTAAGCTAGCTAGAGGTTCACTGGAATAGGGAAGAGTACAGAATGCCAAGCATGCAATTGATGGTGCCACATAGTGTATTCCTAACAATATTAATACTCCCCCACCTCCGCCTCTCCTGGGTGATCTTACCATCATATATACTGTAGCTATTGTCAATAGTTTCAGGGAACAACTCTAGCCGATCAGAGATCACACACTTGTGATTGGCTAGAGCTGTTTCCTGGAACCATCGACATAAGTCGCCTAGCCACTCAGAAGTCTTCAAGTTGATATAGCTATAGCTACTATCACTACTCAGTGGACAGAGGTGTGAGGCAAAGGGTTTCCACCTCCTTATATATATGCAGCACTAGCTGGCCATGGCCTGTTATGATGTGTGTGATTGAGCCCAGCAGAATAGACAGTATAGTCAATGCATGAGTACTGTCCATGTCAAGACGAGCGATTACAAGTCATGAATGTTCACAGTGCCAGAAAATGAGTTGGCCATGCACATATATATATACAGTGCAAGTTGCATATATATATATGTATATTATACCAATCAGGTACATACACAGCAACCTTATGATTATACGTATAGGTACACTCATTCATATTATGGCATTGCATGCATGTATAAGTCTATACTATGGCAGTAATTGTGTGTAAGCAGCAGTAAAATTAGCTATAAAATAATAAAATGTACTGTTATGTTTGGTATTAAGTATACTGCACAGAGAAGACCTTAACTTCTTCATACTTGTTTCATGAGAACTTCACAGCAAGCTGTAATTGTCATTAAGGGTGTACTTCAGCTGAAAGTAGCATCTGCTGTTCATCTGACTCATCAGTGCCCACTTGTGAGTCGTATATTAGCATGTCTTGGGTGAGCATTGATTTGATGGTGTAAACTGACAATGTCAGTATTACAGATGCTAATATACCAGAAACGATCTGACTTGTATTATAAGAAGTGTCCCATTTGCTTTCTAAAGCATGTGCCAGAAAATATAGACATCCACCACAGATCAAGGCTATCAGAAGAAGGAACACAATGGGAGCACTCTGCTGTGGACACCTTCTGCATTGTGTGAGGCATGGGAGGAAAAGAAGTGCCGTGGTTGCAATGAGCAAGATGATTATCAGTAGTAAGACAGCCGTTACCACAATTACAAACAAGGGATACGCAAATAGGGCGATGAGATAATATACAGAGTACCAGGATGCCGCCTGCAGGAAGAGCACCATTCCTGCACACCCAACTGACTTTGGCATGCTCAGTATGCACTGCCTCCTCTGCATACCTCGCCTGTCCATGGCCATGACCTTGGTGTTGATGCACCACAGGAGGAAGGGGAACTCAACGAGGTACAACACACCCATGATCCCAAAGGCATAGTACCCAATGTCCACAAATGGCATGTAGACTGTGGATATCACAGCCCTCCTGGAGAGTAGGAAGTCTTTCAATAATGACAGACCTCTAAACTGGTACCCATATAAGCACATGAACCACATCCATGATTGCAGCATGGTGGAAAAGAGGAGCGATTTGGAAATGGAATTTCTTAACTTTGAATTCCGGCGATGAAGGGGATGCCATTTAGGTAGCCTGAACAGCAGCAGCGGAATAGCTAGAGATGTAAAAAAAGGCAGTGAGTACAAAATAATTGCATTCGCAATGGAAGCTCGAACTTCATCTTTAACTTTAAATGGCAAGATGAAGTTGTCAACAAACTGATTGTCATTTGCTAATCTCATCAGCTGCAAAGCAAAGAACAAGTTAATTAATAATTATTATGAACAATAGGAATTTACATAATAAATTATAAAGGAAGATATAGAATCATATACAGCTGCATGGCGAGCTTATTGTTTGAGACACTTTATTATATTATATATAGCTGTACTATATAATTATATGATGTATCTATAGCTACTGCTGTATGATGGATCAGCATGTGGGAGCATGCACTTATTTATTGATTATGTGCAGCCAATTGCAATCATTTATATATATGCACTCATGCAAATCATTTGTACCCTCTATATTATATAATAAATACTTCCACCATCCACAGTGCAAGTTGCAAAGTGCACCAATGTGTTAATGAACATTAGTAAATGGGCCAGTTAATTGGCATTGAAAAAAACACCACCAGTGCAAGTTGTACAGGCAGGAACACATAATTACTTCTCTAGCTAGTGCATGCTGCTTATATAAATAGCTAGAATAATACATCACTCACTTTATACACAGAAGCTTCTATGACATTGTATGGCTCATGCCTTGAGCACACTGGTACAGGTAGAGTCCAAGCTATCTCCGCAATTGTCATACTTAGCCAATAGTGGAAATGTGTGAATACTTCAAATGGTCCACCCAAGGTTAGCATCAGTGCACCGGGGCAAGTATAAAAGATAGACTGGGAGTAGACGGCAATCATTAGACATTCATTTATAGAGTCAGAGAGTTGACAGTAGTCACTTCTGTTATTAGCATCCCAGGCATGTATGTGAGTTAAGAGCATTGGAGACGGGATAGGGTAAGATACTTGCAAGATAGCTGGTGCACTCTCCTTCTGAAGGATGCAAAACATTTCCTCCCAGTTTGATAAGCACTTCACCTCGGTAGTCTTTGAGTCACAAACTGGCCATGGCTGGTAGATATTGGCAGGCAGGCCCACTAGGTGTGAAGTACATAAACGGCATCATAATACTACTGTAACATCATACTACGTATTTGTGTAATCATTTTCTTTGTAATATATAGCTCAAAACACTGCAGCTATAGCTATAAGGTGCTCCCTGTAAGTAACAGATGTATATATGACTATACAATATTGTCACAATATTTAACTTACCAGCACTCAGCTGCACTGCAGAGGATCCTCTTCCACCACCACAGATGGCTACAACAGCTACAATACAGAGATACACTCTCAACGTGGTTGTCTTCATGTTGTTGGGCAGGCTAAATGTGAATGACATGTGCACATTGCTGGGACATACGTACACGTATACTGAAAATAATTTTATAGCTGATTTTCCATTTCTTTGTTAATATATACACTTCATTTGCAATACATTATATATATATTACATTGCTAATGTTATTTGGGTCAATTATAACATGCATTATAACAACCAACACCATGTTACTTCAACACCTGTGATGGATATAATAGAGAATACCATATATGGACATGTGCAATACAATCCTGGTCAGTTCATACACGAACATTCATAACATTGTATAATCAATTGCTCCTATTGCATATCAGTCAGAAGCTATTCATGCACTGTAACACAATACTGAAATTATATATTTCACAAGAACCTTCTAGATCTTTTAATACATATTTAATGTAAATTTCTATCAGTATGTAACTCAGAGGGCACAGCATTGTTGTTTCTAAGGTACCAAACATACCAGCTCAGACAATCAGTCTTGTTATTATATATAACCAGCAGCACCTTCTCACTCTAAGATTTTTATATAATTATCCACACTTATATGTTTATTATCTGTAACCCCTTCACACAGATCACACTATATGTATACCAATTAGTGAGCCAACCCCAGCACCTTATATACCTGTCATGCTGCGATCATTAACAATAATTTACATATAAAATATAATACATATGTGCACGCACACATGCATGCATGCATGCATGTACACTATACACACACATGCAGTACACACATATGGTCTGGCGTGTGCATGTAGTGTAGAATGTAGATGCATGCATATGGTATGGAGGAGAAGGTGACATGAGTGTACAGCAAGATGAGAGCAAATGAGAGAAGACCCAGAGAAAGACCGTGGAAGTGCTGGGCTGATGATTTCATTTGGTAAAGTTGGTGCGTATAATTTATAATTATACAATATATGACTGTTGGCACTAACTGATGTGTATAGGCTACTGTACCACCGGGTTTGGGGAGAGTATGCCGGCTGACAGCCATTTGTTCATGCACCAAGCCACTGTAAAGTGCACGCTTGTCCAACAAGATCATTGAAATGGTATATACTAACTATGTATTATATACATTCAGAAGGCATGTGGGTGTGTCTTTGATGTCATTTATATATGTATTACATGTACATGCGTGGTGCCAGCCCACCCCCGCAACCAATGCCTGCAAGCATGTGCACTGGGACGAATAATACGTAATGAAGCCATGGGAGTTTACACAGTATAGAACAGCAAGAATGCCATACACACAACAAGGGGGTTATTAAAGGTACATTTTTGGGATGTGGTCAGGACGCCATTCGATGTCTACACACTAATACATAATTATAATATATCCATCCATATATGGTGCTGATGCACAATGAATGTAACACAATCTTGACATAAGATTGTGGAGGTGGGAGTACAGGATAATGGCACGAGTCCTTATATGGTACTGCTATTCTAAAGTACTATACGTTCCAAAGGCTAATGTTACTACAGGGACACCTTGTGATAGTGGTGGCATGGCCACAGTCTCAGGGTAACACTTACAGCAGGTGGTGAAACATCCAGTCTACTTGCCTGCTGTTTGTAGAATACACAACCGCAGTGTTTCCGCCAATGTCTGCAGGGGTTGGTATCTGTTTCTTCCTTCTGGGTGCAGTCGCAGGATTCCTCCACGGAACAGGAGCAGCAGAGTCCTGCTACGGCTCACGATATCCTACCCTCCCAACACTTCCTGGTAAACCTGGTAAAGGTGGAGATCCTGGTGCAGTTGGGCCCAAGGGAGAACCAGGAGTAAATGGAAGAGATGGGGTAGATGGTGCTCCCGGGCCACCAGGTATCCCGGGGGGGCCTGGAGATCCTGGAGCGATGGGGCCAGTTGGTCCTGTGGGTGAGCCAGGCATGAATGGCACTAATGGCCTTCCTGGGGCAATAGGCCCCGCTGGACCTCCAGGCACGCTATCAGATGCTGTCGTTGAGCAACTGAAGAGAGACATTTTGGAGGAAGTGAGGAGAGAGTTGAACTTGACATGCAGCAGTAAACTTAACCCGGCTGCCTCCTGTAAAGATATCCATGAATGTGACCCCACTGCTCCATCTGGGTACTACTGGATCAGAACTATCATTGGACCAGAGCAAGTTTTCTGCCAGATGAACACCAGCAGCTGTGGCAACATCACTGGAGGCTGGATGAGGGCAGCTTATATTGACATGACTAATGAGAATAATACATGCCCACAAGAGCTAAGCTACACAGTTGTAGACTCTACCCGCATGTGCAGGACTGCACATACCAGTGGCAACTGCACTTCCGTAATCTTCCCAACGCACATGCTGCCTTACACCACGGTCTGTGGAAGAGCGCGTGGATACCAATTTGCTTCCCCAGACGGATTCATCAATCAAGGGAGCAGTACTCTAGAGAGCAACTATGTTGATGGTCTTTCAATAACGCATGGGAGCCCTCGAAACCACATTTGGACCTTTGTGGCAACATTGTCAAAGGACCAAGTCTTCTACTACAATACCAGGTGTCCCTGTGCCCCTTTTTCTGGTCCTCCGTCACCTGATTTTGTTGGAGAGAAATACTTTTGTGAATCAGGCAACACTGGAATGTTTGAACACCAGTGGTACCTTGATGACCCCTTGTGGGACTCACAGGGCTGTGCTAGTGAAATGTCTATCACCTGTTGTGATCGTGGTGGGCCGTGGTTTACTACCACACTGGGCAATGAGACAACAGATGACATTGAGCTAAGAGTGTGTTTAGACAGTACAGCAGCGGATGAAGATATTGGACTGGAACAATTGGAGATACTTGTCTATTAAGGAGACTGAACTTGTTTAATGCCATTAATTTCCACTATAGCATACTTGCTCAACAATGTACACACAAACTACATTAACCAGGCAGCGTATATCAAGTGAATCAGTCTCATCATTAAATTTACATAACTAAATTCATTTATTGTGTAAGAATGCTTATAATTCGATATTTGTACATGCTATAATTATGCTTACGCTGTGTGTGTTTATGACGCTGCATGGGCAATACATTGTAAGCAATCAGCAAGTGACTCTTGAAATGACAGAGGGCAGACTGATTGCTGTTTACCACGCACGCAATCTCATAACACTGAACAATACAGTACATATAATAATGCAAACATCAACCAATCAGTGCATCAGAAACATAAATATGCCGTGGATGCACTTTGGCACAGACTGATGATTGCTAATGAAGAGGCCATTGTTTTAAAATGCATTCCGTAAAAACAGGGCAATAAAACACATTGACTGCCATAATTTTCATTTGAAAGGCTATGTGGTTGAGGCAGATGTCTAAATTGCCATACATCTAGTGGAAGAGCCTGGTCACACTCACAAAACAATGAGCCAGCCAGCACGCGAGGACAGCTCACCAATTCACGTCAAGTATGGGTTGATTTTCAGTCATCCTAGTCTAGCGTGGTAGACCGCCCGGCAGAGAGGGTCTAGCGTGATAGGCTACATTCATCCTTACTGTACAGTGTTAAGAGTAACTTGCCTAAATATG
The DNA here is from genome assembly GCA_949841015.1 of Aplysina aerophoba. Lineage (NCBI taxonomy): Eukaryota > Metazoa > Porifera > Demospongiae > Verongiida > Aplysinidae > Aplysina > Aplysina aerophoba. The sequence continues at coordinate 1,866,423 of OX465047.1, forward strand.
ATAAATCAGGTGGTAGGAACAACACTGTTCACATATTGGGTACTTCTGTAGTAGTAATAGAGTCCATTGCATGTACCAGTATCACAAGCACATACGTAGCAATGAGCCAATTCAATTCCAAATTACCGCACTTCTAGTGTGAATCAGGAGAAATCATGCACACTAATCAGTTGGAAGTGGATGTTTTGCTTCCTGTGCGCTTGCTGAATATCTTAGTAAACTTATACCCAGACGAAGCTGAAGCACTACCACCTGTATCCATCTGTTCATGAGTTGGAGGTTGGACAGCTGTATCATCCTTCTCTGGTTCCTCCTTTAATTCCGGCAGAGGACCTGTTGCACTTGGACCGCTGTGGCTCACCAGCTTGCTCTTAAGTAGCTCAACCAGGGCATTCTGCTCCGCTCTCTTCAACCCCTGCAACAAGGAGACATCACTTGAGCCCAAACAGCAAGAATGATGTGATGGACCTGCCTTGCATTGGCCACCACCATACAGTGCGAAAGATGGTAGTGCACTAAATGCTATTAACAGCAATAACTAGCAATTCCAAATAAGCGCCTAACATTCTTTGGTGCGGTCAATGCACCTGCCGTCCCTCACCTTCATCTCCAACACCCTCTGAAAGCTGGACACCTCTGCATCTCCCTTCATGAGGTTAATGAAGTTGGCAACAAAGGCATGAGCCATGTCGTGGGGCGTCATCACAACCTTGAGGATCAGTTCTGCTCGGTCCATTCCCTTCTGAACTATCTTGGTGTACCTGGAGTAAAGACATTGACAGGCAGAAAACTGTGAAACCCTATATGTTTGTAGTAACACTCTGTGTAACTCTATAGCCTTGAAGTAGCTAGGTGTTGATGTGGTGATAGACTATGTGTCACTTGCTAACAATTTAGGCCCTATGCCATTACCCAGTCCTTGTCTGTGTCTTTGTCCTATTGTGTAGACTTTGTACTTATACACGCTTGTTGTGTGATTGGGTTGATTAATGACGTTGAGGCTGATACCTATGCAAAGCTATGCGTGAAGCGCTCTGATCCCGGACGATTTGTTACACAACTAAAGGCATCAATTGTGTCATCATGAGCAACACTAAGGTTACTTGTATGGAAGTATTTGTATGTATGTATGTATGTATAGTATGTATGTATGTATGTATGTATAGTATGAATAGTAGGTATTTGTATGTATGTATGTATAGTATGTATGTATGTATGTATGTATGTATAGTATGAATAGTAGGTATTTGTATGTATGTATGTATAGTATGGTGCACAACCAGTCAGTATACATACATCAGACTGTTTGCATGTGCATGGCTCTTACGAGGCTGGTGGCTTTCTCTGCACGACTTGGCCAATGGAAGGCAGCTCCATCAGCTCTTTCTTGAGTTGACTAGTGTCCAGCAATAGCTACACAGACAGAAGACAGACAGTCCTCGTGGTCACCAGTCTAAATGTAACCACCTTGCATACCCCTTAGCGAGGTACGCACATAGGTGGGTACAACATATGTAGGTGTGCCTTAATACACAGCTGCAGAAGAGTGTGAATGAAGCTCACACCAGACTGCGTATCATGCTAACCTGTTCAGCAGCAATTGTCTTCAACTGACGGCATTTGTACAAGTGAGAAACAAAGGATGGAATGAAAGTGCTGCAGAACGGAGAGGTTGGAAAAGTGCATTAACTGTTCTTTAAATTTATGCTTCAGACAGATGGTCCAACAGTGTGCTATAAAACAACTACTTTACTCAAATAGATAAGCACTATGCCTAACATTTACGAACACTGACTTCAGTGATGTATGTACTAACGTATAATTGTCATTTGCTTCCATGGCAAAAGACACTCTTAAACCTTGGAAGGCATGACATTCACACTCACTCTGCAAACTTGTGACAGAAGTTGATAAAGTACTTTCTGCATGAGGACAGGTTCTCCCTCAGCACAGGCACTGTGGTGTCCAGGTGGGCCTTGACAGTGCTCACATAGGAACTGTGGTCACCCACAGCATCCAGTGTGTGCCATGGGAACTGCACAGGTTAAAAGATACATGTGCAAGCTATCAGTATGTTGTCAGTGAGTGTTATGCAAGCTGGAGTGTAACTTATACATGTTTGCTAACTACACAGCTTGAGGAAAGTGGTGATTGGAGAAAAGGACCACGACCTGGCGCCTGAACTTGTGGCCTATGCTCTAACGCGTAGTTTCAACCACGCAAGCCACCGCTCTGGCCACGATTCTTTGTCTCGCAGTAGATGTGGTCACAGGCGGGGCAAAATGCTGCGACCACTGTCGGTGGCTCATGTGGCTGTGACTCCGCGTTAGAGCGCAGGCCATGAGTTCGAGCGTCGTGTTGCGGTTCTCCAATCGCCACTTTCCTCAAGGTGTGTAGTTAGCGAACTTGTATATGTAAGCTACGTATCAGGTGATGTGTACAGACATGCATACGTACGTACAGTACATATGTACGCAGGGGTGGATGTCCACATTGGTTAGCTGATGAAGTCTAGCACTAGGCAAGGACAGAGTCACTGATCATTTTTAAAGGCCAACATCTTTTGTTGGAAAGTTTCATCTCAGATGTTTTCTTTTCGCATAATAAATGTCTAGTAAAATTGTGAGGGACTACTAATGCAGACAGTGCTGCTACACAGAATCTTGCAAATTTATTTACATTTTGTTACGTAAAAGCTCATTAATTTGGCTTAACTACAATGGCTGTACACGTTAAGCAATCATCCAGCAAAAGAGGAGTCATGCACAAATCCTCTCAACTATGTAAGCTACCCATGGTCCAGTATATTTTGTTTCGTTCCAGTTTCGTTTATACGAAAAGGTCGAATCGTTTGTACAGACCGGCTGTTTTGTCTGTTTTGTTTTAAGCCTTCTGGCAGAACGGAGGAGAAACGATTGCACCAAAACCAAATGATTGTGCAGTCTACATAATACGATTAGGAGCGCTGTTTAAAGGGTTACTTTGGGGAGGATTCATTGTTTCTGCCTTTCACAAGCGGCAAGAGATGTACAGCAGGTACAAAGGCAACAAATTCTCCACTTTGCGCGAATGGGCTACAAGCCGTCTACTATCTGTCGCATGTTGTGAGAGGAGGGCTTGATAGCTAACCGAATGGAGATACACACGGTTCTACAGAAGCACAGGGAGATGAATAACATCGAAAGAAGACCCAGTTCAGGACGACCAACGAAGATGACAGCAGCTGTAAAAGCACTCAGACGTGCGCAAACGAGTAGTATACCGGCGGAACCACTACTTATATAATCATTCGAGTATCCTGGGCTCACCTTAACCATGGCGTTGAGGGCAGCCTCACACGGAGACATGACACTCTGCACCCAGAGATGGATGCAGTTAGACACGACGCCATGGAACCGATCCAGCTGATCTGTAAAGTTGATTTTGTCAATGTGTTCTTCATCCACCTTCTCTTTCAGCTTATTCTCCAACTGAGTAACATGAGAGGGTATGCCATTAGAAGACATTAGAGGACATGGGACAGTATGAGATATCATGAGATGATATGAGACACATTGGAAAACTGCCCTTTACAGTGTGCAAAATAAGTGCAGATAATATTTATACTGCAGTCAATCTGCTGCCACACGGCTCCAGATACAGCAAGCCAATACGTCTGTAGTACCTGCTGTGTGGTGTCCACACAGTAGTCAGCAGTGCATACAAGCGTGCACATGACAATGGCTTCTTCTGTGCTCAGCTTGATCTCAGGTGTGCTGTCATCGCCCTTGAGGAAGCCAAGGTGCAGCCGACTGGTTGCAGTGCTGCCTCCACTGCCACCACCAGCTGGTAATCTGAAGGGAGAGTACATGGGGGTTAAGGCAGAAGTACAGTGAGCTCCATGCATATTGTGTGCCATTATGTTGTATGATTACAGTACATTACAGACAAACTTAATACTGAGGTGTGTGTGTGCGTGCTTGTGTGTGATGCCACCAAGATGGTGGCCTCTTGGTTTCGGGGTCGCTAACTGAACACATCGACTACTCGTGCAAAGACGACTTCCTTTTCATCTTGACAGATGACTGCCCACTTGTTTGGAGCTTGTGCCTTGTGTCAAGTTTTACTTTGTACTGTCAGTGTGAGCTTTTGGGGGAGTTGTCACCAGGATGGATGAAGCAGTCAACAACTGCCCTTTCTGTGGTATCTCCTTCAGGTCACTTGGGCATCACAATTATAGGTGAAAAGTAAGGGGAGGGAGGGATTACTCTCAGTTTCTCAAGTCCAACAAGAAGACAGATAGCAGCTGTCTTTCTAAGGTTGAGCAGTCAGTCTCTGCCAATGTATCCCAGCATTTCCAGCTTAGTGGATCGACAGAGTCTGCAAGGCCTTCATCCTCCAGCATCCCCCAGATATCAACAGTGTCCCCTCCAACCCTGCCTGACTCTAAAGATTGTGATGCATGGAATAGTGCCAACACCTTCTTCTCAACCTACCTTATCCTTCATGTGTTATTATCATTAAAGGACACAATTACCATCAACAATCATCTGTCCTCAGGCATACTCAATTACTTCACCAGTGTCTGTGGTCTCAATCGCTGGCAGTCCGCAAAATATCAAGGAGAAAGAAACACAATAGGAAAGTTAAGAATGCCCGTGAAGTCAAGAAATTATCCTAGACGTGAGTTTAGAAAGGCCATCCGGACACAAAAACTACTAGAAGCCATCCAGAGCCTGAGCAAAAAGTTTAGGTTAGCAGTGAGAGATCATGCTAAGGCACGGAAGTTATCTCTAAAGGATGACATTACTCGAAATGCTACAGTAGCTGCCACGGCACTCAGAAAGAACTTCTGGGGCGATGTGAATTGCCTCTTGAATGATACCCACATTGCTGCTAATCCCTACTTCTCAGCAGATGCAGCAGCTACCACATACTTCATGAAGGTGTACTCCAGTGGGTCCCATATGTCATTTGAATCCCCTGAATGCCTTGTCACTGACCCACTCTATATAGGAAAGTTGCTGTTTGCATCAGTACTGCATTACAAGTGTAAAGCATCATCTAAACCCTCGCCATTTGACCAAATCTTCTACTACATCCTGAAGAAATGTCCATTATTAGCTCCTGCCTTACTTCATCTCTAGGGCTTGGCAATCTCAATCTATCTCACCAGCATGGCAACAAGCTGCAATCATTCTGATCCCGAAGGAAGCTGCAGTTGCTGATGCCTCCAATCCAAGAGCTTCAGACCAACCCTGTTCATGTCTGGGGAAGATCTTTACTTCGCTGGTGAAGCGTAGATGGGACACCTTTCTGGCAAGCAATACTTTGCTCAACACATCAGTTCAGAAGGCATTCAGCCTCAAATTTCTGGATGTGAGGAACACCACCAGAAACTGTGGTCGGTGCTGAAGGATGCTAGTATCAACCAATGTTCAGTGGCGGTCGACTTGGAGAATGGCTACAGATCTGTCCCACATGTCCTGATATATAATTTGCTCTGAGGTACTACAATGCTCCTGAGCAGCGTATATCTTGCATTGCTAATCTGTACTCCAACCTGTGGGTGTGCGCCCAAACTCCATCTTGGTCTGCTGTCCCCATCAAAATGAACACTGGCATCTTCCAGGTATTTACAGGTAGGTAATTGGTACTCTAGTAGACATTGTACAGTAGCATTACAATTTGGGCTACTGTCTTTCCGTGTTCTCTCATGTGATCTGTCAACTTCAATTTGCAGATGACACCTGTGTTATAGCACACAGCCCTGACTGCTGTCAAAGGATGCTGACTTTCATCAACAAGTGGTGGCCCTGGGCACAGATGAGAGCTAAGCAATCAAAGTGCCAAGCCACTGCACCAATGCAGTGCTGCAAAACGGTCCTATGATCTTGAGCTGACCATTGGAAACACCCTTATTCCCTACCCTGATCAGCAACCAATCAAATTCCTTGTAATGCCCCTTACTGCCACACTAAGCCAACCACAGAGAGGCACTGGTCACCAAGACTGGATCAACGATGAAGAGGATAGATGAAGCTCCGTTGAATGGCAAAGATAAGCTGAGAATCTGCAGACGTGCAACGCCAGCCAGGCTATCATAGGTCCTGAAACTGTACTACCTTCCTTGTTCCTTCACCCATAGGTCATTAGAGGCAGTGTGCACCAGATACGTCAAAAAGTGGCTGAAAATGCCACAATGCACTAATCCCAATGTCTTACACATTGAACCAGAGAGATATTGAGCTTACATGTAGCAATACTTCCAAAGAGTACGTAAGACGTTACGACCGCGAAGGTCTTCGTCAGTTACAAAACTGTGGAAGTATTGCTATGTGTAAGCTCAATATCTGTCTGGTTCTACGTATGTATTCCGTAGCATGAGCCTCTATGACAACATCGTCTTACACATTGCCTTAAATCAAGATGGGTTGGGTCTTCCTTCCATCACCTTCCACAAGTCAGCAGTTGCTGGTAAATGGTCCAGGCTTGCCCTTTCCCGTGATCCCTTGGTGAGCAACCTTGCTGCCAAAATGGTCATCCATCAATCGGAAGTAGACTGCCTTCCAGCCAGCTCTATATGGAAGAAGTTCATGACCATGACAACCAGAGTCACCTGGAAGGTACCAGGGACCTAGAGGTGCAAGGTTGCCTTCCTAAGACTCTTAGAGACAGCACTCATAGCCAGATTGTCTACAGGTCAAAGGCAGTGTGGTCCCTCCCTGCCAAGCAAATGACCTTTGCTGTGAATAGCACTCAGGACACGCTCCCACAACTCAAAACTGAGGCAGTGGAGGAGGCCAGTGGCTTCGTCGTGTCCCCTTTGTGGTGATCTCTAGACACTGAGGCATGTTCTTAATGGTTGCCGACGAGCCTTTCACGAGAGACGCTATGATGCGAGGCATAACGAAGTCCTTCGAGTAGTAGCTAGGTAGTCATCTGGAAAACCATCTCAACTTAGCTGAGTACCAACTGCTAGCAGACCAGACCTTGACAGTGAGTACACTTTCCCACCCCAACTCCATCCAACTACAGAGAAGCCAGATATTGTTATCTGGAATGAGAGAACAAAACATGGTCTATCTCGCAGAACTCACTGTTTGCTTTGACGAAAACTTTGCTGACGCCAGTGTAAGAAAGCAAACTAGATACTACAGTCTTAAGGTAGACTTGCAGGCAAAAGGTTGGAGGTGCTATCTCTGGCCAGTGCCAGTGGGAGACGGCAGAGGAATTGTGGACGAGACAAGTTTCAATCCTCTGCATGCTTTTTGCAAGGCCTCAGTGTGGGTTGTAGCTAATCAGTACGAACGTCTAGCAAAGACATGTCTAGCTGAATCGCATAACATCTGGTACTCCAGAAACTGTTCTAATAGCTAACTAGTAGGTCTAGGTTATCTGACTATCAGTTCATCTTTATAGTTATTGACATAGTGCATGCAACTCTGATGTCACATGATGTATCAATGTGCGTCTTATTCTTTTGACAAATAAGATTGGCACTTCACCAGCATTGTGACGCCTTGATGTTTGCAACCTCGCTGTACCGGTGGCCGTATTTTAGTGAGTTAAAACAAAGAGCACACGTTTGTTGAGTACTGCATGTTTGCAAGTACTAACTGTACATATGAGCATAAGCTTCAAAAGCTCACCTATGAGTGTACTGCTACAGAGGAAGTGAGTGGTGCCATAGGGACTCAGTACAGTGATGTCATGCAGCATGCAGTACTGCTGCACTACTTGAGATACAACCCACTATCACTCCCAATACCCAAACACTAACCTACACAATAGAGAATGCAAAGCTGCGTGCCAATTGTACACAATCACCATCATCACAATCCTCTGCACACATAACCACTATTGTAGAACTGAGATCACATACGTAGCAATAGTGACAAAGAGGAGAGAAGCTGGGAGTGTGGCTATACATAAGCACATACGTGCTATGAGTTGAGCCTGCTGGCACTCACGCACCCCCCAGCACCGCCCTACCTCACCCTGCCCCGCCCCATGGGCTCACTTTGGTATGTGAGCCGTGAGTACCCTGTCACAGAAGATGTCCAGGTTCCGCTTGAAGAGCTGAGCAAGGTCCAGCAGGGCCGTCCCAGTGGAGAGGGAGATGCACTGCACCAAACACTTGCGGTAGAACATAAAGAGATCAGCCGAGCATGGGAGCACAAGGCTTGCTGTGACTGCACCGCCGCTCCCCTCATTACTTCTGGAGGAGCACTGTTTGTGAAAGTCCTTCACAAAGGTGTCCATCAGCTCGGCCAAGTTCCTAAAGCAGCAGATGACAGGCTGTTGGTCAAACAAGGCTTAGCAAACATGGGTGCATATAGTCAATATGTACAGGAGACAAGGGTACACATGTACAGAGGCACAGAAGAGCATGTGCAGCCAAAGTCACTACAAGTAGCGAGCTTGTGTTCAGAGAGCAAACCTTTCCTGTGCTGATATGTACACGCCAAGATGGTCCTCAAAGCACTTTGATATCCTCCCAATAAAGGGTGAGTTCTCTTCTCTTCTGCTGGCAACCGTTGGCATTGGCTGCAGTGGACACACGCACACACACACACACACACACACACACACACACACACAGATACAGATGCACACAGGCACACACAAACACGCACAGATACGCACAAACACGCATAAATGATTTAGTATGTACGTACAGTACGTAAATGCTGAGCGAAAAGTGCTTCATTGTGGTGTTACCAAGCTCATGACAATGATAAGGATTGTGCGAGGCAGCTGAGCACCACACTACTATGCCAATGCGCTTGAACTAACCTGGCTCTTGGTGTATGGTGTGGGGTATGTTAATTACACACTCGTGTGTGGGGAGGATGGTGCAAGGATTTGTGCAATAAATGGTTTGTGTGTGTGTGTGTGTGTGTGTGTGTGTGTGTGTGTGTGTGTGTGTGTGTGTGCAAACTTATCATTAAAGTTGCCCAATACCTCTAGATCCTCTGTGTCAGAGAAAGACCTCCTTGGGGGAGGAGGAGGAGTGATCTGCAACATATGTACGTACGTATGTACATGGGAGAGGCAGTGAATGACCACAGCACTACATGTCAGTATAGGCACAACCAGAGAATGTGCACTTAATACATCAGCGAGCAGAAATGGAATACACAGTCTATGTACGTACGTACTGTACATAAGTATGTACAAATGTCTACACACACTAGTGTGCCCATACGCCACATGACACTGCTGCACATGCATTGGACATGTATAGAGATGGCGCTTCACCTTTTCAATGTAAGGTGTTGTGGAGTACTTTTGGGCCAATGCCTTCTCAAAGTTGGTTGTCTTCTGAATGGCGTACAGCAAGAGCTGCACTTCAATGTCACCTTTTCTTGCTCGCATTTGCTGGCTAAGCTGTATCCTGTGTTTGGACAACAGACGAGGAATGACAGCAGATTTAAGACAGTGGACACTAGCGTAACAAGCAAGAAACAGCAATGGTGGAACCTACTCAAACAATATTTGACATTTCAATTGACATGGCAAAGCAGAAAAGGCCAATGCCAGTCAATGGGTGGCACCTACCTACAGTACTACCTACAGTACGTGCATACGTACGTACGTGGGACTCAGATTAGGTCCCTTAGAGGATAATGGCGGTCAGTCAGCTTTGGCTCAGTGGTTTTACTAAGTCTGCCGGAAACTAGACACATCCAACACATGTAATACAGTACATACAATATTATAAGGAAAACTGCAAACAGTGTACAGAACCTGGCACTAGTCTACAGCAAGGGCACCACACCATCCTGCGTCTTACAGTGCTACAACAGTAGCAGAAACAGACAACCCACCAGTAACACAGCACACACAACACACCACAGCACAGAACTGCCAACACAGCAGTTGCCATGATTGTCTTACCTGGTCAAGTCACAGAACTCAAGACACAGTCTCTCTGGCACTCCCCATTCATAAGGAAAAATCATCCCACAGTCCTCCTGAAAGATAACCAGGGTGCGTCTCAGCCAAGCATAGCGTCGGTCGATCTTGTCCAACCACGCATGCTACAAACATTAGACATACAGAGGAAAATCAAGCAGTGATTCAGTGACCCCACTCCCAGCCCTTCTGCTGACAGATACAAGATGGTTACTAGTCTGAATGTGATGTGATGAATGAAATATAGTGCACTGCATGGGTTGAGTCAGTGGCGTGTTGTACATACGCACATACTGTACACATGTTGGGCTAGTGGCACAGTCAGCTAGTGGGGGATGTATGTATGTAGCTAGCAGTATGTAGCTACGTAGCTACAGGTGGCACCAACCTCTTGGGAGAAATCAAAGTCAGATCTGTAGTGAGACATCTGGAGGTCAATGAACCACCGAATGAGACCATCCCTGCATGTGAGTGAGAAATGCACTGTGAAATGCAACTGCATGTGGACAGTGTAGAGAAGGGCCATTCTGTATCCCATTCACAATATCACCTGAATGCATAAATATCACTCCCTTGTAACAAGGCTCTCTGCCAAATGCAGCTGCACGCTCCAGTCTTGAAGCGACACTAACATGCGTACACACACATGCTGCACGGCAAGAGGCTGACCTCACTCTTTCCCCAAGAGCATCCACAACAGAGCAGGCTGCAGCGAGGTTGGCCTTGGTGCGGGGCTGCAGCAAGCCACGAAGACAAACACAAGTACACAGAAGCACTGTAGACCAACGGGGTGACACAAGCTATTTCAGATCATATGCAACAGACGTACATACGTACATACGTATGTACTTCCATTGACGTAAAATTATAAACTGTAGAGACCATGCCATAAGCCAGTGCAGAGCACCTCACCCCAGCTCCTCCAGTGGTGAAAGACTTGTCAAAGTCAGCTCTGATCTGTGTTGTCAGCTGTTCCTTCATCTCCACCACCCTGCAGTGCCAAAACAAACACTTAACAGCTAAACCACACTTCCAACACCACTCAGATGCTACACATTAAGCTTATTATAGTGTTTGAGCACTATGTACACACGTATGGGTGCTTGTGCACAACCAACGCCTGGAAATGCTATTTCCTGCACTCACACTGCATAGACCACCCCAGTTTACTATTATTACGTACCTCCTCTCCAACTCTTGCACCTTGTCCACATGCTTGTACTTCTGAAACTCGTCCATAATGTTCAGGACTACCCTCAGCTGGTCCGAGGCTGCGGCATATTCCCGCCCTTCTAAGCTCCTCCTATAGAATAGGAAATTCACTGTAAGTGTACACCACGAACACTCAACAGGCCAGCATGCGTACGTACTGTAGGTCCCTCAGACTTGTGACAAGGATCTTTAACTGTTGAAGAGTCTTTATGGAGGATGTGAGGTTCTGCTTGGCTGTGTCCAGCCGTTTTATCCCCTGGGTGATCTCCTGCACCTGCAGGCAGCGAGGAGAGAGGTGTGTCTGTAAAATGACACGTCCCTTTACTTCTCTACATGCTTCCAGCATCAGTTGAAACTACTGAGTTTCAGCTGACGCTGGCCAAGATAATCTTCCTTTCTTACTTCTTGCAATGTGTATGGCCTAAGATTCACTGCCACTACAGCGTAAACTACGTACGAGACCATTCATTCACTGCACACAAGAGAACATCGCATGCACCAATGCGATGTACAGCAGATACAAGCTTCCCATCACCTCCAAACAACATGCACCACACAACACATCCCTCTTTGTGGCTTGCACTCACTGTCTGCTCTGTTCTCTCTGCCTTCTCCCTGATGTTCTTTATTCGAGCAAAGAGGATCTCAATGGTCTTCTCAGCGTCCTCCAGAGCCTGCCTGCCGTCGTAGCCAGCATCAGACTGCCGACGAATGATCTCCCGAATTTCCCTGTCTAGGTCACTGTAGGTGTAGGTAATGATTTGAACAGTACTTTACAGTACATATGAACGTATGCGGATAATATACTTTGCCACAAACAGTACAGGTAAGTAAGTAGACTATTAACAAATTAGGGTTACATGGACATTGTATAGCTTGTCCACATGTGTCCTTGGGGAAGAGAAGTAACTCACGCCAACTTTCCTCGATATTTAATAACAGCATCATCAATCGTAGACAGTGACTGTAAGGAGAGAGAAATGGGACGCCTCACTCATGTTGAACACAGCAACCACACTTGTACATGCTGTACACAACACCGCACACTAACAAGCACTACAGCACATACGCACATGCTACCAATACAGTATTGCATCCGTCACAAAATATCGTGCATAAATGGCTCATCAAGTCGTGGTGGGCGCACCCACAGTCTGTGCTGACCTGCTCAGTGGGGAACATCCTGTTGATGAACTCTACCACGTTGAACTTTGCCTCATCCAGCTGCCCGGCAGGGGGGCACACCTAAAAACGCAAGCACACAATTGAGATGGTACTATATATCACCACTACAGCAATCATGGCATCAGACAATAGAGTGCTGCACTGCTCATTTCAACTGCCCGCCAATGGTGTTGCCCCCCCACTACTGAATCAGATGCAGTGCCCACAGCTAAGCACGCTGAAATAATTGTGAAGATCGACGATACTTGCATGTTACGAATATTCTGCTCTACAGAATCATGGAGGCACTTTAACGTACGCACTACAAGCACCATTGCACACAAGCCAGCTAGCTATCTGCCTGATCGTAGAGTCTACACTATTAGCTATATCAACTTGTGCGAATTAAGGCTCACTTCTTTAATGGCTTGTTCCACTTCTTCATCGTACCTAATGAACTCAGCCGCCTTGCAGGCAGCCAACGAGCTTCCCAAGTCTTCCTCGTCGCTCTCCTCCATTTTATTGAGGGAAACCCGGTAATTATTTTGAAATTAGCTGTTTTAGCAGCGAGGACAGCACAGAAGCCAAATTGTAGCTTTCAATGGGCGTTGGACGTACATCTCATGTGTTTAGCCAGTTGTGTATACCTAGCTTCCACTAAGATATTAAGATTTTGCCTACCAATGTACTTCAAACTGGTAGCTAGCTGGTTAGCTAAAGCTAATTCCGTCACGAGTGAGAAGGAGCGCGATCAGTCTTACTTCCGTTAGGGAGAGCCCTTAGCTGTCTATTACTGGCGATGTGCTTGAAACTTCATGATTGCGAGAAAGTCTAAACTACAGATAGCTCGTTAAGCTAGCTACGTACGTACCTGATTACTTTCCAGTACGTACGTACCTAGAAAGTAGCTACTCAATGGCCTTTTCTCATCTGAATTATCTGACAGTTGTGGCATTGTGCCAAATTTTGACCAGCTAGCTATCAAATTTAAAGCCCTTTTGTGCGATATCTACAGCTAGCAGCTTGTCCCCATGGCTAGCTGTGCATGCAGATCAGCGACTCAGTTGCAGTGCCAGTTGTATGGGTGGCCAGCTAGCTACCTGTGGTGACTGTCTTAATGTGTACCTTTTGCACATTCCTGTAGTTGTAGCTATTTTAGTGTACTATGTTGCATGTCAAGTGCCAGAAACTCATGAAAAAGAGCCAAGATTTTCAGAGCAAAGCTTCTGACAAGGGGAGGCCAGTCACTGTTGAGGACAGTGACCTATAGCTAGCGATCGTCGATCTAGTGCACAGCAAAGTGGCAACAACTCTAAAACCCAACACCCTAGTGTGCACACCAATGTTGAGGAAATGACAAAGGCAAGGCTGCACATGCATATCCAAGCACATGCAGGACAGAGCCCGGACAGAGCGTATCATGCCAGTGGTAGGATTGGTAATATTTTAACTAGATTTAGCTAGCTCCAAGGTTTATTGCAGGCTCTCAAAGGGGACACTATGAATGTGTGTAATGGTACATACCATATTATATGTCCGAATAGTGACCCGGCCTCTATTATTTGATACCTAGCCTTGTTTCCATTATATAATCAATTGCTTTGGTACAGATTGCCGTGTCTCTTCGCTAGTATGCATAGAGAATGACTCCCACTCCAGGACCAATTTTTGTTGTGAAAAGAGCGTTGTTAGAGGATTTCATCTGTATAAGACAGACTGGGTCCTAGTGACTTTCTCATTCTTCTTTTCTGCTCACTTAGTGGCTTTCAGCTTGAAACATCGTCCTTAGACTGATCACTCTTGAAATTTTGCACTAGCTTCTTGGTAACAGTGAAATGTGAAAATTAACTTACACAATTGCCAATCAGCACAAATGTATCAGTCAACACCTTCCTATATCAATTCTGGCGAGCCTGATCACTATTCGTGACCTGGTCTTTATTCAGGATCCAGCCTGTATTAAAGAATTGGCCCCCTGGCCCCGGCCTCTATTAGAGCCCCAGCCACTATATTCGGCTTCTGTACTGATATATATAGTATGGTGCACAGACTTAGCATGCCATAGCTAGACCTTTCATGACACTGACCAGATCCCTTATCACATGACCACTGCAATCCTTGTTCAAATCCGAGCAGCAACCCATATTCAACTCCAATTGACCCTTTACTTTCACACGAAAAGCAGTATTCTTGTGGTTAAGGGTGTTGCAACTGAGTCAATACACTGCATACTAGTACCGTATGCAATCAAATTATTCGCGGACTAAACTTTCACGGTTGGAGGATTTTATGAAAATTCACGGTTTTTATTTTTGCGGATGCATGTGGTCACCAAGTTTATATTACATATATACACTAGATTTGTAATATATAATATATGTATTAAAATATTAGAGTACCACAATTGCATGAATGTAGAACTGTGAAGGCAGAATCTAGCGTCTAGCAGGCAAGCTAGAGCTTAGTAAAGCAGTGCGGCCGTTCTTCTTTGGGAGTTCGAGGTATCATTGATTCACTAAAGTCCTTGCGACTTGTCAGGCCCCTGCCACAGAAGAAGAAACCACTTTTTCCAACTAGGGAAGATCGCGCTGCTTGACTGTAAAGTAGAAATAAGTCTACATTGTTGGACGCTTCACACCAGGATAACCGAATGATCAACTGATAAGCAACACCTCCACAAATGAAGAGCAGAGAGGTCTTGGGAATCAATTATAACATATACCATGCTTAGGCTATTCCGACCACTCAGGTTGCAGCATTTGCAGGATATAACAGTTCATACATCCCTGGGCCATGTTGGCATGGTGAGTTAAAGCAATGCTTATTCTACTGTGTACACATCCTATGCATGCCTGTATCCAGATCCCTGCCCTAGTTCCGTTTAATTCATGTGTGGCTTCAATGTTCACGTGGTTAAAGTCTGCTATCTCCCGCTTGATGTATGATAAATGTAGTGAACTTCATGGTATACAGAGGTCACATCTCGTCCTAACTTGCCTGCTACTGTGTGCAGTGATTGTAGGGTTTCTGGTCCCAATTGCCCATTGCACACTGCAATCACTCACGTGAGTAAAGTATTGGAACCACGGAGCAATTAGCACATGAGGCTCCGCTGTTCCAGTACTATAATTACGTGAGTGATTGCAGGGTGCAATGGGCAAACGGGACCAGAAACCCTAAAAATCACTGGAGCTATTTATATATGCACTATATATACTTACCCACCAGGGGACCGACCTGAGGCTGGCACCCTGGCTTGGTCTTAAAGATGGTGGACACCTTTGTTGCCCCCAAATCTTCTAATTCAAATAAAGAATTAAGAGAGAAAGAGAAAAAGGAAACCCAACCCTTTAAAGTAATATACACATTACACAGCCATCGGTGCTTGTGTGCTCCCGCCAGCTCTATACCCCTGTCATCTTCTTTGAGACACTTGCTAGTGCTGGGGCTGCTGGCCAAATATATATATATATCCTTGATAGGCCATGCTCTGCCATTGTCCCAATACTTTCATTGTGGACTCTGCTACTGCCTGGCTTGCAGATTTAGCTGTCTTCAGCCTGAGTTAGAGCTGTTTTAAAGCTAAGCACAAACGTTCTGTACTTCTGCAAACCATCTTAAGTCCAAATGAAAGTCCTTGGTGTCTGAGTCAATCCCTGCGCCACTCTGCCTCTGTGCATCCACGACGTCTTTGTAGCGCTTCTTCAATGCCTTGATCTTTTCACAACATTGGTTGATGTCGCAAGAAAATCCTTGTCTTCTGAGCTACTCTGCGATTTCTTTGAATGGGACTGTATTCCTAATGGCTCCTAAAAGTTGTCACTGCAGTAGCTACATAGAGGAGACTGACGCAGGATTGTCCTTTTGATTGCACGGGATTGGGTGATGATCGCTCAAACGGTGGGCACGCTGAGTAAGGGATGCATTTTCAAAATGCCATGCAAAAACAGGGAATTTCAAATTTGTCCACATGTGCAATTTACTTTTCTCACTCATTAGGTAAATCTTCATGCAAATGACTCATATGCACAACTACTGACAAATACACAAACTGTCCAATTTCTTAATGTTATATATACTGCCTCACAGATTTGTTAGCCATGTATCAAGGATGTTAATTAGTCTCTCTCACTTCAATCTCCTCTAACACTGTCATAACAGACTGCAAACTTCTCTCCTCATCTCCAGTGCTGCAATCACCATTCAGCCATCTGTTGAGGATTTCCCTACAAGCCTCCTCGCAGCTGTAGCTGTGGTCTCTCTTCACAATGCCAATCAAGCTCTCTGTCACTCCAAGGCTGCGAGCTAGGAGCTCCCACTTACTGGCAGCTCTCCTGATTACGTGCCTCTCCAGATCTCGCATAGTGGGCTTGGAGTCAGCATCACATGATGTAGGGGAAGGTCTTGCAGGCACTGAAGGAGAAATGAGAAGGCACCGGGTGGCTGACCTTGGTGCAATGGAATATAACAGTAATTTACACTAGCATTCACAGTCACTACACAAAACTATAGGTATATTGTGTTTTTACGACACTATTATTTTAGGAGCTATAGTGGTATTCACAACAATATAACATGAACTGTTTACATTCGCTTTATACATCCCACTTGTACGACACTACTTTTTCCCAATCCATGAATACTGTACTCCTCTCATTCGTTTGGTCTACACTCACTGTCATTGAAAGTTTGTCTAACTGGGCACTGGGCACTAGAAGTCTTCATCTACAGTTAAATCACTGGCAGAGAATTATCAATTTTGTCTGACACACAACCAAGGAAGTAGGCCGCAGTCAGCTACAAAAATGTGAATGGTGAATAAAATTCTTGACTAGTGACTTAGCATACCAGACAAAGCTCACTCACATGCATTCTTCTGTGCCTCCTTCAGGCACTGTACCACTGTGAGGGAAGGAGACCATCTTCCAAACAGCTCCTGTAGACTCACACTGTGGGACCCACTACCACTTGAGATGGACAAGGAATGGACATACTTGTGGCCAGCCTCAATTGAGCCAACAATGCTAGCCACTGGGTATTGGGTAGTAGGGGGAGATGGTCTAGACTCATGCAGACAAATGTACTTGTAAGGGTGGATTATATAGGGTGTGGTCTTCAGTGCTGGTGACAGCTTAGCAATGGCCTTGAAAACGGACTGTGTAACACTGCACATGTATCGATACAGTTCGCCTGGTCCTTCCCTGCTTCGGCCGATAACCTGGATCACGCTGCTGTCGCTAATCTGGACTACTACATCCACACCTTTGGTGGAGCCCCAGGACAGACCATTCGCCCAAACACTACAGCAATGCCTTCTCACACTGCGTGGCAGCTCCTTCTCGATGAAGACATGATTGCGTGCAATACCAAGTATGATGCCTTGGAGGAGATGGGGAGGGATGATATGATTATCATCCGTCTTTAGTTGCCAGCATGCCCAGTTAAGACACTGCTGCTCTTGTTTGAAAACATTCTGAGCTTCAGCTGACACCAGGGCAGGGAAGTACAGCCATCCTTCCACTTCATCCTGCTCAGTTAGTGAAAGCACTTCTTCCTTCAGAAGTAAAGGGTCAACCCTAATGCAGAACTCAAGGGTTATCAGGACCTCTTGGATCATCTCTGGATCCAGCTTTGGAAACCACTTGGACAGGCAAGCACAGTGGAGAAGGCCAAACTGACTGCCCACATCACAACTTGGGGAGAATAGTTTGCCATAGACTTTGTGCAAAATGGTTTCGAGATCCAAAACCAGCCAGCTTTGGGACAGGTCTTGCTTGTTGCGAAGGAAGAGAATGTAACCAGCTGCAGAGAGGTCCTTACACAAGTCCTCGGGTGATGGTAAGTGAGTGGGAAGGTTTTGTGCATTGTCTTGCAGCCACGTTCTAAATGTATTCATTTGTAAAGATTGATTGAAAAATGTTTTCTGTAGATGTGCCATGACCCAGTGAATATTGTACAAGGCATTTGAGATTGACCAAGCTAGCTGTATCTGTTGAAAGTAAGCACACAGTCCTGCGATGCCTTCACTTTCAGGCTCACGGCAATCAAGAAGAAAGAGCTCTTGCACTGTGAGGATAGGATACTCCTTCTGCACAGTATCAATGCATCCTTGCAGCTTCTGACGTACCTCCTTCTCTGATTTGGCCTGGTCCAAGAAACTGCCAACCACAATCACATCAGGAGCACATGGGATAGATGCCAGGGCTACAGGCTGCAGCCAGCGAATGAGCTGTTGTGTGACGATGTCTTGTCCTTCAGTCACTTTCACTAACAGGAGCACAGTCACAGTCACCCCTATTTTCCCTAGCATGGCCTCCAGGAAGGGTTGATGAGGACCATGGTAATGGGTCTGGCCTGCAAAGTCATAGAACAACACTTCCCCATACTTGGCACTAGAGAATGGGACTGTCTCAATGCCTGCAGTTCTTCGTGTAATGTTATACACTTTTGCAAAGATGTAAACAAGATTTTGGAGAAGTGTTCTACTCTCACTTTGCAGAGCTGCTATGAGTGTACTTTTGCCATACTTTGTATTCCCAATCACTGCAATGACGTGCTTGGGTGGGTGAGAATGTACCTGCTGCACAGCTACTCTAAACCTGTGTGAACAGACATGTAAGGGAGTTCTAAAGTACCTGTTGTCTGCTTGCACATTCGCTCCAGCCTCCACAAGGTCGGCTCCACATGTGATGTGGTCGTACCAGGCAGCATAGTGCAATGCAGTCATTTCATGTGACAATGTGCTTATTCTCCTTATTGCTCCAACTGGTGTCAAGGTAACCATCCAAATCATTAGTATTATTGAAGTCACTGGCCCTGCAAATGACTGCAAAATGGCACCTCCAGTCATCCACCCTATGCCTGTCATTATAACTTCCACTATTACTATCATTGCAACTGCAAAAGGCACTATCCCCACACACATCATTGCCATAGTCCAAGCCACCGCCAGTGTACATGTGACTGCTCCTCCTATTCCGACTGCATTTGGTCCTAAAGGTACACATGTTATCGTCAGCATTTTCCCTGCCCACATTGCTGCCACGGCCAAAAAAATTGACACTATGACTGCAACTGTCGTTGATGCCTTTGTGCCTTGCACAATCAATGTCGCTACAGCTACAACTGCCCCTGTCGCAAACCCTGTCAATATCCCCATCCCTGCCGCTGTCACAACAGTTTCTACTGTATCTTCCACTGTCATTGCCACTACAGCAACTACTGTGCCTGCCACTACAACTATCCATATCCCAAAACCTGCCACTGCAATTTTCGCTCTGCCTGCCTTAGAAACTGCCGCTTCTTTTATCATCGTCACGAATCCTACCCCTGCCATTATCACTGTCACTGTCTCTGTCACTGCCACTAATGATCTCCCTATCACAGCTTGTGCTTCTGTCCCTGTTTCTACCACTTTCCATGCCAATACTACTGCTGGGACAATTCCTGCACATGTCATGAACATTGTCAATGGCTTCATTCGTAACATCCTTGAAACTTTAAAGGAACCATCAGAATGGAAATGCAGTGCTATTGTAAGCACAGCCAGGCTGTGACACACTATTTGTACCCATGTATTTGGTACGACAATCATAAAGAGAGTCAGCACTGCCCAGATCACCAAAGTGTGCTGTGCTTTGGTCGCCTTTGTGAGGAATCTAAACCAACCAACAGAGCACTTGCTACTCCACAGGTCCACCTTACACCCAGCAAGGATGAGCTCCTTGACAACATCATCATGGCCTTTAATACTTGCCATCATCAGTGGAGTATGACCTCTGTGAAAGTGGTCCACATCACAGCCTGCTCTGATGACCGACTTCACCATGCTCAAGTCACCTCCATCACACGCATACCACAGGACGTGGCTTCGTTCTTCTCTGGACAGTGCCTCCACGTCAGTCACCAGGTGACAAACTGCAGCATAACTTTCATCCCCTAAAACAAACATTGACTATATACTGTTCTTGCCTTCTAATCCAGTTCACCAATGTAGCTGAAATGAAACAGAAGAATGAAAAGGTAAAAAGCTGCCTGAGTTGGAAGCAATGAATTCTAAAAAACACAGCATGCACCATTGGTCCCTGCACACAGACACACCATTCAAATTATTGATTACAATTATACGTGGCTATCTTAAGGAGATTTTCATTCTAGCATTTCAATCACCTCTAGGCAATGGGAGTTTATTTTCAAATTTAGAGGCTTTGAAATTCTTGCAATGCATGAGTCATCTGAGTGGATGTAAATTTTGCCTGCCAGACTAAATACACACTCAACGTCTAAAGTAGTAAGCCATTACTTATAGTACTACAAAGTATACGTAATATTTGCTTTCCTTTGAACACCAAACTGCTTTCCATACAATCATAGATATTCTATACTAGATGTTTGTGTCAAGTATATTGGCGCACATATCCGGACAAAGGAGGATGGCTGTAATTAATTGTGCAATTATGTATCAATTACATGGATGTTATCAACTGACATTAAAACTATGTCAGCAATAGATGCACTGTGGGCTTCTCATGTTTAAGGCTGCCTACATGCAGAGTTAGAAAGGGGATGGCACAGAAAACTCTCAGGTTTTAAGATGACCACAAGTGGTGTGCTAACGCCAATCACAACTGCATGTACAGTTATGGCAAGAGAGAGCTAGCATATTGGGCACTGCTGGGCAGTTTTTGCGGGAGCCATTAAGCCTCATCATTGACATTGGGACACATGCAAGCAAGGAGGAACCTCGTTTTAGTACCCTTTTCCACAATGTGATGAAAAATACAACCAATTCAGCCATATGCAAGTCTTTTAACTTAGCAGGGCAACAAAATGCCTCCTAAGCAAGTGGCTCCACCAGAATGTGCCACACCTGTGAGGTCTCTCTCATGGTTTGCAATCAACGTTCATTCAGCACATCGAAGACCTACACAATCTCTATGAAGCAGATCTCTGGATGAATTTGAGACCCAGAAGAGTGTCATGTTGAGGCAGATGGGTGATCTGTAAGGCTTTCATCTACATGTGTGCACAAAAAATTACTAGTACGCTGAACACTTGTAGACACATTAGAATTTTTCATCAATCATGTGTGCATGCATGATTCCTCTAATTTTTCATCAAAACGTACATTTTGAATTTGATTATTAATGTGCATAGAATAATTTTAGGTCCATGATTTTCAAGCAATATATTTCTACTATTGGCAAAGACTATCACCAATCCTACATATGTGGCAGTGATGTTAGAATGCGAAC
This sequence comes from Aplysina aerophoba, assembly GCA_949841015.1. NCBI lineage: Eukaryota > Metazoa > Porifera > Demospongiae > Verongiida > Aplysinidae > Aplysina > Aplysina aerophoba. Next base: position 1,887,953 of record OX465047.1, read on the forward strand.
ATTATACCGGAAGTTGATTTTGAGGTAATGGCATCTAAAGTTTTGAACGATTTTTGACGTGATCCTTGATGTAGTTTTAGATTGCCTATTGTACGATTGTAAGACTTTCAATGGGCATTCTGCTCGTCTTTGTTTCATGTACATATGACGCTGCATTGAAGAGTAACAGTGGCGATTAGATGGAAGGAGACACGCAAGACGCGCGCACCCAGCCCGAGGGCTCGCGCACTCCATTTCAAGGCGCAGGCACTCACCTTCGATACACTACTAAAGCTGGATGGTGAAGACACCAACGCTAGACGTTGCTTATCAGTGTAACACCTACTAACCTATTTCGTAGCCGAAGTAAACACTGTAGAACACTACATATGCGTCATGGCAATTATTGCCAAAACAAATTTAAAGTAGCTCTCTGTAATGACCACTCGATGTTCCTGATTCCTCAACTGTTCCTGAGCCATTGAACCCTTTGAATAATTCTCTTACTAATGCAAAAGGTCTCTGCAGCCTCTTTACATGACATCAACTCAAGAAGCAACTCCATACAATCCTCCATTTGAGATCTTGGAGTAGCCACGCAGCGTTTCCTTCTGCAACTCAATACAAGCTAGCTAGCATCTTATTCCGCTGAAAGTAAGGTTGAAGTTCAAAGGTGAGCCGTGAGTCAAATGACGTGCGCGACAACCATTGTGCAATCCTTGTACCTAACAAGTGGTTACATTCGTTCATTATTACTATGTTTACATTTCGCAGGTGAGCAACCATGCCTTCTGTGCGGGCAAGGTCAATCAATGATCTCACAATGGGCTCGCTGGGCTCCTCCCCTCCTCTTTGGTGACATAATCATTGCAAAAATGGAGGCAGGAAGGAGGTCTATATATATTTCTTTTTTAATATGTATATATATCTATTAATAATATGCAACTATATAGTATATATATATATTAATATATATAATTATACATATATATATTATATCTATATTATAATAGACAAGTCAGTAGATATTGCAACCACAAGTTGACTGGTATAAATACTATTCACCGAAGGATCTAATTTAGGCACATTAACACCAAAGTGGTCAGTTGGTCGGTCGCGTCGGGTCGGTCATCAACTATTGGAGCATGTAACATACGGACAATCTGGATTTTCTACATTTCTTCCACTAACTGGCATTCTAGATTGAAGTGACAGATTGAAGGGAAACCTAACTCCAACCCCACGCCATGCGTGATTTTTATCTTTGCATTTTTCATTCTATCTTTAAGGTTTTGAGGGATGGGGCCAAGTAAAAATCAAACAAAAGACAAAAAATTGTCTTTAATTCTGTTTTTGATTGCTTTTGACTTGCTACATCGAGATATGTCGCCGATAACAAAGCTGCTAAAATAACGGCAAATGCCCAAGCAGTCTGAAAGGAAACACCAGATTTGGTAGTACATCACAAGTACATCACTAGATGTAAAACCCTATTATCTAACTTATCCATGTGGGCGTTCAGTGTAAACCAATCCGTTCTGTGGTTATGCCATGAAACATGTGATGTGCTGAGAATCCCGAGGCCTACAACTCTGGGAAGAAGCCATGCACAACTGCCACCCACATGGAGAAGTTAGAGCATGTCCTTAACTAACCATTTTAACCTTGAGTGCATTCAGAAGCTCTCTCAACGAAGACTGCTGTGCCAAATTGTAAATGCACTGCCATTACCTAGTTTCAGCCGGGCCGAATTGCTACTGTCACGTGACATTCTTGTGCATGAATTGCTAATGAAACACCATATTACGTAATTCACAGCCTCATAAAATGGCAAGTTATCCCAGCGCGAAGCCACACACTGCTGTTTCGATGCAAACAGGAACACTTTCCTTCACGACTAGTATAGATTTGTGCAGCAAATGCCGCATTAAGGCAAAGCATTCCTCTGAGTCACGCGCACATCACGTTCATTTGTAGCCATGGAAAAGGTGATATTTTCACTGTTATCAAAACAATGAACTGTTATGAAAACATTTTTGTTTATTTAGCTACATGCGCACAGTTTATCCTGCATGTGCAACCATAACTCTAACCCTAAAGTTGTTAGAGCTCGGTTAGAAGATTACTTACTTCTGCATGTGGTCAGACCATTACATAGTTGGACTCTACCACTGTCCTGGAAGGCCTTTTTAGAGAATACCACTCCTCATCAGCAGCACTGGGTAAGCAGCGTCTAGGTGTTACCATTCGGTGACTGGGGCAGCAGCAGCAGCAACACCCGAACGTTGCTGATGTTGAAAACGTCGCTTCATTGGAATGCAAAGGAAATGTCGGTGGCAAGGGTGTGAAAAACAGTAACCGGCAAGGATTGGCTGGACAATAAACCCCATGCCTTGTCCACACAACGATGTAGGGGGAGGGCAGTGGACAAACCACCACTACGGTGAGAGCCGGCCTTAATCATTCAGAGTAAAAGCACAGTCAACATATTGAAAAATGGCATAGAAACGCGGGTCACAACATCATTTGCTCAGCAATTTTGAAGGTATGGCACTGTTGACTGATCCCACAAACAGGGACATACAACCTTCTGCGAGAGTTCTGTTTGTGCCATCAGCTGAAGCATGTGGGCAAGAAAGCGCCTCTCCTAGAATGGTAAATATGATGTATGCTGCTGCGAAGGTCGCTCGTTCGTGCGTGCTATTTATCTCTAGCCTTTGTTTCGTACATAGAGTGGTAGCTGTTAAAGACGCACGGCCTGAACCAGCGCGTGTAGAAGCATCAGCATCGTGTACCACTGAAAAACCACAGCGTGGACGTGGTTCTTCTTTTTCAAGTAGTGGCTGGAGGAAGCTAATCGCTGGTTGTTTGCTTTATGCAACCTTCACCATGCGCACAATGCTGAGCTACTTCCTCGATACAATAGCAGGTGATGGTAGGAGCTCAAGCAACTTAAAGGCAACTTCACCCTCTGACAACAGTGCAATGCATTTATTCCAGCGAGGATATGTCCAGGCGATTCAGGTGGCTGCCAGCAACAATATTGTATACTATAAGGCTCGCTGTGAACCAGAGATGAAAAGCACCGTGTCATATCAGATGAAGTTAGGAGTGGAAGTTGTTCGGGGCAGTGGTGGGCATGCAAAATGTGTGACCCAAGTTATGGGTGCTCTTGTCCAGCTGGTAAAGCACCACATGCATCATGCAAACACCTCGCTGTCTTTCTGTATGCCATGGAGGAATTCAGCAGGTTAGGATACACTCGAGATCGTGTCACATGCACCAATGAACTGCAGGCATGGAACAAGCCACACAAGAAGAAGTCCGAGCCCATGTTACGTAGTGAGATGAGTTGGTCAGAATCAAGAGGGAAAACGTCCAAGACCAAATGCCAGGCTGGTGATCACCAAGATCAAAGAGCAGTTCAGTGACAGGACATGTTGCTGCCAGATTGATTGCCTGGCCTGCAAATCTGGAGAGTAGGCATAATGGGCTATTCTAGGTCACGAGAGACCCACTGCACACTGCTCGCGAGCGCCAGGCTAGAATTCAACATCAGCAGCAAATGCAAGAGGAGTGGAGAGCTGCACATTTGGACGTGGCATTGGAGCAGAATTACGTATGAATCAGAATGTACATGATCACAGTGCGATGAGTTGACCCCAGTGCCATCTGACATCTGAATGTGAATGGATGGACACAGAGGGAGGTGACCTGCTATGGCATGAAGAACTTGTGGTTGTTGACAAAGCCAAAGCAGAGAAATTTGAGTCCACCATTCATCACCACTATCATCCCAATGCTATAATGCGTGTGCTAAGCACATCACTGCATCTATGGCGAAGGAGATCATATACCATCGGCCAACAACTGACCCTGCTCATCTCCTCGCATGCTTAACCTCAACTCATCTAGCCATCATACTGAGGCCATCGACTATGGACATGCGCATGAAGGAGATGCTGATGGCACTTATTCATGCTTGATGTCTTGTCCGGGTGTTTCACAGACAGAGTCTCCATCAGATTTGTTATTTGTGTTGCGGAGCTATGGCCACTCCAGATGGGATAGTTGGGTCAGGCATCATTGAGGTGAAGTGCCCCTTTGTCTGCTGTGAGTACTTGTTTGAGAAAGCAGCTGCTACAAAGCGCACATTATGCTTGCAGAAGACTCAGAAAGGACTTCGTCTGACTTCAAAGCATCATTATAACCATCAGGTCCAGGTGCACCTCTTTGTTACTAAAGCAGAGATTTGTGATTTTGTTGTTTGGTTTCACAGCTGCACACTGAACGCATTTTCCAGACAGTGCATAAGTGCAAAACATAGATAAATTTCATAGTTTCTATTTTACTCACATGCTCCCATACCTTCACTTGTATTACATACATAGTGCTTGATTGAAAAGCAGTGCAAAGTGTGATGTATGCAGATGTCATGTGCATGGTGATACAAGTGGTTGTTGAAAAGATGTAAGTAAAGCACAAACAAAGACAATTAACTTCATCAGCGATTGGGGCAAGAGATGTGGTAATAAACTTTGTGATGTTGTAGTTCTTGATTCAATCAATTGCTTGTTCCACATGGATACAGAGACTGGCTATTCTTCGTGTTTGGATGAGCTCCACATATGATCCGGCTGTTTTCGACCAGCAAGGAAGGGAGATATGTTAACATATGTCCGTCCCTTGGGGCATTAGTGAATCACAATCGAAGCCTCTGTCTGCCATGATGGAGTTACCAGGTTCTTTGTCAGAAATTTTGCCATCATACAGGGGGAGATAGGAAAGTCATCAATCCGTCAGAGCTGACACCAACTAGCTACTTCAGAGTATTATGGTTCTTGTAGTTGGACCATATGACAGCCTGAACATCAGGATTTGATGGCTTTTCTAATGGGGACTCTGTGGCGTGCGTCAATGATAACCCATGTAGATGGAAACCTTGAACTCTGTTTGTATGTATGTATTGATGAGAGCTCATGATGGCCAGAGTTTAATGACTTTGAAAGTGTGATACAAAGTATCCATGTCAAGAAAATCCAGGACACTGTAGCCTGGCTCAGCATCAGGGCTGAGTGATCAATTCCCGCTGCGCTTCTTTGAAAGATCTGGACCAACAGCTCCACTGTAGGTCAAAGTAGAAGCTGCATCTCCCACGACATAAAGAATGTCATCAAATGATTCTACTGACAGACCTGCATAGAACATAAGACTCGCAGGGGCAGCTCGAACTTTGGCAACGAAAACGTAAGCTTTTCCACCTCTGTACGAGATTCTGACAGCAGAGTCTCCAATCGTGCTATAACCTTTTCCCAATCCTTGACAGTTCTTTACTCTTCTCATCTCTTGCACTTTCTAGATCAATAGGATGAGACAACATTGCACTACAGACATCAGACATGTGTTCTTCACTGCTAAAATCTGCCGCTGAATGTGGGTTTGGCATAGAGGTGATTATGTGAAAATCCCCCTTGGTTGAGACACGAGTGTAATGTTTGCTTATAACAGGCTCACTGAGGAAGATCGAATGACTGTCATTTTCTTCATCTGGTTGAATACCACTGTTGGGCGTCAAAGGCGTGTTTTCTCTTGGTATTTTAGCAAGTCACTTTTTCCTCAACACAGTGCAAGTTCCCACGTCCTTCAGTACCTGACAAAATGACACTGACTTGACAAGGTGAGATGTTGCCGCAGCCAACCATATCCAACGTAGATTCACATAGCGTACGAAACCAATTACACTTGTCTGCCCTTCTAATTCAGCTCCAGTCGCAAGCGTGCTGCCGATTTACAACTATGACTGAGAAACCATTTATCGACCACACGTATATTAACGCATACATAATTATAGACCGCGCACTTGTAACATATAGCTAAGTGATGTATCGTAACACGAGAATCAAGTCCCTGACCAACAGAGTACAACAAAGTGATGAAGAGCCTGAAGATAAGAGACGAAACTGTGACATGACTTGATTGCATGAACATGTACATAAGCTTATAACTGAACAGTGCCGGTATCTGTGTTCTGATTGATTCTAAGGCTCCCTATCTGTTGCATTCTTCATCTTGGCCCGTTGTCACAGCGTTACACACTCGTATCTCAGCTTCCACACTCCGTACACTGCAGTTCTGTTAACAGAGTTTCCTGAAACCACTGCTTCCATTACTTCTTTCATTTGCACGTCAGTCCACTGCTTGCGCTTCATCGTCTTTGCTGGTGATCTTAGAATGGCAGGAGCAGATTCTCGGACGGCTAATACATTTCCTCTGTTGTGGCCTGATGTTCCAGAGTTGTCAAGTGTCGCTAGGCAATGATGATTACGCTTGACTAGCTACCACACCAAAAAACTGCAAGCCGCTTGACATCCACAAGCTAGTTAGTTAGTTATCTACAGAAGAAAACAGCATTAGCCAATATGTGACCAGCTAGCGTGCTGAATCAACAGCAGAATGTTTCTTCTCACGTACCTCCTTAACTGTGATGACTTCCACTCTCTCTATGAAAACTAGCCAAAACAAAACCTACATATAGCTGAAACAGTAGATAGAGTGACTACTCTACCTACGCGAACTGAAGTGCTTTTAAAAGAGTGCAACCGGTCTAGCTAGCTTTGGATACACAAACCAGAGAGCGAAGTTACGTTGCTCAAAGGTTAGACAGCAGAGTGAATGTAGGTTCACAATATGTTGCAAGGACCCGCGACCCGATGCGACGGTACTGCTGCGACAGATTTTGACTGTTGCAATGCCATTTTTGGTTGCGTCACAGCTCGTCACAGTGAATATAGTTTTTTTTTTCCATTCTGAACGACAAACAATGACTTAGCGCAAATTTCTACGTGTTTTAAAATTGCCGAAAAGAGAAAGGGAAAGACGAAACCCATGAGAAATGAAATACAGCAGTCGGCTATTGACAAAAAAATCACTGAATCAGTGCGCTAGTACCCTTGCAACTATGCAAAGTGACTCGCTTGATCCTGTAGGCGCATCTCTTGCACCAAGTTGTGGTACGCCCCTTGCTCTTATCGTCGTTGAAAAATTAGACGAACCCACCACATTCGCTTCCTTCTTCGATTCGTCCGTCTTCGTCTTTGCTGCCAAATTTTCAGAAGTACCAAGAAGGTCAATTGGATCAACTGATCAATGGAAGCTCCTCAATGCAGAAAGCATCCATTTTGTAGACCACGTGACGTGTTAGGCATTGTCGCGGTGTCGCAATATTGTGAACGAATCAACATGAAGCGGCGCCGTGTGTTCACAACACTGAAAGTGTCATGTTGCGGTTCCTTGCGACATATTGTGACATATTGTGAACATACCTTGACGCGGCAGGAAGACACGGTGTCTTACTGCTGCGTCACTCTGCTCTCCACCATTTAAGCGGTGTGTCACTCTGCTTCCTACTTCTTTGCCACGACACTCTGCTTTATTCAATCGGGTGCGTCACTCTAGGTCAGGAAGCGTATTCTATCACATACCTATCCATAAATTAAAGGTTGCACAATGTAGCCAGCATCTTTAGCGTTGCGTATGCACTGGTTGATAATTGGTATCGGTTGATAATTGGTTTCGTACACTAAGCGCCGGTTGATGTACACCTTACGTCCCTGAACATCTCCGCTGGGAAACAGGCCCCACTTGCATTGATCCTTCCTGTTCGGCAGCCAGGGACCACACAAATCGCGTGCGAAGGCATTTTACGTCGAACCAAACGATTCCGCAATAATTATATGCGGCAGCTGACCCACCTTCCCCGCACGTGAGCGGTGGCCATTTTGATGAATACAGGCCATTAGCTACATATAACAAATTTCTATTACCAACACTGCGGCTGCCACACAATAAAGTAAACCGTCCTAATTTGGAACACCCCCTAATTTGGGACACCCCCAAATTTGGGACACTTTGAACAAAATCGTAAACCATTGGGCTCAGAAAGAAGGCATCGTATCACTTTGCATGTCAAACTATCTCTTAATCCATGCTCCTTATGCAGACGTTATCAGTAAAATTTCGACTTGTGTCTCCTCACCACAAATCGTCACTAGCCGTCCTTCAGTAGTGCTATAAACAAGTGATTTAGTGAAGACACTTTGCAGTAACACCCATTTGGGGCATGCATCGTAATTGTTAGTACATGTAACATTACCTCGCTGTTTGTTCTCTTCGAAAATGCTAGCTATAAGATAGCGACTAGCTTTTCCTGGGGAAAATTGCTCGCCATCAAAGTCTCACGCGAGACAACCAGACTGGGCGCGTAATATCCAATCTAATGCTTTATGGTGTTTATAGTAATGAAAAAGTCACTGACCACTGTTTTACATGTGGTGGTGTATATTTGACACAGATTTGTGAGTGGGTTGGCTGCGAGATGTGCTACAGGTAGTACCACTTTAAATGTGCAGGTTTCAAAAGGCTACCCAAGAAAGTGGAACAGTTCGTATGCCACATATGTCAAAATTAACACCCTAAACTTCGGACTATGCTCTTCCAACAATTTTTAACCCAACAATGTGTATTACCTCACGATTTCAATCTTTCCTATATAGCTTGCCCAACTCGCAACATCCAATTTTAGTCACGTGTCCCAATTTAGAACAGTCATACAGTTTTACCTGTTTGCGTTGCGGAGCGCCGTTTGTCTTCGAGAAGCGATAGGTCTCCCTAGTCACGTCGGCTGCAAGAGGTCTACTCGTCAAAGCTTGCTTTGACACCCTTTTGTCTTCCGCTGCGTTTCTCCTTGTCGATTAGCGCCACATACTATTAAGCGTGTCCTAAATTTGGACGGGTTCCTAATATATTTGACACGCACAGGTCGGTACTGTGGACCCCAACCACACATTGAAACGCCAAGCCATTACAAATTACAACTTTACTGCTATCTCTCTCACACACAGATGTTCTTAAATGCGTTTAGTGTAGCTTACCATAGGCGTCCTTTATATCGAGGTCTTCAGCGATCCAGCTATGTAACTACCTAGCTAGCTGACTTGAGGCCGGCGATGGCGCAGTGGGAAGCTGGCGTGGATTAGTTCCTTTCCTTTGAGATTAGACAACGTGATCGCCGTACATGTACCCTTAGCTAAAGAATCAGGGAACATCGGCAATGGAAAAATGCCATCTGAGGCCGCAGACGTCCGTGGTGTAAGCGCCCAGAGGCGGAGAAAGGCTAGGCTAGTATGGTGATTAGTGCCAAAACAAATCGTAATGGCGTACTATATAAGAGAAGTTTAAAAATTTTCTACAAAAATGGTAAGAATGTAGGGATGGCACAAAAAGGACAGAAACAAGAGGGGATGTCATGTGGTGAAGTATTTGCTGTGTATGGTTTCCACACACAAGGGTACTGCACCATATCCCTACATCTGGCAGCATTCTGCATCATGTGCTACTCACTGTATGGTCACATGAGAACTAGTGCCAGCTGTTGCTCTTGGTGTGTAGCTATAGCTACTCCACCAGCACTCAGTTGCAAATAGCCCCTGAGGGCTGATAAAGTGGAAGCAGCTAAATTCCTTCAACTATATACTTGAGTCTAGATCTGTTCTTGCCAATTATAGTGTATATTCCTTTTGATGTGCTACTGAAGTTCAGTTTGCTCTGTTCAAGAGATAAATAACGTACCCTCCATCGACACTGATTAGCTACATGATGCTGCCAGATGTAGGGATGTGGTGCAATACCCTTGTGTGTGGAAACCACACACAGCAAATACTTCACCACATGACATCCCCTCTTGTTTCTGTCCTTTTTGTGCCATCCCTACATTCTTACCATTTTTGTAGAAAATTTTTAAACTTCTCTAGTTGCTGTACTTTTTATGCAAGTCTGCGTATAGCTTTCTCTCATTAGTATACTGTATCTCGGCCACTTTTACCTATCATAGGTCACAATCGACTTGCTCCTAGTTTATTCAACCCCGGTGAATACAAAACTGGACCATGTAACTAGCTAGCTACAAGTGTACCGGACCCGGGATGAATTACGTACTGTGTCTGCTGATACTGAGACATATTAAATTGCCAGCGTTTCCTTTCATCTTGGACGATATTAATAGGAACTACCGCACTCTCTGATAACCTGACGATGCTGCTGTCACTGATCTGGACTGCTACATCCACACCTGTGGTGGAGCCCCAGGAAAGATTGTTCACCCGAACACTGCAGCAGTGCCTTCTCACACTGTGTGGCAGCTCCTTCGCAATGCAGACATGACTGTAGCTGCAAGATGTACCCAGATGCCCTGGAGAAGGTAGGCAAGGATGATATGATTGTCATCGGACCCCAGTCGCCAGCAAACCCAGTGAGGAAACTGCTGCAGGTCTTGTTCAAGGATCACACAAGCTTCAGCTTAACACCAGGACAGGGATATACAGCCAGCCTTTCACTTCATCCTAGTGAATCAAAGCAGTTCTTCCCTTCATAGTATATATATGAAACTAGCTACATGTCACGTGACATTTATGCCATCACGAAACATGGCCGCGTAGGCTGCTGCGCTAGATTCCAGATCGAGTGGAAAGTATGAAGTCTGCTGTGCAGAGCAACTGTGAGAAACAGTTCCTTCTGAAGGCGATTCAAGAGAGAAAGGCGAGCTGCCTTGTAATAGTGCATACCTATCGTGGTATGGTTAGGTCGATTGGATAAGTTACTGTGTCGTAAAACTATAGCTACAACTAGCACGTACGTACGTAACACTGGTGCTCTCTACGTTAACTGTAATTAGTCAAGTAGGTCCTGGTGTGTTCGGCTGTCACTGGTTCCTTTCAACTACAAGTTGGACGTGGCTTGATCAGCCACGTGCACGTGGCCACCTGTGGCAGCTAGGTGTAGGCACATATTTTATGTCGAGTATCGAGTCGAATAGAATATAATACCAAACCTTAACCCTAATCCTAAATGTCCCTGTACAATATAGTCTAACAAAACTAATACTGTTACATACATAGTAGCAGCAGTACATATCCTCGGTATAGCTATGTGCCGTTAAGACCTGTAACTACTGCACATTAATCTTTGAAGCAGTATTTGCTATTCATGGACCTACTTTCATTACATCTTTTTAGCGTTTGGACGGTCGAGAGGTGTACGACTACAGAAATGTCGAAATTGATGTCCATTCAGAGCCTGGCTCAGTAGAAGTGAGGCTTGGGGACACCAGGTCAGTGGGATGGGCAGCTGCTTACAATGAGTACTAGCAACGTGTAGCCATAGTGGACTCATTCCTGCAGAGTATATTTTAACAAAGTATAATTTGTTGTCCACCACTCAGTAGCTGCTCCTTTAACTCCTGCAGCACTGCTGTAATTGGCAGTTGTGCATGTAATTACGTGCATGCGTTGTGCGTGATTAAATACGATTGTGCGCTAGCAAAGGCAAACACAGAATGGCTGACAGCTGCTAACTTTGACGCATCTTTTGACTGCTTAGCTGTAATAGTACAGTCTTTGTCTGCATACAGTGGTTGCAGGTTGTGTGTACCCGTGCATTATGGTTTAGTTACGTACATGTGTATACCTCATACAGGGTCCTATGTCGGGTGTCTTGCTCTGTGATACAGCCATCGCCAAACAGACCCACTGACGGCCAAGTGCACTTCAATGTGGAGCTGTCCCCGATGGCTGCACTGCAGTTTGAAGGGGGAAAGTGAGCAGCGGTGTAGTACCTGCATGCTGTCTCGTATCTGGTAACGCTTGTTGTAGTGAGAGCTTCTCAGCTGTCTCATGCATGAGCAAGGGGTAATTTTGAGGAATTCCTTTCTTGCTAACAATCGTCAGTAAACGTCCTTTTAGTTTGGTGCTACTCTACTGCATTATAGCAATGTACGTAGGTAGGTACCCTGTGTTTGACTTACTTGCTTTAGCCAGTGTCGCAAGCTGCCCACAGCACTCGCTCTCCACACAGTGTGGCTTGAACGCAAGTGGATGCTTGATTTTCTTCATGATCGTAGCTGTGATGGGCAACCGAACTGGGTTGGTTTCTCTGCTGCATTGACCCTCTTAATTCCATTCAGAATATGGGTAATAAATGGGGTATGAAACAAGACAGTCATGTCTGTGGAGTCTGTCAGAATTCTGTAATACCTAAGCCCTGCTAGGTATGCTTCAATATTGGATATTGCTAGCATTTCTGCTCCAGCATACGTAGGCTATGAAAGGCATTACCTTCTTCAAGGTGATAGGGGTTGGAGTGATGGTAAACCGACTCGCGAATATCTGATAATTCACTCCAGCCTGCCCTGTATACTTTCATTGAGGATTCCGATATCTGCCTCATGAAATCTACGAGCATTGCTCTCCACTGACCTGCTGTCCACTCTGTGGAGTTACGTGGCTTACCAGATTCACCCATGTGATTGTGCAGAGCTTCGGGAAGCAAGTCACTCAACTTGAGGAACTTACCTTCTTTGATCATCTTCACCATGTACCCTAGGATCAGTGGTAGGCCTGCTGGCAGGACCTAGCCCTAGTGACTGTCCGTCTTAGCTCCAGGCTCCGCTGCCGTTTTGCCTGTATCGTGGGTGGGGCAGTCCCATGCTTTATCCATATCCTCACCCTGAGTCACAGACATACCTCCCTCGCTGGCTCAGGAATGTGGGCACTTCAGCTGCTATTCCCAAGAGTGTGCCGGCTTTGCCTGCATGTGGCCAGTATAAAGCAACATTAGGAATACCTGGGGCCTTGTACTCCAAATACGACCTAGGCTACAATGCTAGCAGTGCCTGCCTGATTTACTGGTATGACAGCTCTATGCCGCTTTGTTCCACTTGCGACAATTGCTCTTCGCACATTGGTGCACACCCCTTCGCTACGCTGGGCACGTACCTGCTTTCCTGCTGGAAAATGAGTGCGCTGGCTCTCTGTCTGACGTACATCTAGTGCTTCCCACGGATAACTAACTAGCCAACTATGCCAAAATTTGTGTGTACCTTGGGGCTCCGGATCCTATGCTATGCCCTGCGGGCTTGAGTCAGCCATCTCCCGTTGCAAGGAAGTGCAGGGCAGGAAGCAATTGACAGCACAGCGCAGACAAAAAAACAGCTGGGACTGGAAGGCACTGCGTCTCAGTTAGCTACCCGCCACGAGGTACTAGCTGGAACTGCAAATGCTGACGTTGCACGTTCTCCCTGCTTTCACGTTCTATGACGTCATCTCCATGAGTGCATACGTCAGCTGGCGTGCACCTGCTGCCACTCACAATGCGACATTAGCCTCGTTTACGCTATTATACTCTGATTAGTAGTGTTTCAGATTGTGCTGAAGACCTGTAGTGAGCTATAGTTACATCTAGTATATTTAGTGGAGCTATGCCATGCCAAGTGTTCATTGGATGACATGCTGTTGCTACGTACATTGCATCTACTACAGGCCGTCGGGTCTTGCTATTGAGATTGACCAAGTCCTGGACAGATGCTACAAGCAGTCTCGTGCTGTGGACACTGAGTCACTCTGCATTGTGGCAGGAGAAAAGGTGGAGTATTTCCTCACTAATGTGCCAACTGTAGCTGGAGGCCGTGACAGTTTCTCTGTAATAATGCATTGACATTTGGATGACCAGTTTCTGCCAGAGTTTGACAACATAGGTCACTTGTCCCTCTTAGGTATGGGAGGTCCGCATAGACTGTCATGTGCTGGACTACTGTGGCAACATCATAGACTGTGCCTCCATTGCTGCCATCACCGCACTCAAGCACTTTAGGTGAGGGAGTCAAAGTTTCTTACAGTCTGTCTTGTCTGATGGAAGTGCCCATCTTTCTACTGAGCTGCCTATGTGCTCTATTAGCACTGGAGAAGTAATGTTGTGCCGATACTTTTGAGTGGATTGTTGTAAAACGAGCACTAAGCAATGATTCAACAAAGAAACATAAGTTACACACTAAAGTGTGGTCCTACCTTAATTAATGCCCACCCATCTGTCTTTCCCTGTGTTCCCTCTCTCTTGTTTACGTGCCTAATTTTGGACAAGGTAGAAGGCCCGACGTCACGGTCATTGGAAACGAAGTTACTATTGTAAGTTGTTTCGATATGTAGTGCATTTGGATGATTGCGAATGATTGATCTATGTCCTACACTCCATGTAGCATTCTGCTGTGGAGAAAGGCCCTGTCCCTCTCAGCATTCACCACATGCCTGTGTGCATCTCATTTGCTTTTGTTAACGATGGGAGCTTCCTCCTTGTTGACCCCACCCACCATGAGGAGCAGGTTATGGATGGGAAACTAGTGGTGGGCGTGAACTCACACAGGGAGGTGTGTACCCTACAGCTCATGGGCGGAGTGGCACTACTGCCCGAACAGGTACAGTATGCATGTATTCAAGTCACACTGTGCAACCATGGCTTGTACCAAGTGGTCATTGTTTTAAGGTGGTATAGGGCGGCCATGTGCAGGTGACTCCCAGGTAAGATATTCATGACAGTTTGCTATAGTGTTAGTTTTAAATGTCATGTTTGTCACCGTCAGCCATCTTGTTCATTTTATCTCTAATTGCCACGAAGGACAAAAACTTTGCTGCACAAGTTGTGACGAAAATTAGTACAAATTCGGTACATATGCTTACTGCTCACCATTCATTCAACCTTGAGAACCAGCAGTGTGCATCCCCAAGTGAACATATTGTGGTGTACTTGTTACCATGGCGCCCGCCGTTGCTGAGCAGTAGGACTGCTTCCTCCCGCTGCACACATGAAGATATACAGGTGTACCCAGATTGCTAATGTCAAGTGCCAGGAACTAATGGAAAAGATCCAAGCAGCACTTAGTCATGCTCCTGGTGAGGGGAGGACGGTCATGGCCCCCTTTTCCGCTACACAGCAGAGCAGCATCAAGACAACCGCTCAGGATCTCCCGACAGTGCACACCAACCTTGAGAGGAAGGATGAGGATGCTTTGGCCTCAGGTCCAAGCACGAGACAACACCCTGATGTTAGGATGCTGGTGAGACAAGGCATGTGCTAAGTTAGCAACTGGTGCATGTGTAAAGTGTCAGACCGAACGATGGTCTGTATTCTGTCACTGTAGCTAGGCTCTGAATTAGGGTTAGGGTACACAGGGCTGTCTGTCTGAGCTGTGGTAGGACAGTCTGGTGGAACTGTTGGAGATTTCTAGGCATACGTACGTATATGTCTGTACAATTACAGCATAATTTATGGAGATATGTGTGTGTATCAAGTGTGGCAATTTTGTATCGTCCGAAGAAGATTAACAAACTAGAATTTTCTGGACTACAAAATTGAATACTGTGGTAACGCCTTGTTTAGCAAAGTGCACGCACTGCCATAGCTGTGCATGTAGAATGTGTGGAAATCTCATAAACTATGATGTATCGACGGATGGCTGTATGCACAAGTAGATGATACACAATAGCAGTGGGCCAGGGCGAGGAATGTTTCCCTGAGCCACCCATGTAGGAGGGATAGAGGCTTGCAGAACTGCAGGCATTGAGCAAGTACTACAGGTCATAAGGGACCATTTGTTATCATTTGTTCTTTTGTGTAGAGTGGGAGGCATTTTACCAGTTGCCGTATGGTTCTCATTCTCATAACTTTTGCCAACTTGTATGAACAACAACTTTATTTATAACATTATACCCTTTGCTTTAACTCATTCAATTGTACTTTAAGGACCCACACAGTGACCTGTATAAATGTAGTTCCGAGTTGTGCCACTTAATTCTAAGTATCTGAGTGTGGGGTGCTGTTCAGGTCAAAATATGCATTCACAGGCAATCCAATGCAACTTACGCAGCTGCTTGTCTCTAAACCCATGGTCTATGTGAGTGCTTCTTGTTCACAGGCTCCTGACACGTTTGAGATGGGAATGGGTGGTCCGAATATGTGGGACCTCCTCCCTGTACCAGTGGACGAGGGCAGGGCAGGGGGTCACATCAAAGTGACACCTAAGGATGCTTCCTCAAGAGGAAGTGATTCTGAAGAGGAGGAGAAAATGGTTCTAACAGGAGAAGATCTTGAATTCCGCAGGTGATTCTGATGCATTAGCCCGTGTGAAATGTGAAGTGAAAAGTTAGTGCAACTGATGTGTTAGCAGGACGAGAACATACCAGCAATGGAACCTGTCCAGGCTGTTCTTTATAATATACGTATTTTGTATAGTGAGAAAATTTGGCACAGGCAACCGTAAATTTGGTGATTTGGCAAGTAGTTTGAAGCTCATCAAATTTAATTCCTCACGAAATTTACTCCCATTTGTCTTGTTAGCTATGGCAGGTTCCTGAATAAGATCGAACTGTGAGGACAAGTGTAAGAGCGGTAAAGACTCTTCGTTTTTATCCAGGAAGTATATTGAGATGACAGGCAGACATATGCGGCACAGACTGGAAGAAACCATAACAGCTGCATGCCACCGTGTGTGGACCCTTTGTATCAGCCATCTCCCGGTCGCAGCTGAGGTGTTTGATGCCAGTTGGCATCCAAATCACGACAGCTATGAATGCAGTAATTCATTTTGAGCCTTGTAGAATGATTGTCAACAAAAAACGAACCTGATCAGAGAGGACGGTGGTTATAGAGACGAAATTAGATTAAGTAAGGTCTGAGATGTCAAGGGATGTCCTTCTACGGGTATCTCTCGATATCTGGCACCTACATGTGAGTGCAGCTTCCCTGAGTCAGCTTCAAGGTGTAGCACTTTGAGTCAGATTGCATGGCATAATGAATTGACAAAATTGAGAATCAGGCCCTGTGGTGCTGACGATGATCCCACGGCTTAGATGCTGACACTGTAGCAAGGCGATGACAATTGTGGATCATTAAAAAGGCCAAACTGACTAAATAAGAGCTACACTTACAAGTCTAAGTTCAACACAATTATCATAAATTCGTAGTCACTATTCTAAGCAGCCAGTATTCGGCGATCATAATGCTAAGAGGCGTCAAGTGCGGGCTGGGTACACACAACCTCACACATAACCTCAACCCAATCCCTACTACAAACTGAGGCCATTTGAGCTACTGGTATCACTATCGTAAGGCTATTAACGTAGAAATATCTACACTGGTAGTGTAACCCTGGTATTGAAGGTATCAATGTTGTGGTACGTATCAACATTGCTCACCACTATTTGATTCAGTATTCTCCTTTATCATGCAAGCTGATGCAGTGACTCAATTTGGTACCATTCCTGCAGATCTAAAGGATTGTCCTGTCCTGTCACTGAGAGAAGTATATCCCAACAGAAAAGACGAAAGAAAGGGAAAAAGTAATTGTATTACCTTTGTAGACGTATCAAATAGGAATTTACCACATGAAGCTGATTGATGTGGTGTGTTTGTTTGACCAACAATTGCATGTAATGGATGATGGCATTTTGTTGTTATTGAAGTGCAATGTGGATCATGCATATCTAATGTACCTACATTCAATCAAGACCAAAAGCCTACTTTCTAGATTTGGTAAATCCTTATATATATACGCAGTAAGTGTACTCAATTGCAAAAAGTGTGAACTTTCTGCCTATGGTTATTCAAAATTAATACAGTGCAAGGTACTGTAATCATGCTGGTGCTGAGCCTGACTTGCCATCTGCCTTCTCTGGTGTACATAATTATACAGTAGTACTCATAATTATTAATTAATATGGTGTACGTATATTATATGTATGCTTGCAGCTAATGCAGCATCCAAGCTCTGGTCTTCTGGTGGGATAGCTCAGAAGGCGCTCGAGTGGTTCCTTGGGCATCCACACACAGTAGGCCCAGGATTGGGACTGTATGTCTTGTCTGACGAAGGACAAAGGATAGGCATGAACTGAGTGATGCTGCGGACTTTTAGCATGCAAACGGCGCACACACACACACATAGTCATAATTGCATGTAATTTCTATTCGTTCAGAATATAATAGTTTCATGCCACTGAGCGTGCACGTGTGCTTGGGATGATCAAATCCGTAATCATTGAAATTAAAAACCTGTGCTTACATGTACTATAATGTATAATTTGAGTGAGACCCATAAAGTAAATTAAACATAATATTCACATGCAGCACTCAGGGCTAATTAAGCTGCCTGTTTCTGCCTCCCTAACTTGGGAAGATGAATGGGGTAGTCAGCTGACGTCTTGGCAGTGTAGTCTGTCACCACAGGATGCACATTGCACCAACTGAACTTCCTGTGCATTGCATTTCTCTTTCCTTTCTTCAACGATTGGCCGTAAAGAAGATTAATAGCTTCCATTGGCATTTGTGATGGATTGCTAATGAAACTTCTCTGCAGAAGAGTAGGGTTAATCTTCTGCCTAGTCCATTCATGATCACTGTCCTGTGCGGTTAGCTCCGATGCAACCATTCGTTGCAACATCTCTACAGAAGGATTGTATGTGGGCTGTGTTGGCTTCCTGTGATGGGAATGGTCATCACTAACTGTACTGTACTCTATCCCAACTTCTGTTTCATTTGGAGGTTCATTTGCTAAAGGTATTTCTCCATCATGGCCTGGGCTGGAACTGCTGGCAATGTCACCACTGCCAAATTTGCTGTCATCATCTCCATGCTTTGGTGAAGAGCTGTTGAGATTAATGCAGCAGTCTTCCTCTGGAGGCACTGCAATTAATGTGAAGCTCACTCGTTTGGAGCCATCCACTTTCGGCATTAAACCATTCTGTGGTGAAAAGCACCATGCCTGTGATCACCATGCACGTAAATGGAAACTATATAATAATTTGCACGCACATCAAACTGTATACGTAAATGATGGACAGCTCCCAGCAGCATACATACGTATATAGGGATATGACACTGACTGCTGTCCCAACCACATATGCGTACATACAATATATAGAGCTACACACAGCCCTATACCTGAAATATAATAATTATGCGGACATATTATCTAACACAAACATGTAGCTCTCTATATAAGTACATAAGTATAATTATATTATACTAATAGTGTCATACGTACGTACAAAAATAGACTCCAGCTGGCTCCCAAATACTGATGCTCAACTGATACAAGTACAGGTTCCACTGTGGCGTGCAGTCCATGCATGAATCACAGATCATCCCCATATATGTGTGTCTTACCTGGTGTGAGGTTGAGGGGCGAACACTTTGAAAGGACTCTACTGGCTTCTTTTGTAGACGTCCAGCCACTCCCTTCATGCAGTTGACCTACATACATACATATGTGTGTACGTACATACGTATAACAGACATGGCAGGGGGTGTACGTGTATAACTGGCATGCCTTGGAAGAGTCTCGAGCTGCAGTAGCAAGCAGCACAGAGCACTACTGTGCATGTTTCTCCTCATCCACGTATACATAATTATACTTATACTGTCAGGGTGTGGAAAGGGTAGTGCATGGATGCACACGGTGATGTGTGTGCTACGCAATGCCCAAAATGTGCATACGTACGTACGTGTTTAAGCAGCCAATTTGCGATTGGAGTCACAAGTGAAGTGTATCTGGTGCTCCGTGTGTATGCATATGCGGTTGTACGTACGTACGTACCTCATTGTGCACTGCACTCTCTTGAATGAGTCCCATGTCGGCCATCAGCTTTGCCAGCCCTGCCTTATTGCTGACTCCTGCCAGTTGATGGATGGCTGCAAAACTACTCCTCCTCACACTGGCATCCTTGCTGGTTAACAGTGGCAAGATTGACTGTAGCAGTCGCTGGCTCCTGAGGCCAAGATTGGTGATCAGCTCGAGAAGAGACGCTTGAGCAGCAGCAGATGATGCTTTCAACACCTCAGATGCTACCCTCTCAATCTGGTCATACTGAGATGCTGCAATCATGCTGGAGCTGCATGGTAGTGGACCATCTTAATAATTGTGCATCCATACACACTGTATGGATATACAGGGAATACTACTTGGCCATGTACGTATGTTAATATTTCACGTGTTGAAAATCAGTGCTTATGCACTACTGAGTGATTTAACAGAGACTTACTTGTGCAGTTTAGTCACGGCAGTGCATACTTCAGGTAGAACGCTGTCCCTGGCTGACTGCAGCATTCCGGCTAGAAGACACATACATGGTGGAGGAAAGGATTCATGACAAAGAATTAAATTGTACAGATGATGATTCACTGTATTTCTTTGTGTGCTATACATAATTTATGTGTATGTACATAATATAGTGACAATGCCACGAAATTGAATATGTTTGCTCTGTTAGCAATTGCATGAGACATCACAATCTTATGTTAATTAATACACCTTCTGAGTGTACTGTATAATATACGTATCTATACATACACATGCTAGCTTGTCGGTAATTACGTACGTACATTTCTACGTATGTCCAACACCCAAGCACCATACTTGAGACCAAAGCATGCATGCACTAATTAGGCATGCAAGTACAGTGCATATGTGCACATAATATGTGTACATGCATGCCCTTACTCAAGGTCTTCATCACTGATTTGGCTGTAGGTACACGCTGCCTGCACTCAGCGGGATACCACTGCTCAGACACTATTCGCTGCAGCATGTTCATGTGTTGGGAGCTCGCACCTCGGTCTACCGTGCCATTTTGGCTCCTGAAAGACAGCGCCTTTGTAGTTGGAATGGGACCATCAGATGACCTGTACATCCATACATATATATACATAGGTAGGTAGAGGTGTGCAATAGACGGTTTCATGTGGAAAAAACAACAAGCATGCAACATGAATCGCAAATTACCTTCTATACCATAATGTACATGCAGGTTAGGTGTACAGAGTAACATCCTGGAGCAATTTCCCAGCTAATAGAGTGGCAGGAATATATAATGGATGATGCAACTCATGATCAGTGAGAATGACAGCAACTATACATATGTACATACGTACGTATGCACATATTGTGCATAATATATGTACATATACGCACAGTAGCTGGACACAGTATTGTATTGTGCACATTTACTGATGGACTGACACACCAGCTTGCTTTTGCTGCACTGTATTCTCACCCTGTTCTGCCACATGACGTGCGCGGACCCTGCGCAAGTCCTGCCATGCTCTGCCTGGTTGCAGGACGAGAGACACTGGTGTGGCTATGACAGGAGTTGCTTCGGCAGCATGACAGTCGACCAGTTGTTGAGACAGGAGTGGAGGGGCGGGAGGAAATACTATCAGAGAGGCACGAGTCTGAGTCGTCTTGGGAAGGCCTCGATAGCCTCGGAATCTGAAAATCAAAGGACGACCGGGAAATTTCTGTATGAGCATTTCAATGTGCCAATGATTGGTTGGGAAAGGTTGAATGAAGAGTTGGAATAACTAAAATCCTGATGGAAGTACATAAATATACATGTTCAATTAGTTAACTGTGCTCACTCTGTTAGCCTTCCTTCTGCGTGGTACTGGTGATTTCCTATTGCCCCTTCTTCCCATGCTGAAGTCAAAATCGATCTCCTCTAAATCCACTTTCATGCGTTGCCGGAATGCTGAGCATAATGACATGGTTGGGGAACAATGGAAGAAATGACATATGCACATACGTATAATATGCACTTAATTATTTTGTGGTCAGCAATTACACTAAAATTAAATGCACTGGCAAGCCAAGTGCAAGTGTGTGTACCTTTGGAAGCATTCTGCTTCTTGTCCTGTGTCAAATTTCCAGTTGCTCCAGGTGTGCCAGAGCCGTCTTCCTGTGAGTCATTCCATGTGGTAGACTCCTTGGAGGCCCCACCAGCTGAGGACAGGGTTGAGTCTTCTTCAGTCAGTGCAATCTCCAGAGTGGAGCTCTGAGCAGAGACTGGAATTGCTGTAGACTGGACTGAGAGGGACCTACAGCCCATGTCTGATTTCACTTTGTTTTGGTCTTTCTGTGGCTTGTGTTGTAGGAGAGACTGCAAAGCGAAGCTCAATTCCAGTGAAGACACTTCTACAGCGAACTGGCCCGGGTCAAACTTGATGCCCAGCTTGTCTCTGATTACTGAATTCGGGATAAACCCTATGTACATGCACGATTGTAAAGAAAAATTCATAACACTCATACGTACATCTACTGGTACATGTGAACATATACAGTATATTATACATACATGTGTACGTGCATACGTATATACATACATACGTCTGTCAGTATGCATATGTTTTACTTCTATACATGCCATAACGTACCATCAGGAGCAATAATAAAGTGAGGTGTTGGTCGACTGGGCTTTGGTAGATCCACTCTACGGTCCAAAATGAGAGGTGGCTGTTGCCGCAGTGCAGTTAAGGAGTCTAGAACCTCCTTGGTATCTGGTGATTGACACCGTAGACTGCCAGATGCAGTGTATGCTATTATCTGAGGAATATGATACAGGCCATATGTGTTGGAATATGATGAATTGTGTGCTGTACATGTACATAACACCAACTATATTATGTGTGCAACTCTGTTAGTAATGTACATATGCGGTACGTGATCTGTACCCAGAAGCTAAATCAATTATTTATACCCCAGATATGTTTGTGAGTCTGTCACGTATAAGCACTGTGCTACATTCTTTATATACGTACATACACTAAATGTCCTGATATTCATTCCAGTGCTAAATGTATATGCATGCATATACAAGTGGTACATTTGTGCAATCATATAGACGCACCTCATCTTTGCTGTGGGTTGAGGAAAGACTACAAGATAGAGGCTGTGGCAATTTGCTTTCAAGAGTGCCACTTGCAGCGGCTTGAGGTCCCCTCAGAGTAGATGACTGGTAATGTCTTTTCCCAGGAGACGACTTTGGCAACAAGTCAGAAGATGTCATTGGCTCTCCATTGAGGATGTTGGAGACCTTGCTTGCAAGCTTAGCACTTCCATTGCTCACTTGATTATGTAGCACATCTTTTAGCTGTCTGGAGGGCATCACAAGTGTCTGAGGTACGGAGCTTGGACCTATACTCTGCCTTGTGGATCTACTGGGATCATACCTGCGGAAAGATAAATGCCCATAGAAGGTAAGAACTTGGATCAGCACTATAAAATGTATGCATATATTATGTGGATTATGTATGCTAAGATGGACCAGTATACTATACTATGAGTATATACGTACGTATACATACTTACAGTATAGGCATTGTCCCTGTGCATTGGTACATACACATACGTATGTGTACTGTATGTAATGAATATTCATGTACAAAGATTTGCATTGATTCATGACCTTATACGTATGTGCTTACCAGAAGTCAACTGAAGGATCAAATGCAATAGGACTTTCCCTTATTGACTTCTTTGAGATATTTTGTACATTTTCTGCGCCTGAATGTATTACTGTAAACTCTTCCACTTCTCCAATCCACTCAGTGCCTTCTACCATCCACAGGTGCTCATCAAGGGCCACCACAAGGTTGTGCGAGTGAGGCACAAGACAAGCTCCACCGAGACCCACACCCAGGTGCACTTCACGGAGTAACAGACAGTCAAGGGTCCACAATTTCACTAGATTGTCTAGTCCAGCAGAGCAGAACACAGGGATATCTGGTGCACTTTTGAGAGAAAGTACTCCTCTGGTGTGGTCCTCTGTGCGTGAATGGGAGAATGTTGGCAGGTCCCCCAATGTTGTTTCTTCCTCTTTCACTCTGCTACAATCACTGGTAGGAAGCTGGTAGGTCCTTAGCGTTGCATTGGTAAAAGCTACACACATAACACAGTGTGTTAGAGCCGCGTGTTGAACATTTATGTCCCCTCCAAGTGTAATGTGCAGAAGAGAAGTCATGTATAGGCTACCATAGTGGAGCGACAGCTGCCACAGCCACACTGCTTTATCTGCACCAAATGATAGAAGGTGGTGATGGGTGGGGGAAATGGTCAGAGTTGTAACTGCCCCTTTGTGGGCAGGTGGGCAAGTTGCCATGGTAATACTTCCACCACTGAGAAGAGAGATGAAGCCTGAGAGATGTCCAGCAAACACAACTTCCACCTCTAGCTCATCTTCCTCAACACAGAGGCATCCCTGCAGATGGAACAAAAGGCAGATGCCACTGCAGACTCTGACCATGCGCTACTGTATGAAACATGCTTGGGACTTACTGCTGCAATGCATGTGACTCCATTATCATTGTGGTCCGGGGAGCACAGCCCAGCACAGCAACAAGGGTTAACTTGAGCATCAAACACCATTACTGCAGGGAGGTTCAGTACCACTTTGACTAGCAGTAGTGAAACACATGGCAACAGTACAGCATGTGTGTGGACGTGTGTGCCTCCATTCACACATGCTATATAGGTATGTATATACATGTACTCAAATGTGTATATGTACCTGCAATATTGAAATGGTACTGTTTCAATGGGAAAGGATGACTTATACATAGGTGCCACATGAATGAATGCACCCCATGTACATATGTACGTACACATGTACAAGACCAAAGTACATATACATACGTATCTCAGCCTATATAGTGGGGACAGAAACGTATGTGGTATTCAGTAACTAGGCTGATCTATGTACATGCATTATTTATACTTATAATATGTAGATGTATTGTAGCAGGTGTTGTACAGTGGCATGTATGAATAGGACCCTGCTTTGTCAGATAGATAGCGGAAATCACACATGTATGCACGTACGTACATACACAGTAGAACACACTGGACATACATACAGTAGGAACATATGTACGTACAGTCTGTGAGGACATACACCACACACACTGTACGTATGTGTGCATACTGTATAGAATCTGTATAGTACTGTGTATTCATTCGTACCTTCACTTGACTTGAGGAGGGCTATGGCTGCATTGTGCTCTCTACAGTAAACCATGTCCACAAATGTGTGCTCGGTGTTGGCAAACGCTGGAAAGACTAGGCTGATCACCTCCCCGCTGTTTGGACACACCAGACGAACCCCGCCATCCTATGGGGAGAAGTGGTACCATAATGCAAGGACAGCAACTGCACAACACCGTTAAGGGGATACATAATTAAGGTGGAATATAAGCATTCATGATCGAAAATAGCTCCGTACACATGCATAAAACACTTAAATACAAGGCAGTAATCAATGCTTTGCTTGTGCATACGTGTATGTACATACGTACGTACGTACCTCACACATGGCCATTAGTCGCCCAGGAGATCCAGACAGTTTTAGACTAGTGACCTTGGAGTTCAAGGCAGTAAGGTGGGAATCTGGCTGCAATGAAGCAAGTAGGAGGGCAATAGAGTTATGACAGACTATGTGAAGGTATACACACATACATACGTACTTAGGTATCGTTAAAGTTTGAAGTTTGAGACACATACGCAAGCTACATAAGATAACACACTGTGTGCATGAGTACTTAGAAGACCATACTTGCTCACCATGCAAATATTAAGCATTGTTACAGCTTTCTGGGAGTAGCAGATGGCATGATGTGGATCAACCAGTGCAAAACTGCTCAAGCTCTCCTCAGGTATAAGAATTTGGCATAGCTCTGTCAAGGTGTCCATTCCCCACACCTTAATACTCCCATCTTGAGAGGCAGAGAGCAGCTGGGGTTTGGTGTGGTGCACTGCCATTCCCACCACCTCGTGACTGTGGCCAGACAGCTCACCCAGCACCTGTGCTATACTGGGGCTCCACAGCTTGATAGAACCATCCCTGCCGGCTGTGATTATGAAATCCTGGTACGACAATGCACTGCATGAACAGAAGGGTTAGAAAGAACTGCATGGCACAATACATCCAGTACACATTCAGATACCAAACTCACACAAGGATGAATTCCATGTTCTCATACGTACATACATACGTACGTATAACAATAACATCTGCCAGCTGTGCTAACTAACATGTACGTACGTACGTACAGTACGTATGTAGCTAAGTGTGCCCTTACCAGGAGATGGCGCTCTTGTGCCCATTGGGAATGAAGTTGGCTTGTGTCCTCATCTGCAGATTGAGGAGGTGAACTCCTTCGTGGGTGACTGCAAGCACAGTCTTGCCATCTTGAGCCAGGGCTAGTGCCACCACCCACTGCAGGAGAATGATAGGCGCAAGCTGGTGGTCATTAAAGAGCCTGCAATATGATGCACCTATGTATGTACGTACATGTGATTGCATAAGGTGTTTAAATTAAGTTTGAATTGCTGTGTACATCTCATGTATGATACCACATCCAAAACTCAGTTCGCCCTGATACAGGTGCAACAGCCATTGAAATCTGCTGTATACGTACGTATATGAACATGAGAATGCACCCTGCAGAGTACATGACTATATATAAAAATTATAGGAGTCTGTAGTGTATGAAAGTATGTACTAAATAATATATCAGTGAACTTGAACGTATATGTACAGTCTTACATATTCATAGAGACAGTGCTGATGCACGTATTGCAATGTGCGTGCGTACGTACGTACCTGCTGTGGTTTGATTGTAGTTGTGAAGCTTGTGGTCTTTGTCAGCATGTTCTTTTGCTGAGGATGCAGGGCCCACGTGTGTAGCTGCCCCACTCCTCCTGCAAGCAGCTCATCAGATCCCTCCAGGTAGAGCAGGCAGAGTGCACTGCTGGGCATGGGCACTCCTTGCAGCACCGTAAAGTTGGGGCAGTATACACGGATCTGGAGGTCCTCACAGCTGGCAATGTACACCTGCACGAATACGTGCGCGTGTATACTATATATATAATTTATGTACATACATACGTATATGCACCAGTTGACAGGAAGACACATACAGTGGTTCACAGTGAGGGTAGCTGCATATGCAATAGGCATCATCATATATACCACACAAATGATTGGCATGCACATTTGCTATTCCTCACCTTATGTTTCTTCACATACAGCAATTTGTAACTGGACACGTCTATGGGCAATGTGCGACTGTGGAATACAGGAAGAACATACTGTACGTAAATTGGATGCATTAATGCAGTTTCCTTTGCATGCAGGTGGCATGTCATGTTTCAGAGACCCCCCCTCCCCCTTAGGCACCCCCCCCAAAGAGGGAGCTGCTGCTTGGCTGCATGAGGTCCTCACTTTGGCCTTATGCTTCTTGACTCAAACAGTGGGTGCACGCTGATCCACCTGGAGGAAGAGCTGGCCTCCTCTATCACTAGCTCAGTTCCTGCCACAGCCACTTGCCGGACATGATGGTCAGACTTCAGGGAGGCACTGATCTACATACACACGTGCAAGCACACACAAACACACATATGTACGTATATGTATATACATAAATCATATCCCATGCTCTATACATTGCACTGTCTGTCAACTGAGTGATGGCATATGCGTACATGCATGAGTGATACAGCATGGGTCTTGGTGGTGTTACACAGGCAAGTATAGACTGCATGTGTACATTGCTTCACCCAGCAACCATAATATGTGACAGTACTTTGTACAGGCATGCTAGTGCGTACATTATACATACATCATGTGCATTATAATTATATAGGCAGTAGTGATCACTAAAGACTTGTATACCAGACCACACAGCCATTCAGCCTGATACATGTGTAGCGCATTACAATAACTGATATATGGAACTATTATATACATGCATAATGATATTAATGAATAGTGAAGTTACGAAATTCTGATTGCACACATACAGTACACATGAGATCCTGCATTCTACTGTCCCACTCAAGATACTACTACATTGTAGCTGTATGAATGGCTGGCACAGCAGAAGAGCCCCCAATCTGTCCTAAGGTGGTCAAGCTAGTGCTGAGCCCCCTAGCACATGCAGCTACAGCCAGTTTACCTCAATGTGCCTGGACAGGCAGGTCCCATTGGTGTGAGGCCTCCTCTGCATGCAGTCAATTCCCTCACAAGCTAAGGCCAACAGGAGTTGTAGATCTGGCTTTCAACTGCCTCTTCCTGCCCTCACTTCAGCCACAGGGAATGTTTTTGGTGCATGATCCCATTGCTAGGATACAGGTTAACACCTGAATGTGCAAATTTATCACATTTTGTTATAGAAGAGGTTCAAAATACAAACAGCCAATAAATTAATTAGGGAGGGGGACTTGAATTGAAACTTTGAAAACTGTTAAGAAAATGAAGTTGAAATTTGAAAATAGGAAAGTTGCATGAAAATAAAATAAAAATTCTTTTCCACATACATCTTTGCAGCAAGTTACAGCTTAGTAAACAAGGCTTGAAGGGAGTCAGTGATCTGGACAAGAAGGGAGACAACACATACTTCATATAATACCTGTAAACAACAGTTGTAAAGTAGTCTTGACGAGTGACGGGATTCAACTCACAGTAACCCCCCTCAGCTTCCACTCAAGAGCCTCAAAGTCTGCATCTTCCACAATCTCGCGGTGTTGGCCATACTCTGTGAGGGCACTGGTGGACCTTGTGGGCCTGCAAGCAATGCACAGCAGCCACTCACATAGCACATCCATATCTCATTTGTCTAAATGCCTACATCTCATTGAGTGTCTGAAGACGTTGCGTTAGTCATTGATGTATGTGTACTCAAAATTTCTTGTACACACTTGGAACTACCTACTGATGAAAGGGTATCACTCACAGTGTGAAGGCCCTCAGCATCCTCTCTGCTAAGGCACATAGCCCAGCAAATAATCGAAGGTCAACGTCATTTACATCTTCAGACAGCTGTATCACCTGTCAACAGGGGGTCAGTTGCAGTTTGAAATGAAATTCACAGCCTAACAGACACTGAAGTATGTAAACAGTAAACATTGTGGTTATACTATATATCAACGTATGCAGACAAGTGCACTCCCAGGACATCACAAAGGTAATGGAATTTATCAGCTGCTCACCAGCTTCCTAGGGGCATGAACCCATTAACCTTGGAACCTGGCTCAGAAGGCCAGGTAAGGCCTTCAATGTACTGGGACTAATTATATACCCAAATTTAAATTTAGCTACTGCAAACAATGCTGTGCAGTGACGACTGTCTCTCACCTGTAGTACTTCCTCAACCTGCTGTTGGTCCACTGTCCCAAAGTGTACCTCACACAATGCAGGTACCAGGTCCTTGTGTGTAATGGACTTGGCAGGTGGCTTCAGAAACTTACGGTACACCTTGGTGTAGTGAGCAGCACGACGCTCACTACAGGGGCGTGGAGAGGGCAATGTAGCATGCACAGGTGGTTGAGCATCTCATCTATTTACATACGCAATTATTACGCATATAACTGTGGTGGATGTAACACACTCCCATACACTCCCACCCACCCACAGACACACCCACACACCCACACAGACACACACAGACGCACACCCACCCACCCACACCCACACCCATACCCACACCCACCTAATTACAGTGTACTTCTGCAGGTAGTCAGCAGGTGACAGACCCTGTAAGTCCCTCAGATCTAGAGGAAGTTCAAATCTTGTGGAATGTCTTGTAAGAGCGAGCCGTGCACTCAGCCAATTTGCATCCTTTGGAGGTTTCTAGAGTGACAGGGACGATACAACACATACTGCAAACACATAAATATTACAGAGAGGGGGATCAAAGCAACATCAAAGGAACAAGAACATTGATTACGCACTTAAGAATTTATAGATACCATTATAATACTGGGATTCAGGGCGTCTTACGTACATCTAACTGTAGTTCAGAGAATGAGATGATGTCAAACTCAAGGCTGTTTCGCTGTGGCTGACAAACAGGTTTCTGTCTTTTAGGAGACCCAGTCTTGGGCGGGACTAGCAAGTCAGAGGTATTGGCCACAAGTTGAGGCAGTGTAAGTGCATGACCGCTCAGAGTGTCGTCCTCATCTGACATGCTGTCAGCAGTCTCATTACCAAGATCATCAGTACAACCTAGTCCGCCCCTACTAGCACCTCCAGTCAAGGAGTTGGTGCTTGGTATCGAAGGCAATTTATCATCCACAGTCTGTGGGGGAGGAGGACGAGCCCCATCACTCGGCAGTACCCCAACCATGAAACTAACTACATTCGTAGTACGCACATACACAAGTGTGCAATGCTATGTACATACGTATGCGAAAGCACACCCCATGGGTGTCAGTGCAGCACACACCTAATTACACTCTACCACTAGGAGTGCTTGGTCAATAGCTACTGCAGAGGACATGTAAACTGGGCTGGCACTCCTCTCTGGGCAACCCTTGCATGCTCTACTAAACAACATATGTACACAGTATGTACTGTACACTGGTACTGTTCACTGATTTGGGCACTTCTCACCTTCTTAAAGAAATCCTCTTCTTCACTTCCTGCACTTCCCTCCTCATGCTGGCCCTTTCCATACCGATTCTCGGAGTGCTGCAGGTATGTATGTATGTACTAATGTGGTTGACCCAGCCGAGTGAGACACTGATACGCTACTCACAGTGCCACTCCTGTACGCCTTGCGGTTGCGGTCGTTCTCACTGGTGTCCCGTTTGGTGACCTTCCCACTGCTGTCATCACCGTTCACAAGCCCATCCAGCAGGCTGCCACCAATGCCACTAAATCCATCCTTATCTTTATCCTTATCATTTGAGCTGCCATCTCTTCCCTACAGCAACACGTACAAAATGACATACCACTGCGACCCATCACCAATCACATAAGGTTCTCATGTTGTGCACATGTGTTCATTGTTCTACCTCCATCTACCATGCACACGCCACACCACACCCACCTGCAACAAGCCACCCAGCATCAATCCACCTCCATCTTGCAACCCAATGCCTCTAGCACTCTCGCCTCGCTTGTCCTCATCTAACTGCCACCCACCCACCTGCCCTCCTGCTCCACTCCCAGAGTCACCACCAATCCCTGCCAATAAGTCCTCATCAGACACCTTCTTTCCAGTGCCACTACTGGCTGCACTGGACCTTCGACTACTAGCACCTCGGGTTCCATAGTCACTGCTGGGTCTCTTCCAAGGCTTCCTTTCATGCACTACTACTCCGAAATCTCTGTTCTGCAAGGGTTTCCCTCCCCAGAAGTTGATGTACTCGGGTACATGTGTGCGAAAAACTGGGTTGGTGTTTCGCAATTGTGGACGAGGGGCAAGTTGATCCTCCTCACTGCTATCGTAGTCGAGGAGAGGAACAGAGCGTGCTGAACCCTGCAATGCACAAGAAGAAAACCCAACACCACTGCAGACCCGTATGTACTACAATGACAGACACTGTAGTGAGGGATCAACTGCCTATATCTGCATACATACAGTACATTACAAGCAGCAACAACATAGATATTGACTTCTGTCGGGATGTCCTAATGGTATGCAGTGTAGTACACAACGTGCTGCAGGTGTGGAGGAGGAAGACGGTGTGTGACGCACCACAAAAGCAGACTTCGGCCTGGGGCGGTTGGACAACTGACTGCGACCCGTCGCTACATCTGCGAACGAACTTCTGCTCGGGCTCTGCATGGAGTACGATCTAGGTACGGCGGCGCTCATTGGGCGTCGCCTCATCGGCGTCTGTTCATGGCCTGTTGCGTGCGCCTGCTGCGGCCGACCGCTGGATGGACGGCTTCGCATTGCAGAGTGTGGACGCATAGCTCCTCCGCGACTGGAAGCGGTCGACACTAGGCTTGTGCTGCTTGTGGGGGGTGTGGGTCGATAATGGTGGTGCGAGGAGTACGGTAAGGCTGTCTTGGGGCGAGTTCTCGGCTGACTGCTTCGCGTAGCAGCAGCAGCGGGATGCGGTCCTTGCGAGGAACCTGGCCGCATAGACACCGTTACATTTTCGTCATCCGACCATTCTTCTTCGTCTACTTCCTCGATCACAAGCTGTGCTTCTGACAGCCTTCCACTGAGGAGGATCTGCGAAGTCTGTGAGCCGTAGATGGACTGCAGCAGCGAATGCGAACTTCCGTCATATCCGTCGCCATAGCTCGCGTAGTCCCCCCAAGCGGTTCGACTCATGGTCAGCGGTGAAGTGACCGAATCAGCAACGAGCTCTTCAACTCGCTCGTTTCGAATCAGCCGACCACGACACCTTACCATGCTCTAGGCAGCATTTGCCCCGCGGGGAACACGCGGTTGAGGCGAGAAGCCGTGTGGTGGCGCCTTTATCTACCCCTTTCACACGTCGCTATGACAACAGACAACGGATGAAAATGGCCGACTCAACCCGCTGAGCTTTCGTCGCGAGTAATTGACCACTTCAGCGTCTATCCGTGGTGTGGTTTAAGCCACTATGCCAATCACTAAGCATCCTCAGAAGAGACAACCTATATGGAAAGACGCGGATAAGCTTGCTCAAAAGGAAGGCTTAAGGCACGCCGTTCACGCCGTAAACGGTGATGTGTACACCGGAGAGTGGGCAGACAACAAGAAATGCGGTACGTGTAGCAACAGCAAATGCATTGAAATAATTTATTATGGCGTACCTTAAATGTGTGCATTGTATTGTAATTCTAATCATGAAGCACCTATCTTACTGAATAGCTATCAGTGTCTTTGTACCTAGCTACATAGCTACTAGGCATGGTGTGTGATGGTGAATGCCGCGCTGTGCAGGTTGTGGATACGGCATAGGACATCAGTGTGAGTATTACACGCCATTTTAAAAAGGCAATCACGGAAATCAATGCTTTCATATCTCTTGTAGCTCTTCTTTGCTTACATGCATAATTCAACAGCAGTATTGCCTTTGGCCTGACCACCACGCAACATGTACTGCTCTTCATTCTCCACCTCTGGTTGTAAGGACTGGCTTCTTCCTACTCTCTATTGTCTTTTCAATCCAATCTCTCTCTATGTTTCTAATCAATCTCCACCGTCCTATTCCACACAATTCAACCTCAATCCACTTCTTCTGTCATTTATCCCTTTTTAATAACCTACAACCACAACATCGAATTCTGATTCATTGTGAGCTTTCTAACTTTCCTTTACCATTGTACTACACAAGTACATATGCTCTCCCTGTCGTCTTGTCCCACTCATTGAACAACCATCCCAGATGTTTCATGGTCTCATTTTCTACGTATCTCAATCGTGCCTATCCTATGCCCACATAAATATACACACATGCAAGCAGATGAAAGTTGTCTCTAATCCTGAATGCACCTCGCTGCCGTAGCATGATGTACACATATGTACTATTACTATTCTGAATTTTACCTAGCGACTGCGGTCAGAGGTGAGCTGCTTCAGTAATAGAATTGATCTTGATGCGTGTGTAGCAGAATCAATCAATAACAGCTAATTGCAGGACATTTTGGCCACATACGTATGTGTGTAGCCCTCCATCAACTGTGTACAGTTTGTATGCATTTTATGAAGGGCTACGTATGTGGCTGAATGTCCTGCAATCAGGATGGGGAATTCTTACCCATAGCCCGGTGTGATGGAGGCTAAGGTGCTGTGTGGCAATAATCACAGGTTAGCGTAATGTCCGGTAACTATTGCCACACATTGTCCTGCAATCTGTTGTTATTGATTGATTCTGCTATGTACGTATATGCTCATGAAGATCTCTTCGCTAGCTATGAACAACGTAACAATGCAGTACCACTGTTCCAGCAACTCCTTTTCTTAAAGTCACTTGCTAGTTGGCCTCTTCCATTGGTGTCTGTACAGGCAAGGGCACCCAGGTGTGGAAGAAGACAGGTGCGGTGTATGATGGGGACTGGAAGGACAACATGCGTCATGGCTTTGGAATGTACAGCGTAAAGCAGGGAGATGCTTATGTCAAACAATACGCTGGAGGCTGGAAAGAGGACATGAGAGACGTGAGTTGCATTTACATACGTACATACATACTTGGGCAGCTGAATGTTACCTCTCTCCACTCCACGCACACTGCTACGTATTTTGACACAGTCAAACCTCTCTCTCTTATTATATGTACGTATGTACATATGTGCATACGAATACGTATATAATGTACATCACCTGATCTAGCTTTATATATCACTACCTCACCCTGTGCATAAGACTAGCTTATGTACCTGCAACCAGCCTGTACCTTGAAGGTCTTACATACACCACACATAGTTTCTAGTAGAATATGCCTGTTGAGATGTTGTAAATGCATCATCTGGCACACTTTTGGAAAATGCATCAATTGTGGGCCTTCTAGACATTGCAATTAAGATGATTCTGTTACCAGAGCCACTTTGAATCTACACAAGTGATTTGAGATGGGAATTCTTGTTCTACATTGCTTGTGTAAGGCTGGATTTCCCATCAATGATGGAGAAATGAAACACCAGAGCCCAGGCTAATGGATGACCTAAGGGTGCCATATCACTGCTTTGAAGGACAGCGGCTCATACCCAAAGGATTCGGCCATAGCAACATTCAGTATTCTGCTGTCTTGGTATATAGACATTGTGTAACTGTGACATACTCGTACATACATCATTGTAGTGATTGTTTTAATTCCAACCAGCTGATTCACACTAAACCGTAGCTGGCATTTCAACTATGATGCTGTGGCTGCACAACATGCGTACATACATGCAGGTACATACATACAAATGTGTCTCAACCAGTGTAGATGTACATACATACTATTTACCTTGTAGTCCTGGTGTTTTACTCAGTGTGTATAATATATACTATGATAAAAGCCTCAGCATCGTGGATGCAACGTCAGTAAAAGTTCAGTGTGAACCTGTGTGCTGTTTTATGGTAGCTGTCGTTGTTCTGCCTTAATGTGTGCAGGGCTATGGGACCCACTTCTATGGCCCTGATGAATACTATGAAGGGGAGTGGTCCAGAGATAAGAGAAGTGGGTGGGGACGGATGTACTTTGCTGATGGATCCATCTATGAAGGGGAGTGGTCACATGGGATGCGACACGGCCAAGGACTGCTGCTTTTGTGTGAGTATTGCCTTGCAGGTGCAGTTGTGATGGGAGGGTGCCTAAGGGGGGTGACTTCCATGATAGCTATGTCCACGGTCTAAGCTGTGGGGATCATTTTGTGGTAAGAGTGTGGGGATAGGGCAGTAGTAAGAGGTTTTGAGCTTTAAACACATGGTAGACTGGAAACAAGAAGTTTCGGCCTCAGATGTACATACGTATGTTATGTGTATCTGCATGTATGCATGTTATGCACAATTACCATACAGCATACACACACACACACACACACACACACACGTATGCACGCACACACACACACACACACACACACACACACACACACACACACACACACACACACACACACACACACACACACACACACACACACACACACACACACATGTTTGAGGATGTGTACTATATGTGT
Source organism: Aplysina aerophoba (assembly GCA_949841015.1). Lineage (NCBI taxonomy): Eukaryota > Metazoa > Porifera > Demospongiae > Verongiida > Aplysinidae > Aplysina > Aplysina aerophoba. The sequence goes on from OX465047.1 coordinate 1,923,028, forward strand.
ACTACCATACAAAGACCACTCGTGAGCTAATGGGTGCACACCACATATGCTGCATACTGCTAGAGTGTTGTCCACGTCCCTGCAGCCAATGGAAATCGGTATGAAGGCTCATGGGAAGATGATATGAAGAATGGTGATGGTAGGTTTCTGTACCTGGACAAAGGCCAAATGTACACAGGGTTCTGGGTCAATGATGTAGCGAAATGTGGCACAGTGGAAGACTTTGACAGGGACAGTGCTCCACAGCCTCCCAAGTACCCCATCCCTGAGGTGCGTGCTTCCATGAGGAAGACTTGCAATAGTCATATTGTGGATGGAGATGTCTCAAATACCAACTAGTGCATTCTGTTTTTGTCACACTTGCAGTGTTCCCTATTGGATTCTGCCACTGTTCTGGACATTGCAAAGGAAGATCACAGGACAGGGTCTCCATCATAGGACTCAGCTGCCTCTTTCTCTCCTCTCTCGGTTTCTTTGTGTTGTGGATCATGTACCAACAGCAAAATGTAGTGCATCGGATGCAGTCCTATGTATGTTTGGGGCCCGTCAGGACTCCAATGTGTACAGTATGTACGTATGCATGTACTAATACTGATCCGTTGTATGTATATACATTATGATTTTAAGTAACTGTTGTCTGCTGTTTAAATAGGTAGCTCAAAAAGCAGAGGATCTGTGGTGTCCTGAGTAGTCATACAGGACAGATGAAAGAGTGTGAGTGTGTACGTAGTATGCAACTATCAAAAGTATGTCATCATACTGTACAGTAATACGTACTTATTGCGACAACAATACAGTACAATACAGTAGAGCACAGCCATGTTATACGTATATACCTTAACGTTATACATGAAAACGGAAATTCCTTCAAGCTGTGGACATTATACTACTATATACCTAGATGTCATCACATGGGTACATATAGATGTCATCACATGGGTACATATAGATGTCATCACATGGGTACATATAGATGTCATCACATGGGTACATATAGATGTCATCACATGGGTACATATAGATGTCATCACATGGGTACATATAGATGTCATCACATGGGTACATATAGATGTCATCACATGGGTACATATAGATGTCATCACATGGGTACATATGTATGTACGTGTCTGTACGCAGTATAATATGTACATAACCTACCTCAGATCGATGCATGCACTTGCAAGCACATGCAGGCACATACACTACACACATAATATACATAGCTAGCTGTACACTTGTGTGCATATTATAATGAACACATGTACGTAGAGTGGCTATCTGGAGTCATGTCATGTCTTGCACATGTTCCCTTAAGTCAGATTGCAGCTCAGTCAACAGGTGGTCCCACTGCCAAGGCTTGTCCTCCTGCACAACAGAGATGGCATCACAGGACACGAGGCATAAACTGATTTAATGTAACCTACAATGTAAATGTAATGCACATAACATGTGAATCTAACCATTACTATAGCCCATGTCCAGTTAGAAGGATGACATCTAAGTTAGACTGAGGCAGAATTGGCTGAGAGTACAGTTACTGAATGGCACTATGTGTTTGATGGATACTGTTGTGCCAATAATTGTCCCCTTCTTGCTTTTCTTGCCATTTCAGTCTCCCTGGATAGTTACCGGCAGTGCAATACTTTTGTCTCTTATCCCTCATACAATTATGGCTGGTGCAGGTGTTTGGCCTAGAATGAATGCTTCAGGGATGCAGGCTAGCGCACGACTCCAGAGAGGCATTTAGCTCAGTCCAGGAGGCAGGTAGCTACGTGAAGCTGTAGATGTAGCTGTCAGTCAGTCTGCTTGTATGCTGGTAGGGTAGCATCCTTCCCCCGGCGGCCATCTTAATTCTAGTTCTCTATTAGAACCACTACTGCTGCAGGAGACATCACTTTTTCAGTATAAGTATTCTGTACTTACCTTTGGCTATGTGGTGGTGAGTGCATTTTTAGGTTCAATTTTGGTTGTGCGTGGAGTCTACTTTTGGCGACGGGAGCTTACTTTGGCACAGTCATCTTGCAGAAATTGATTAGTGCCACAATATGTACATTGTATGCACACAAATTTTTCTAGGGTATATATAATTAATTTTTCCTGCAGTTGTACATACATGATGTAATACCAACCTCTTCGAAGCTTCATGGTAGACAGTGATTACCTTAGCGAGATGCGCAAGTAGTACGTATGTAATATGTGTTCATATTATCTGCTAGATATTTGTCTGCCACAGAGCATACGTATGTACCATATCATATATTGCTGCCATGACAATGGGAAATGCACACACACACACACACACACACACACACACACACACACACACACACACACACACACACACACACACACACACACACACACACACACACACACACACACACACACACACACACACACACACACACACACACACACACACACACACACACACACACACACACACACACACACACACACACACACACACACACACACACACACACACACACACACACACACACACACACACACACACACACACACACACACACACACACACACACACACACACACACACACACACACACACACACACACACACCTCCTTGATATCTTTCTCTGGAGAGATGAACTTTGCTAGCATCTTCAGGTCAACCTCTCTATCCTGGGAGAGGAGGAGGCACGGGAGCCCATACGCAGTGCCATACAAGGTCTTCTGTGTAGGTACGTACATATGTAAGTACTTAGGTGTGTAGTATGACTGGGAGGCAGGCAGGCAAGCCTAATGACAAGGAACTGATCGACTTCTGTATCTAATGAGGTACTCAGTAAGCCTCCATGAAAGTACGTATGTACGTACTTTCAGCATGCCAACTGGAATGGACGTTTCTAAAGCATGCATGATGTTGTAGAGGCTCATAGCTGCGTTGAACTTAACCGATAGTGAATTGATGAGCAACAACACAACTTTTAATAGGACTCACTAGCAGGATGTTTTGACCCAGAGGTCTTTGTCAACTGTTCACAAGAGCAGTCTTGCAAGCAGTTGACAAAGACCTGCTAGTGAGTATTATAACAAGTTGTGTTGTAGCTCATCAATTCCCTATTGGCATCAAAAACATGCATCCCACATCCAGTGCTATACTGAAGTCAGCCTGCATGTTACCATAGCAATGCACCTGCATACACAATCAGATAGAGCGAGTTCACTAACCAGCAAGTAGAGGTCAGAGTGTTTGTGCAGGTCACTGTCGAGCTGCTTGTACGTGGCCACTCTGTGCACAGCTACACTGGGTGGTGCCGACACCTTGGACAACAGTTGCTCTTCTTGCAGTTCCTCAATGTCAGGGATCACAGGAATGTCTGCACTCGTCATCAGACAGGCACAGTGGAACAGGACAAGGCAAAGCAATGGGCACTTCACACAATGTAATGCGTACACATGCATACATACATAGGCACATTATGTACAAACACATTGATAAACTGTACATGTACGCATACAGCAGGTCACAGATGCGTACGTCTCACCATCAACAGCTGCTCCTAATCCTTCAGTGTTGCCGGTGTCCATTAGCAATGAGTCCTCTGCACCTCGTCGCCTACAGAGCAACACATAACACTACTGCATAGGACCATCAGTGAAGATAGATACAAATAGCTTACATTGCAATACATGGCACACTATACAGTTGTATAAAGAAATGCCTTCAAACATATAAAACTTCTTCATTGCACAATTAAGCCATATACCAAATGTGAAAGGCAGTCATACTATTGCACAACGGGTACTCCTCACTCTGCTGCAAGAGCCCTTGGGCTCTCAGTTGACCAACGCATATGTAGCATCTCATTTTAAAAACTTTACGCAGAATGCTCATCATCATCAATCATACCTGCGACCTACGTACAGTTCAAGTTTGGGCCTGCACTACCAGAAAAAAACATCTTTTCAAAACAAAACTCGTGCTTCTCCACATGATATATCTTCCTATAAAATTATAGCTCAATAATGAAGCGTCTACTGTTGGGAAATGCATGGGGTCTGTCTAAAATGCGGAACCGGAACAAAATAAGAAATATGGAGTTTTATTAAAATTGGTGGCTCACGAGTTGTGCAAGGGAACTTGTGCTTTTCATAACTTCCTAGCTCAATAAAAGGCGTATACTGTTGTGAATGCACAGAACCTTTCTTGCTTAATTACCATATTTAGAAACATCTCACCTTTGAACAACAAGCTGTTACATACACTAGAGGTATAATTAAACAGAGTCAGGCACTACATAGCGTCATGGTCCTAGACAACGTCCTCAGGTCCATAACATTATAGCTTTAATATAAATGCACTAGATTGAAAAAATTGCCCAAAGGCGTGCAGATCTGTGAACCTTCATTTCTGCACATTCAAACTGACAATGAGTGTGTGAATCCCTCATACATTCACAGTCTCCCTTTGCCCACATTCAACATTGTGCTCACCTCTTTTTGCTTCCATCCTCTGCCCACCCGCCCCTCTTCTTGAGAGCAGGTGCCCCCTCAGTGGCTTCCACTGTGGATGGCCCCAAGATCTACGAACCACAAAGAGTAAGATAAAGAAGGAAGGTGTGAGAAAATGTATATTGATTCATCTCTAATGTTATAATGCAACAATACAGTAGCTATATACCACAGTAGAACAGAGTGATAGCGTGGATAGAGGAAAGGGAAGACCTTTCCACTATTATCTAGTAGAAAACCATGTATCCATGACTACTACTACACACACAAAATGGTGGTTGAGTTCACGTTCTGCAGTACAGTGAGGTCATTCTTGTAGCGAACACAATAAGGCAAAGTTATTCTTTACACGAACTTACATCCTGCTCCAACCCCTCGCTCATATGTATCTCTACGCGGACCAGTTAACTGACCAGCCCAGTTGTTAAGTCACGTGATATCACAGTCCACCCTATCTTGTCACGTGACCAACTCGGCGCAAATGTCATGGTCGAAAATGGCCGCGTAACGTGAAAAACACTCAGTATTCGCTTTCTGCTTTTGCAAAGCTATAGCTAGCTTTATGTTACTGATTTCATTACAGGATGTGGCACGAGGCGAGAAAACAGGAGAAAGCGCTGAAAGGAATGATGGTGAACTTTCAGCGCCGGGCGGAAAGGAGGCGAGAGTACTATGAGAGAACGGTTAGTGTTCATTCCTGCCAGTGTGTGGGCATGTCAGCCAATATTGCTGATCGTATGCATATTTTAGTGTTCATTGCTTCTTACCCTAATCTGTGGCTTTTTTGGATGATTACCCTACACAATAGAAGTGTTGAGCAATACTAGCTACTCACGTAGCTTTGCATTTGTTTGCCTGTACATAGCTAAATAGTCCTTCGTATCACTACTGATATTCTACACACGCAACACACAAACACACGAGCAATTACATTACTGTTCATGCTGTGTATCTCCTGCATACCCTCAACCTCGCAGAAGCTGAATCCCTTGAAGATGCTTCGTGTCCACGGTCGCTCTATGAAGATCCATGTGGACGCTGCAATGGCTGCAGCTGGAGATGCACCGTCTACGATGTCAGTGGCCATGAGTGGTTGAGGTAGAGCGGAATAGTCGGAGGCTTTGTCAGCATAGACGTGATGTGGGGTATCAGTGGTACACACGCAGATACGTACCTGCCCACGCATATATAAGCCTGCCTTGGTGCAGAGGTGTTTGCAGCTAGGGTAAGAACAAAGTGCCGTTTGCATGTGTCCACCAGGTAGTCCTGAGGAACTAGCAGAGTGACAATGGAGGCAGCAGCAGAGTGGCAACACTTTGTTTAGTAGCATGTTTCAAACATATGTATATATGTATTATGCATATACTTGCTAGTCTTGTGCTCCTTTCATATCAACTCACTCTGATTTACTCTGTGTAGATATTGTTAGGCTAAGGTTTGAACTTGGAGGCCAGGTAGCAGTGTGTCACATGGTAGCTTAGTATGCTGTATCCTCCCCATTACAAGGCCTGACCTGTGCCATCGGGTACAGCCATGCTGCTTTGTAGCATGTACGGTGTGTGTGTGTGTGTGTGTGTGTGTGTGTGTGTGTGTGTGTGTGTGTGTGTGTGTGTGTGTGTGTTTGTGCAAGTGTTATGCAGGTAAGGCACTAGTACCCATAGTGAAGATGTATAGAATTGTGTATTGATCTTCATGAGATGGTATCCTCTTGCGATATTGAATTTTGGTATGACTAGTGTTGAAAATGAACTAGCAGTATCAAGGAATTGGTTTCAACTATTCTACTAGTACTAAATATACTATCATGGGTATAAAGAAAAAAGATAAGTGGAGTGGACAGCAATTGACCATGCCATCTCTTCTTGTTGTAGGATGCCCTGGTCAGGGGACAGTAGTGTGGTGATATCTCGGTTTGATGTGCGAGCACACCTTGATTACATTCCACCCTTCACGAAGGAAAGCAGTCCAGAGTGAGTGAAGAGGGAAGGAAGGGTATGGGTAGGGTAGGGGGGAGTGCTTCTTTATGAGGTGTGATGGCTGTGTGGTGAGGTAGGATGAAATGTTTGTATGGGTAAGTAATGATTTGCTGGAAGTGCTAGCCAGGTCCATCAGAAGACTGCCTGCCTTCATCATAGAATAATGCTTTGCTTGTTTGGAAGATGTAGCCTGCAGCAAAAAAAGATCTCAGCTTTGGGGAAGTGTGGGTGTGTATGCAGAGTGTTGACGGTTGAGATTGTGAAGGGTGTTAGTTGCCAGCATTGACTTGTGTGCGAGAGAGAGTATAGATAAGAAATTAGGGGGCATGTACGTAACTTGAATGTGAGACAGCATTCACAATCATTTTGATTCCCCCCCCCCCTTTCTCCCTCCATCTCCTCTCTGCTGATTCTAAGCCTCTCTTATGAGGAGGAGCAAGAAGAGTTGTGGTGTAACTATGAGCGTTACCGGACCTTAGTACAGAATGCTTTCAGAGGCATCTCAGAAGAGAAGTGTCTGAAAGAGTTAGAGATTGAAGACATGTACCCTGAAACAAAGAAAAAGATGAACAAGGAAAAGGCAAAGTATGGATTTTGTTGTGCGGTTCTTATAATTATTTCCCTACACCTGCAGCTTCATCTCACCTCTCTCCCTTTGTCATCTGTCCTCTCTTACACTCCCTTCCTCTCCACACTACTCTCTCCCTCCATCCTCCTCGCTTCCACCTTATACTGTGAATTGTCTTTTGATTATTGTTAGGTTGGTTGGTACCAAAGCAGAGATTGGGTTTGACTATGAAGGGAGCAGCCGAGCAATGACATCATTCTCTTTTCCCAGAGGGGAAAGCCCCTTAGACAGCGATGATGAAGACGAAGATGAAAAGTTGTTTAGCAGTGAGAGTGACTATGAGGTTGACATGGATGTGGACATGATGAGTCGTACTGATGTTGACAGGCTGAATTTGTTAGCACTTGAGTATAATGTCACTGGAGGATACTTCAGCAGGTGTGTGTGTGTGTGCGTGTGTGTGTGTGTGTGTGTGTGTGTGTGTGTGTGTGTGTGCGTGTGTGTGCGTGTGTGTGTGTGTGTCCGTGGGCGTGTGTGTGTGTGAGTGTCCACCTCTGTGTGTGTGAAGCTTATTTTTACAAATGTGAGCACTTGTTCTGTTCATAGGAGTTTGCGCAGTGAAAAAGTAGACTTGCGAGACCAAAAAGAACACCGCTTAGCAGAGAGGGAGAAGAGTGCTCTGCATGGGAAGAAGTCGAGAAAGGAGAGGAAGATGCTCAAGGAGAGTATAGTAGCAGCTAAAAGGCACTCTCCAAGGAGGTGTGTATGTGAGCGTGTGTGTGACTGTGCAAGTTAGAGTGAAGAGATTCATTCTGCTGAATCTCGCATGATGCGCAGCACGTTAATTCTATAAGTAGTGCATTGAGCTGTTTGTAGCATGTGTGTACATGTACTCTTTAGTGGTTGCATTTAAAGCCTGTCTTAAGTTAATGTGCTAAGCATATACAATCAGGTCTGGAGGTGCAGTTGGTTAGCCCATTAGGTTTATGTCCCATTTTGCATGTAGTCTCCACCTCGCAGTCCACCAGGGTCATCCTTTTGATCATCTTGTAAGGACCGGCCCATTCCAGTTTGAGACGATCGTACTGCATTTGCAGCAGCACCAACACCTAGTCACCTAACTCAACTTCCTTCCCTCTCCAGTAAAGGGCCTTCTGATATTGCTGGGCTGTGCCCCCAAACTCTTTTGTACCATGCCACTCATCTCCTTTAGGCGGTCCTGCATCTCCGAAACATAGGTAGCCACCGTATGTAACCAATGCCGTATGTAATAAAATGCGGACAGTCTACACAGTGATGTAGGCTCAGGTTACGGCGACGTTGGCGACATCACCACAGGAGGCATTGACATTTGACAGCTGTTGCATTAGAACGGCGACGCTTGGTATTGGAAATGGCACTGTCGACGCAAAATTGGCGATGTATGGAACACCATCAGTAACAAAATTATGTACGTACTTATTCGGGACCCGAATAAGCGTATTCAGGCCTCAATAGCACCCTTATTTGCAACCCAAAGAATGCCCTTATTTGTGACTTGAACAAGCTTATTCAGGCCCCAAATAATATCCTTATTTGTGACCCAAATAAGTGTATTTCAGACCCAAATATCGCCTTAAAACATATTTTAGACCCCAATAATGCCCTTATTGTGGTACTAGATAAGGGCCTATTTTGACTGAAAGAAAGATTTACTCTCAGCAAACTGTACGAACCAAACAAATGCTGTCACTTGTCGTCGCAGACAGGTGCAACTCGACTCGATGTACTCCATGCATCCCCATGAACATCTATACTGCCCAAGCTACCCATGCATCCCCATGAACATCTATACTGCCCAAGCTACCCATGCATCCCCATGTACATCTATACTGCCCAAGCTACCCATGCATCCCCATGAACATCTATACTGCCCAAGCTACCCATGCATCCCCATGAACATCTATACTGCCCATGCTACCCGTGCATCCCCATGTACGTACCTGCTGCCATTGCATACCCATGCATACCTAGCCACTAGTTAGGATTGGGCCTCTATTTTAAGGAATTGTTGCCTTAACCTCTGGCCTCTATGTGAGCCCCAACCACTATTTGAGCCTGGTGACCTGATCTGTATGGACATATGGACCACATCAGTGAACGTTGTTAATTCTTATTTCTGTAATGAATGCAGAAACGTGCCAAACTGGCATCCACCAGTGGGGTCATGGACCATGGATAAGGAAAGATTGTCAAGAGTGGAGATTGTAGGGGTGTACGATAAACAGCAGATAACAGCTGTCTTTGCCACATCACTTACTAGAGACTTCCTTCCTCCACAGTTTATCAACAAGGGTTAAACCGTTCGGTGTCTTCCTACTATCACCTTCCCACATGATTGACACATCACCCATAGTGCGAACCATTGGTCAAATGAAAAGACAATGATAGCGTACATTGAAAGAATCATTGAACGAAAAAGTTTTTGAGCAATTCACGCAACATAGATGTCTTACAATAAACCAGGACGTTTGATTTATTGTATGACATCTATGTTGCGTGAATTGCTCAAAAACCTTTTCGTTCATGTATGACGCAGCAATGAGCCTCTACAATATCAAAGAATCCTTCTTCCATACATCACAAAGATAAAAGAAGAGCTCAAAGTTCAATCTGACTATCCTGCACTGGTAATCTTTGACAAGTGTACAGGCCAGGAGACAGAGAAGGCTTTAAAGCTACTAGAGAACAACAGCATTCACGTTGTCATGGTTCAAACTGCACCGACAGGTTGCAACCACTGGACATCAGTGTCAACAAGCCAGCAAAGAAATTTCTGAAGCAGCAATTCCACCAGTGGTATGCCGATCAGTATGCCAGCAAGTTCAACAGAAAGCAACTGGTGTGCCAGTTGAGTTATGACTTAGCATCATGAAGCCGCTGGAAGCCAGGTGGATGATCCAATTTCATAACAACCTACAGTCAAAGCCTGAAATTATTTGGAATGGCTTCAAAGGTGCTGGCATTGCGGACTGCCTAACTAATACCGTATATCCCAGGGGGCTCCGGGTACCAGATTGCCAGACGCCATCCCACCTAAGTTGGATGGTTGTTTTGGGCTCCAGAGCAAAAATGTTCATGCTGTGGCAATGCTGTGGCAATTAAGTACTAATGGTACTGGAGGCGATTCTACTTTCTTATGTACCCTCAGATCAAATATTCAGCCACTTATTGATTGACAAACTACCACTAAACCATCTAAACAAGTTACCACACTGTGCAACAACTTGCACAAAGATTATTAATACACTTGCAAGCTCTGCTTGCAAGGAAAAGAAATGTTTAATTATAAACAGAGGATGAGCAGAGTATATAACCATAAAGCATAACACTACAACAGTATAACAGTTAACTACATGCATCACGCAACAACAGCCATAGCTAAGTACAGGTCAGTACAGGTAATGACTACAGAGTGTATGCGCATATCCTGTGTCGCTGGCAATTATTTGTGTTTGAGAGCCTTTGCCATTATCCGTTTACGCAACACTGCATCCTTCTCGATGGCAGTGACTTCGAGATACGTTGGTGGGGAACATCCAAAATGCATGTCAGTCCAGTGTTGGGCCATACTCTAGCTCCAGGTCACGAACGCCTTGTCTGAACAAGCAGGGCATCCGACAGGTCTGTTAGACAAGGAGCTTTGTCTGAAATAGTTTCAGCAGATTTAAGTGAAAACTTGACAAAGTATGGGCAGTCCGATGTTGGGACCTTTGCTTTCGTAGCCTTCAAACCCACTGAGCACTGGTAGCTCCTCCCCCAAAGCCACAGGGGCTAGGACCACATTTCCCAGCAAGGATGTAGAAACCAATTTGCAATCTTATCCTCTCTGGCTTGGTTACTGCATGGCAAATAAGGCATTTGAAGGTATCTGGACTGGCTCGGCAGTCGGCACCCCATCCCTTGAGAACACATAGAGCCTTTCCACTATTATCACAAGTGGGTGGCCACATCATCCCACATTAGCACCCAAAGGCAGCATTCAGTACATGGGACTATCATGTTGTCGATGTGTGCTTTCAGTACCTCGGTACTGAATGAGCCCGTACAGCCGTTGAATGTGGCTACCTTCTGTTTGTACAGAAGGAAGCCCATATACCTGACGCAAGGTATGAAGAAGGCGAGGTCCTCCAATACGTAAGATTAGGCGGCCCAGGTCTATGTCCATCTCCGTGTATCCACGTGCTCTGTACAGGGCCATAATTGCATCATGCACTTTATCGATGACATAGTGAATGCTTCTGCCACCTCGCAGTGCTGCTGCAAGAAGTTGTCATAGTCACGGTATGTCATTCTCACTCAGGGAAAGAATTAGTCGTTTGTGAGCTACGAGTGACTTTGCAATGTGACTCAGTTTGCAGGCCTGATTCAAACTGGTAAACCAGAGTTCTGAGCATTCCTTCCTCAGGGTCTCAACACACTCATGTAGCTGATTATACGCGAGAAAGAGTGATTCATGTGTGTATCAGCTATCTAAGCTCTGCTTTCGATTTGTTGCACAGCTTTTGTATGTGGTAACATTTGACATGCTGCACGTGTCTCCCCAGATGCATTTACTGTGCCACTGCAGATGTCAAAGAACAATGCATTCTCTGAAAAGGTGAACACCAGCTTCATGAATGCATGAAGCTGAAAAGGGTAGCTAAAAGCAAATGGTTTAGGCACATTTGCTTTGTAACCACAGCACCGATATGATCCGTTGCACTGTACATCATTGTTCAGCTCAACCATCTCTATTTCCTCCACTACTTGCCCCTCCCAAGGCCCTTCCTTGCAGAAATAGTCTTCGTCCAATTGGGCGTCCATAACTTTGCCATCCTCCCCACCCTGCTCACTGTCGGCGACTTCACCCTGGTCCATCACCTCTTACAACGTACCAGCGTCCTTGTCCAGCTCCTTCTGCTGCTCACTTTTGGCAACGGTGCTGCCAGAAGGCATTGACGATGAGGAGGACGAAAAGAAGGCTTTAAGTGTCTTCATGCCATCACTCGCCGTCAACCGCTTGTGCTTGGAGCCCAACAGGTGCTTCTTTACATGATACTCACTGAGCGACGACAGATTGGTACCACATGGACACAGTCTCTTGCTAGGAGGCGCCTCAGGGGCTTCCCGCCGTCTTTGCACACATGTGGTGTCCGTATACTAATAACATTGTATATGGCCGTAAACTACAATTACGTAATGATTGTGTCATTAGGCAACCCCCAAGATAGACACGCAGTTGCTGCCTACCAAGCAGGAAACGATGCAGTGGTAGATTACCTTCCAAGAGAGATCTCTCACTGGAGCGCGTGTTTCTTAGATCACAGTGAATCAGTTGAAGGGACTGTGACAGGTGCCAGAAGGTACAGCACAGTGGCTGGGAGGATGGAGATCCCCTGCGAATTGACATTTCTAGGAAAAAGAGCCATTTAGCCAAGCTGAAGAGACTTTTGATGGTTCAGCTCATTTATATATATATGCTAAATTTCAATAAACATAGCTGCACTGTTTCTACCTATTTATTGTCATTCTTCATATGAGTATGCATGAGTCTGAACAAGGCTATCCTGTATCTTCTCCATCACTCTCTTCTTCAGTGGTGTCTTCTGAACTCAAAAACGGATCTGACTCTGAGTCATCACCTCCCCCTTCGACACCGTAGGGGATTGTAAAACTGGGCAACTCTACAGCAACTCTGACAAGTTTGTTCTCACTCCCATCTAGACTGTTGGAATCCCACAAACTAGGAAGGACCTTTTTACCATGTCAGCCTGGGTGTTGAGGCACTGGATTGCCACCCCAACCCAGCGAAGCATCTTGATCCTTGATGTGGTTCATATCTGTGAGGCACTTGGCCCACCATGTACTCTTCCATGCTCCACGAATGTATGTCTTGAAAGGCTTGTTCAGGCATACATCGAGAGGCTGAATCGTTCTTGTGAAGCCACCTAGGATTACTACATGTGATATGGTGTTCTTCGCAAGGTTGGCTAAGACGTCATCTGTGAGGTGGCCTTGAAGGTGACAAACACCAGTAAAGCAGGCACCCTTTGGTGTGCTGCACGAGAACCTTTCTGATCCATGTCAGCATCAGTTTGTGGTCCATCCATCCCTTGGGTTGGGTTGTCATGATAACATGGCATTCTTTGGTTGTGATCTTCTTCAAGATGTGCTAAGTCTTTGCCTTGAAGGTCACAAATGGCTGAAGCATCTTCCCTAGTGCTGTACAAGTCAAAGTTACAGTGAATTGTTGTTTCTGTGCCCCTGTGCCGCGAATGATGACTTCCCCCGTGATAGTTCATCCTCCATGTCTTCACTGTATGAGAGAAGGCGGCCAGCTTCAGCTTTGTTCTTCCACTTTTCCTACGGCTCTTCTTCCTATCGATGGGTTGCCTGTCAAGACCTTTCCATCCCTGTATGGTTGTCCGAGGTATCTCAAAATGACGTGCAGCCTCAGCTTCAAAATGGGTGCGAACATACTGTAAAACCTCCAGCTTCTGAGCTAGGGTGTAAATTTTGTTCACAGCACTACGCTTGCACTGGTTACCGTGGCTAGTGCTGGAACCTGAGATCGCAGCTGGGCTTTCTCTGTTCGATCCTCCTCCTGTACCATCCTCACGAGCTTTGGTAACTGGCTCCTGAGGCTTGTATTGCTGGAGAAAATACGGCATTCTTGTTGTCCTTGTCATTGCTAGCGCAAATTAATCAGTATGTTTCCTCGGCTTCTTCAGTCCAGGCAAAGTCAAGTCCACAACTGCAGAGCCCTCAAAATCGCCGCTAAAATGGTTAAGTTCCAGATCGTCATCCCTTCAACTGACATGGGCCAGGTGTAGTATCCGACAGGGAGGGCTCTCAGGCGGATGAGACGAACGCAACGCATAACAGTACAACTCTTCGTCGATCACGAACGTCTTAAGCTTCAAACAAAGGACAAAGAAGGTGACGTCACAATAGAATACTATTACAATGACGGTGAATTAGCGGATAGGACATGGAATTAGAAGACGACGAGATTCGTCAGGGAATTAGAAGAAAACTGCATGCTTTGTCGAGATGCCGAAGAATTGGAAGGCCAAAACATTACAAGATATACGGCATTACATCACTGGTATTATCATAACATCAAGTTCAGTAGTGAATTGGTGCTAAAGATAAATATAATGCTGGTCTATATCAAAATTAGTTGTAATGTTAACCCATAGTATTGTATAATATGCATGTTATTGCAGTTGGGGAAAGGGGTTAAACACATATTCTCAAAGCACATAAGTAGGTTGATTGAAGGAGGTGGAGGCCATTGCACCATCCAATCCAAAGTGTGCAAGAGCTGTAGCAATAACCATGGCCAAAGGACAGAATCTTTGCCACTTTTCTGCTTGAGTGCTTTCTCCTTCCTGAGCTTCTGTACTCCAAACATTTTATTATCAGCTCGTTGGTGATTTTGTCAACATTGGAGTAGAGAGTGTCAAAAACCAGCACTTCATCAGTGTAGCCAGTGGTTGTTGCAACAATCTAGTGGTTACCTCGCGTATGTATGATCTGCAAGCCATTGGATGCTATCGGGTGTCCAGGAATACTGTTGGCTAGAAGTAGCGTACATCTCAGTCCTTGAATATATTTGAATTGATTCTTGAGGAGCAATGATTGTGCGAAGTTTATGTGCTTGTCATTTAATTCCTTGCTTGTGGCAATGATCCTACGATCTTCATAAGCAAACCTATCCTACTCACTGACAACTAGCCCGACTGCACAGTATTCTCATCAGAAGCAGTCTCTTCATCACCAACAGTAATTGCTACATCAGAAGGCTCCTTACCACTGTCAGTGTGTGTAGCTTTGGCAGGGCCAGTGCTATCAAGGCTTTACTCCATCCTGAAATTTATTTTTGGGGGTCAGTTTAATAGTATCACGACCGGAAGGACTGCAACTTGGGTGCTATGTGGGGCTAACTAAATATGCAATATTCGAAGTTGATTATTCATCCAATTGCTGGCATCTTTGCATGGCATGAGCTTTATGTAATGATATCTATTGTGCTATTTTGTCTCTGTCAGTGTTGCTACCCCTGTTTGCGTCTTTGCAAATTTGTTCTGCACTGTACGATGATTTCAGACAATGATGCAATGTTATTCCCCTAACCTTGGGTGATATGAGATATGAATGGGTTGTGTATACTATTTTATTTCATGTCTGTAACCTATAGGATTGGAGCAACTGTATGTAACTATTGTACTACAGAAGCCACTCCTTGCTGCTACAAGCATGTGATATTGAACAATATTGAACCACTTCCCCCTACTATCCATCATATGCTGTTTCTGTTGTCTCCTTTGATGCAGCTATTCCATGCGTGGAAGCCCAACATACGAAGAGTTCAAACCAGAAGGAGAGAGGTGTGTGAGATGGTGGTGTGGTTTTGGATATAAAGAAATATTTGCAAAAAGCCACTGTTTAACATACGTAAATGCAATTGCAGTTTCACAAGATTTTTGTTCGCACTAGCCATTAAAGTGACAGTTGTTCCGACGTTTCGGTAGCATACAGCTACCTTCATCAGGGAATGATGACAAAAAAGAAGCACTCATGCATTTAAAAGGGTGATGGTGACAGTAAATGATGTTACAGATGGAGAAATGCTGTATGAATAGCGTTAATAAATTAATAAAATGAAGTATGCTACTGAAACGTCGGAACAACTTTTTTGGCTAGTGCGAACAAAAATCTTGTGATGTCTATACCTAGCCACTCAGACCTTTTCAAAAATTGCAGTTTCACAAATATTTCGCAGATCAATTATACTTGGGATCACTGTGCAAGGGATTTAGGAATGCTGATCCACAAACAAATGAGACGTGTCGAAGTTCAGAGTCAGCACCACTTGTTTCTTCCTTTTTGGGGAATTTCTAAATCTCTTTCCATTTTTAATAACACCAATTTTTAATAATGCTAGTCTGTTTATGCTTTAGATATGCGCACTGATTATGTCTTTGTTTGCGTAACTATACCGCTTAGCCATGTAATATCTTGAGACAATGTTTCTACTATTATCCCGTGTTTACCTGGTGCTGTGTGTATATTCGATGTAGAAAACGTTTGATAGAGTAGAGATTCATTACCACGTCTATAAATAGACAGTTCCTTGGTTTTCGAGCGTAACACACGTGGTAGATAGCTTCACTTAGCTATCTACCACGTGTGTTACGCTCGAAAACCAAGGAACTGTCTAGAAAACGTTTATCATCAGTAACAATGCTTTATAGGATACCAATGGGCGTATACGCCAGCTTTCGAGTGGGATAACATAGCAACTGTAGGAATATGATCAGGACGTTTTGGCCGCGAATATCGCTTATAGGATACCTAGAGTCCCTATAGCCAGCCCATTTTAGCTGTTTGGTGAATGTAACTGGCTTCACAAGACTAAGATGCATTGGGATAGTATGTTTATACGTACATTGGGCAAGCAAACTTTGCGTTCCCTCCAATGCTGTGTGACCTATGGTGCTTTTTCTTCACACACACTCTAGGTTGCCTTTGGGCTCACTATCGCACTCACCACCTTAGGATAAGCCTATCCATGGCATTCAGCTTTCCATCTTTGCCATTGTTTCGCTAGCTTTGCCAGCACAGTGTAATACATTAGATAGGAACTGCCATTTTGTATTGGGGACATTGCTGAATAGTGTCATCTGATCAACACTGTATATGTGTGACTAAGTCAATACATTACTGGCAGCAGTTGCTGTGTAGATTCTGTTGCAGGTATGTATTAGCGGTGAGCTGTCATATCACTTTTGTAACTGTTCAATATCTACCTGAACATATGTACTGACAGCAAAATGATGGTAGGGTAGCAATATTTCGTCCTCATTTTACATTTGAGTTATGCTCTGTTGTTGACTGATGCTCCTTAAGTACTGTAGCCAGTATGTCAATCCCTATGTCCCTTGCTGTAGCATAAGACCCTGTGGTGTTGTCCGGTTGTGTGTCTTGTGCAGGGGTGATTCTAGTTCTCGTTCCAGTTCTCCTGAAAAGGAAGCAAAAATTGAATATATCACTTCTTTTGGTGGTGAAGATAAGCAGAAGCATGGTGAGCATCATTCTGCATCATCTAGCAAAGGAGGTGTTTCTGGCAGTACAGCCATGAGAAGGGGCGGAGCTGGTGGCAGTTCCAGAAGCGGAGGAGTGCCAGGAGGAAGGAGGGAAAGTAGGGGTGGTGGTATAAGAAGGCGGCCTAGCTCATCCTTAAGGTCAAGATACAGTGAACGAGAATGGAGATCTGACAGTAGGAGACAAAGGTGTGTATGGTGTGGTGGTGTGTTGAGTGTGTGTACATTTGTGTGTGATGCGTGTGTTCTGTTCCATCCCAGATCTTTGTCCAGGGAGAGCCGCCGAAGACAAAGGCAGTCACGCAGTCGTTCCCGGTCCCTTTCCCGTAGCAGAAGTCGATATCGGTCTAGGGATAGAAAAAAGCGATATTCTCGATCCCACTCACGATCCTCTTCACCTCGTAGAAAGCGACAGTTCTCTAGATCCCCGCTTCCAATTAGTAGGCATAGAAGTAGGAGTAGAAGTCAGGATCGTAGGAGTAGGTTGCAGTACAGCAGACAATCAAAGTCTCACTCAAGGAGTGCTTCGAGTTCACCTTCAAGATCAAAATCACGTTCTCGGTCGCCGCCTCCTACACAGAAGCGGTACAGAAGAAGCACCCCGTCCTCATCAGATGATCAACACTCATCATTTGAACAGGAAAGTAAGGAACCAACGCAAAAACCAATTGCACTACCAGCTCTCAAGAATAAAGATAAGGTTGGTAACTTGGTATGGTGTGAAATTCATTGATGATGATTAAGATGTGGGTTGCTTAGCAAATGATAATGAGTGTTCCACACAGGAGATAAATTAAGCTGGTGCTAACAATGTACATGGTACATTTGCTGACTAAGAAGGCAACTTTGTGATATTAGTTTGTAGTGACACAATGAGTGCTGCTTTTTTTCAAGTACATCCCCCTAGATTATTCAAACGGTTGATAGTGATATTAATGGGGGTTGTCATGTGCATCAGATGCTTGAGTGTGCAGTACGCTATTCCACAATTAAACTTCTGACATGCGAGACTATTTATTGCCATATTAATGGTCAGGGGCAAGGGGGTAATGGTTTAGTGTGTGCCTGTTATTAACAGCATGATTGCATAGGGGAAACTGAAGGTCAAATGGAAAGTGTGTCTATTTACCATCTTTTAAAGTCTCACACTACGTCACTACACAGTAGCTACGTATGTTGTGTAAGTAGCACACTGGTTTGCGTGAGTAGCAGTGGCTTGCTGATGCGGTAGGCCAACTTGATACATGTACAATGCATGTCACAAGTTACTTACAGAAATCCGACGACTCCTGTGATAACCGTAAAACCGTGACTTACCGAAAATCCTGCGCAGAATTATTGGAATGTACATACGCAGCTCTGTGGGTGGTCTGCAGTGAGTCCACGTAACCATCTCAGTTGCAGTTTACCAACAGATTTCTATGTATGTAAAACAGCAATCTCAAAGTTAAACTCATGGAGGTGTTCCAGCCATCATGCCAGCTGGTCCTCAGACTCCTGGAAGGTTTGAAACCATGATCACTGGGTATCAAGATGCAGGGGTCTGTCAGGTATGGCCTGAACTGATTTTGAATGTCGTCACAACCAAGGAGTTCCCGACAGGTGACACAACACTGATGTTCTGCTTTGCTTAACAAACAGCTGCTATATGCTACGACCCTCTTGTGGCCTTGCTTGTTGACCTGTGATAGTACTGCCCATATCCCGTCTCCGCTGGCATCTGTGTCCAATGTGAACGGCTGGGTGAAATCAGGATAAGCTAAGACAGGAGCAGTAGTTAGCTGCTGCTGAGAGGCACGCGTTGGTGGCCATAGGCCAACTTGATACCTTCTCAGTCTTCTTTGGATCCGCCAGGATGTCATCTTTGGAGACAATGTGCCACATGCAATTCACTCCTGTGCTGAAAGAACTTGCATTTGACAGGCTTGACCTTTAGTCCTGCCTCCCAGGGGTGTGAAAACTGCTTGCAGATTGTTCAGGTGCTAAGGGATTCGTCCGGGAACTCTTTCAATTGCTGCTCGGGAGTGACAGACTTGCGATCGCTCGCCGTTTGTACGTGTCGCTTCTTCCCGATGGGAGGGTTGCGTTTTATCTGGCATGGCCTCATCAGATCTGATGGCTGTGGAGCGCGCAAGACGGAAAGGAGTGTTGGCTGTGTGTTGGCGCTGCTGGGTCCAGAACTGGAATGGCTCTGTCCCTCTTGATCCTCATTGGACGCTAAATCTACCGTTGCTACACTCCCTACACTGGATGCTTCACTATCTGCCATTTTGGCACCATGCGTTACATGGCTATTCCCGCATATTAGTCCCATTATTCCGGAATTATTCCTGATTCTTTTCGCTTCCTATTATTCCCAGAATATTCCTGGAATACTATCTGCAGGCCTATCTGTCAGTTTCTGCTACCGTATTTGTGGCTGTCTGCTTATATGCAGCATCTGATCATCAATAAATTTGGGTGGGCTCTTTTTTGCATTAGGACTACGCCCCATTGTGAATCTCATTGTAAGGTCCAGGCAGTGGCAGGCACTGTTCTGTACCCTACCATCATTCTTGAGAAGAGTGGTACTCTGTATGGTGGTGTTCTTGTCTCCCTCAGGGCAAGATGACTCCTCAGGAAAAGCTCCAGAAACGACTACAAGCACAAATTAGCAAGCAAGGTACGTGCTTGTATTGTGTGTGTGTACGTTTGTGTGTGTGTCCACACTTGTCTGTACTTTGGTGTGTGTGGTCTGTGTTTCCTTCTCTGTAAATGGTTACCACATATCTTTCTCCTTTGGTGCACACTGTGCACATGTGTACTTGTTTCATGTAAAGTGGGCGTCTTCTTGTATGATATGTGAATTGCTAGCTCCTCCATCAGGTGTCTTACTGGTGCATTCTGATCCCATATATGAGCAAGAGCAGTGTCATTGACAAGCCTATTATATTTTACCAGTCATGATTTAATTTCGAACATGTTGATAGAAATGATTCTGGGCAGTCTTGGGAGGCAGATGAGCACTCACTGCACAGGACAAGATAACTTGTAGGCAGTGCATGTTGTGACACCTGCAATATGGCCGCATTATATACTACAGTCATCTTAGTACTGATGCATGTAGCATGCACTGACATGTAGATGTACATTGATTGTAGAGTTAGACGTAGACGTAGATCTAGATGTAGATTAGAATGTGTGGGTTATGCACGAATATAGAAATCTGTAATAGGCTAAGATTTAATCACGATTGTGAAGGAGCACATATATATATATATGTGAGCGGATTTGCGAAAAGGGACCATTTGGGGCTATGTAAACATGTTAGCACGGGGGTAAACGTGCGCAAAATCGAGATTTCACGCAAATGCGGGTTATTGCATCATTATAACCTGTGACGTATCCCCTACCTTCTGGCCAAGTTTGAAACCCGTAGCCCTTTCCTACATCTCAAACGAGGAACGAACATTTTTAATGCGGTGGTCACGTTGTTGGTTTACGGACTATACCGGGAAGTGTAGCACAGGGAAAAGCCCAAAGTTAAGTGTATTCATTACCTGTTAAGTGTATTCATGATCTTCATGACCTTATTCATTAGACTATGATCGTACTGAAAGTAGTTGCAGGCTAAGCCCGCAACCCACTTCTGCTTCGTTGTATAATCTTCGCGTTCGTCGTACCATCTCCGTTTGAGCGCTTTGACAGCTGCAACCCTTGTAGCCTTTCACGATGTCTACAAGTGCTATAGACGTGACAAAAGCGGCCAATACCCTGTTGGACTTCAGTAGAGATGATCAGCAGGCCCTTCTGGAAGTCATGGCTGACTATTCCACCTCACCTGTTGAAGACAGAGTTTCTGACAGCGATGAAGATGGCACTACCGACGACCAACAAGCTGATAGAGCAAGCTTACGTAGCTTGCGCTAACAGCGCAGTTTAGGGCCATCACGCTGGCTTCGGGAGGACTTCCAGAAGAATCCACCGTAGTTCGATGAGGTTTCGGGTGAAGTCCACATTAGGTAGACGGCTGTGAAACTAACGGTGTGTTGCGCCGAGTCCGCCATGCTTGCGATGATGTCATTCGTAACACGACAATATGCGGAATTTACGGTTTTTACCGGAAGTAAATGTTTTGGGCCGTTTTCTCGAAAACATACTTCTTGCCATTCCACGCTTTGCGCAAGCATATCTCGGCAACGGAACAAGCTAGCGCAGCGCAATAAAGTGCAAAAGGAAGCTCATTAGATGTACTTTCACGCCATATGCCTAACTCAAAATCGGAAGTGCGCCCCAAATGGTCCCTTTTCGCAAATCTGCTCACATATATGCTGCAACGGACGTTTTGCCAAATGCACATCTTGATTACTTCCTGAGTTCAAGTATGCGGCCATAGGGAGTATGGCTGTAAAATGCACTGTATTACTTCCTGCAATAAAGATCTCGCTAACAAGCATTCTTTTGCCAGTATTTAGCCATATAGACACACTGCAACACGTTAACGACTTATCGATTCTCACCATATAATCAGCCAACTACGTACCCGGGCGGCGCTCTTCTCATGCTGATTTGGGTGGATGCCAGAGAGATACTCATACTCGCTTTGGGCCTCTTGTCTTGCGTTCTTGAGCTCGTCGTTAAAGAATCAGCTTCTTCTCGTATTCTTAGAGGATGATCTGCACATCGCGCAGAATCCCGGCATTGTTCATTTACAAAGTAACTCTACAGAGCTTGAAAAACACCAAACCAAATCAGCAAGGTTCCGCTTCCTGTACCTGCTACACACGCCTGAATAAGGCCATTTTCCCTCTACCTTCTATACTTTTATGGAATTCACTGACCTCCAGAAGTAATCTAAATTTATTTGGCAAAAGGTTTACTAACTAGATCCTTCCAGTGTTGGCGTGGTACATGTCATCAGCATCAGTTGAATGCAACATTTGTCTATTGTGCATACCCAGATCACATGTACAAGACATGTGCATTTTGTGTGTAAAGGTGCATGTGCATGCACGTACATTCAGTACACACTGCCATACAACCGTACTATTTGCTGCATTCATTGTGTATATGTATTTTATGTGTGGTGCATTTTTGTCATATTTCACATCTGCAGTAAAACTGGACAAGAAGAAACAACGAAACAAGGAGATCTCTTTTGCTTTGCAGCATGCAGCTCACTCCTCTGGTGGATACTATTGACTAGAATTGTTTCTAAAGTTTGTTGCACCCTGTGTCAGACTGCAAGTAAAATTAATATGTACATTACACAGAATAATTACTATTAGTCGATCATTACTGTATAAAATGGATTATATAGTCACTCAAAAGAACTGCCACACTGTAAATTTACTTAAAAGTCAAATGCCCTATCTAAAATCTGCTGCTGCTGTGGCTATATAGTTAGCTAAGCCTATATAGAGTACTAGTGGGGACTGACACTTAGCACAACAGCTTTTTAACAAAACTGCTCTGCTATAACACTGCAGTATTGTGCTCCATATGTCTGAAGTATACAATTAATACAAGGGGAGTAAAAAATGTTTTCCACCAAAACCATTAGAGATGTAAGGTCATAGATAATAGAGGAATATTCCTCTATTATCTATGGTAAGGTATATAGCCCGGGTAATTCCGATCACGGGGTATTTCCGGTCACTTGAAATAAAGCAGCCGTTGCTATATACAAAACACTTCTACGCGAGATTAACGTACAAGTATACCACGTGCCACTCGATCACGTGGACTGTGGTCGAACGTCACGCGACATTCCACGCGACCACGAAGGTAGTCTGAGCACGACCCTACGATACTATGGTGTAAGTAACGATCCTACCCTTCCGCGACACATTGAACGCGGGGGGTATGTGGAGCTGGCGCGCGAGACTCCTCAGAGTGATCTTGATGACTACCTCATAGTCTTGTGCAAACATTTTCAACGCTAGCAGACCAATTGTGGCACCTTCTCCGGACTACAGTGGTCTTACCGCTACCCGCCAGGCACATCCGGCCGCGGACCTTCGCGGCCACGCACATTCGGACCAATTGTGGCACCTTCTCCGGACCTTAGTGCTTGTTTCGCTATTGGGTACATCCAGTATCAAGACTAGTTCTCAAGATACCAGCAGAATGTGGGAAGGTGAAGATGTCCTTGTATTTCCATGACAAGGCAGATATCTGTTCACTGTCATCCCAGAGTGAGCGGTTGCGCTGAAATTGCGTCATGAACCATCCCACGAGAGTTTGGATGTACTTCCTAGCTTGGCGTGTATAACATCTTTCACCCAGAATAATAAAGGTATATGTGGAGCTGGCACGTGAGACTCCTCAGAGTGATCTGGATGACTACTTTGTAGTCTTGGGCAAACACTTTCAACGCTGGCAGACCAATTGTGGCACCTTCTCTGGAGTAGAGTGGTCTTACCGCTACCGCCAGGCACATCCGAACCCTATCACATCCTTCATGCAGAGTAATAAAGACAGAAATTGTATGAGGGATGTCTATAGAGACTTAGTGGTATAAATTCAGATTTTCCTGTAAATAGCATATTATGTGTACTGTAGTAGGAGTATGAATGTATGTATGTGAGTGTATTTTACTTGTAGGCAATTGTGCGTCAGTTGTATTGTAGAGTTGTTCATTTGTTCTGGTTGAATGGTTTAATTGACTTGTTGCATTTGTTTTCAATTGAGCGACTAAATATATGCAGTAGCCATAACTATTTGTATCAATTTACGATGAGCAATACAACAACCGTATGGCCAGAAATTTTGGCAGGGAATTTATTTTGGCAGATTGGCGGTTTTGAGAGTAATCCGCCAACATTTCATCTGCCAAAAACTTCACAGTGTGATGTCGTCATTATTGCAAAATCATAGATTGTGTACTAGGCTGCAGCTAGATGCACCAGTCTAATTGTCGGCATGGAGTTTAACATTGAAAG
Organism: Aplysina aerophoba; assembly: GCA_949841015.1. Classification (NCBI taxonomy): domain Eukaryota; kingdom Metazoa; phylum Porifera; class Demospongiae; order Verongiida; family Aplysinidae; genus Aplysina; species Aplysina aerophoba. The sequence goes on from OX465047.1 coordinate 1,947,105, forward strand.
CTGCGTACGGGGACATCGCTTCTCCAAAGAGTTTTGTGCACCGAAGGAAAGAGTTGACTTGTCTGTTAATGTGAGGAAGCCGATCCAAACGACGTGTACACGGTCACTGTAAAGACTGACGGGACGAAAACAGTCCAGAGTAGGCGTAACAACGATTTGTTAAGTTTTAAATTGCATTTAATCATCGATTTCGTCCTAACGGAGCAGAAACTAGCCCATAGCCGGTTAAATTCCCAACACGTTCGATTAGCCATTTAGTTATGAATATCATTATGGCTAAGACTGGCTCAACCGCCAAAGTAAATTCCACCAAATGGCATATTTTCAGCAATCTGCCAAAATATCTTCCTGCCAAAATTTCCGGCCATATGGTATATATAATTATATATCGATCTATATGCAGATGCAATCTGAGTTAAATCATCTAAGAGATGCACAAATCAGCCGTGTCAAGCTATAGTGCCAGCCATTTGATGACACCAAAGAAAGGCTGGAAGAAGACCGTGTGGAGGTATATATAGTACTCTAGCTTTGTGGGCATGTGGTGTCATAGAGTGACATTTGGGTAGGACTATATAATAATTATTTATTATATCATTTGCTTTGCTGGTTGTCTGTGAGATTAGTAGGTTGTGTAAAAATGCAGCATACTCAATCAATCACGCATGCAGCTCTATGTCGTTGGGACTGTAGACAGTGTCCTTAATTAGAGAGGTGTCCCCTTTCAGAGTCCTCTATAGAGTGGTTCCACTGTGTATATGGCCCTCTTGTGCCCTTGCTTGTTGACCTGTGATAGTACTGCCCCAATCCCGTCTCTGTTGGCATCTGTGTCCAATATGAACGGCTGGGTGAAATCAGGATAAGCTAAGACAGGAGCCTCCGTTTTGGTTGCGTCATTGCAACCGTCGCTTCGTCTACTTCTTTTTTCTCATACTTTTTCCATTTCCTCAAGTCTTGCCTGCCATTCTGCTTCTCTATGCGCTAATGCTGCCTCTTTTTCCGCATATGTTTGCCAATGCTGCATCTTTTCCCACCAATTGTCTTATGTATATCTCATTTTCATCCCTGCAGATGAGTCCGCTTTGCGATTGGTTTACCAGTACCCGAATACGAAAAAGAAGATTGATTCTCTTTCCATGGCTTAGTAGCACTAGAAGACAAACTTCACTGGAAAAGAATTGGTCATCATCGAATTTAAAAGGAATGGAAACTGCGTTAATTGCCAGATCTTTGTCTTGTGTTGACGAATCTACAAAAAAGGAAATATAATCACCTCCATTTCCTCTTTTGAAATTACACAGAGTACTGGTGGATCTCTTGAGTTAGTCTCTGAAGAGACAAAGTAGCCAATGGCCTGTGGTGAAGAACAGGATATTGACATTGTAATCATACAGTAAAGGATTCAAATGGGCATGACATACGTAAATACCTGAGCTGCTGCATGTACAGTCATCTCGTGCTTGGCCACCATGCATAATGCAAACCAGAGATTAAATCCTGGCGGATCCAAAGAAAACTGAGAAGGTATCAAGTTGGCCTATGGCCACCAATGCGTGCCTCTCAGCAGCAGCTAACTACTGCGAACATGAAGCCGATATCCACTATTGTTGCTATTTTTTGTGCACCCACTATTGTTCTATTTTTTGTGTATTGTTGCTTGTTCAATGTTTGCATACAATGCCTAAGCATAGAGCTGCTTGAACACTCTGCTCGGAGTGAACTTTATCTACACTTTGCACACATAGTCAGAAGCAATTCTGCTATTTAGCAGATTCATGGAAATGCAGAATAATATGAAATATTTAATAAATCTTTGATAAACTAGCAGTATTCTGCACTGCTTAGGCTTTATATGCGCGTTTGTGGCCTGACAGTTGCTCTTGCAGTGCTCTGTTGCTCAAGCAGGTTCGGTATGGTTGAACCACACCGAATTCGTGCAAGCTTGTGGCCTGTTACTTGCTCTTATAATACTCTTTTGGTGAAGCTGGTTCGGTAGGGTTGAACCACACCGAACCCGTGCAAGCTTATGGCCTGATACTTGCTCTTGTATTGCCCTGTTGCTCAAGCAGGTTTGGTAGGGTCGAACCACACCGAACGTGCTTGAGCAACAGAGCTCAACAAGAGCAAGTATCAGACCACAAGCTCACATGAGTTCGGTGTGGTTCGACCCCACTGAACGTGCTTGAGCAACAGAGCACTATAAGAGCAAGTATCAGGAGACATCTTTGCATGAGTTCGGTGTGTTTCAACTATACCAAACCTGCTTGAAATACCTAACAGTTAAGAGAGCAAGTAAGTAACAGGCGAGAACTTGCTCTTTGTAGCGCTTGCTCATTGTCGTGCGCTTGTTCAAGCAGGTTCGGAGTGGTTGAACCACGCCGAACTCATCAGAAATGATCATAAATTAAAGAATCATCTAGCCATATTTGCGCCATTGGGGAATATACAAGCCAATAATCTGACTCATTACGCTGCACACGCTTACCAGTCTATGTTTTCATGGCGTGAGACGTTCTCAGAAGCGCTGTCCTCGTCTCTCTCAACAGTGGGCTCGAACCGATATGGCTGTATTTCGTTCCGTCCGGATGGTGGTGTTGCGTACTCTTCAAACTCAGAATCGGTAGACGAAGATGGGTCATCCGTGCTATATATCGATATCCGAATCAGCTGTCGCCATCATCAAAATCGGCTGAAATGCATGCCCTTCACTCTTTGACGTCACAACGCACCATTTTGTGTCATATCAACATGGCGGATTTCAGCCTCTTGTTACCAAATTTAGCCGCTTGTTTCTCGCAAACTAAACGATGCATGCAAAATCTGATAGCACTGCTGAAATCAGCATTCGAAGTTCTATGAACTGCGGTAGATTAATGTTTGGCCTGGAGTGTCCCTTTAAGTGCTAGGTGTTTCAAACAGGTTCGGTATGGTTGGTATGGTAGGTCGCCTGATACTTGCTCTTCTAGTGCTCTGTTGGGAATCTTTTATGGAATTTTGCTCTGCACACTCTGCACATCAATGCGTGTGAGGCAACACACGATTTATTCCGTGTTGCCTCACGCATTAATGTGCAGAGTGTCTATCAAGTGTGTAGCTAGCTAGCTAGCTATATGCATGTGCAGAGCAAATTTTTAAGGCATGTTTAACCCTATGCTCTTGTAGTACTCTGTTGCTCAAGCAGGTTTGGTAGGGTCGAAGCACAACGAACTCATGCGAGCTAGATGCCTGATACTTGCACTTGTAGTACCCTGTTGCCCAAGTAGTTTCGGTAAGGTCGAACCACACCGAACTCATGCTAGCTTGTGTCCTGATACTTGCTCTGGCTGTGCTCAAGCATGATCGGTAGGGTTGATCCACACTGGTGGTGTTCTTGTCTTCCCTCAGGGCAAGATGACTCCTCAGGAAAAGCTCCAGAAACGACTACAAGCACAAATTAGCAAGCAAGGTACGTGCTTGTATTGTGTGTGTGTACGTTTGTGTGTGTCCACACGTGTCTGTACTTTGGTGTGTGCTGCATGCCTTCTCTGTAAATGGTTAACGGCACATATCTTTCTCCTTTGGTGCACACTGTGCACATGTGTACTTGTTTCATGTAATGCGGGCATTTTTCTTGTATGATATGTGAATTGCTTGAAGGTGTCTTACTGGTGCATTCTGATCCCATATATGAGCAAGAGCAGTGTCATTGACAAGCCTATTATATTTACCAGTCATGATTTAATTTCGAACATGTTGATAGAAATGCTTCTGGGCAGTCTTGGGAGGCAGATGAGCACTCACTGCACAGGACAAGATAATATAACTTGTAGGCAGTGTGATGTGACACCTGCAATAAGGCCGCATTATATTCTACAGTCATCTTAGTACTGATGCATGTAGCATGCACTGACATGTAAAAGTGCATTGATTATAGAGTTAGACGTAGATGTAGATCTAGATGTAGATTAGAATGTGTGGGTTATGCACGAATATAGAAATCCATAATTGGCTAAGATTAAATCATGATAGTGAAGGAGCGTATGATATATATATAGATATGCTGCAACCGACATTTTGCCAAATGCACATCATGATTACTTCCGGAGCTCAAGTATGCGGCCGTAATACGTGGCCGACATAGGGAGTATGGCTGTAAAATATATATACTTTATTTCTTCCTGCAATGAAGATCTGGCTAGCCAACATCTTTTGCTAGTATTTAGCCATATAGACACACTGCAACACGTTAACGAGACTTTTCGAGTTTCAACATATAACGAGCCAACTAAGTACCCGGGCGGCGCTTTTCTCACGCTAATTTGGGTGGATGCCAGAGAGATACTCGCTGTGGCCCTCTTGTCTTGCGTTCCTGAGTTCGTCGTTAGAAAATCAGCTTCTTCATGCATTCATCACATTGAGCAGGATCAGAGATGATGACCTGCTGCCAGCATGATGACATGCTCTTTTGTATTTTTACATGCGTGCCTGTAAGTGTCAATTATTCACTAATGAAGGCAGCTGTAGGTTGCCGAAACGTCTGAATTACTGATTTAGCGTTCTGGCTAGCGCAACGAATCGATCCCGGCATTGTTTATTCACTAAGCAACTCAGTCTCCACAGCACCCAAAAAAACATGAACCCCCAATCAGTTTGAAGCCATTCATGTGCTCTACAATGTTGCATTACAGATTAGCGAGGTTCCGCTTCCTGTACCTGCTACGCACGCCTGAATAATGCCATTTTCACTCTACCTTACTGGAATTCACCGACCTCTAGAAGTAATCTAAATTTATTTGGTAAATGGTTTACTAACTAGATCCTTCCAGTGTTGGCGTGGTACATGTCATCAGCATCAATTGCATGCACTATTTGTCCATTGTGCATACCCAGATCACATGTGCAAAACGTGTGCATTTTGTGTGTAAAGGTGCATGTGCATGCACGTACATTCAGTACACTCTGCCATACAACCGTACTATTTGCTGGATTCATTGTGTATATGTACTTTATGTGTGGTGTGCTTTAGTCATATTTCACATCTGCAGTAAAACTGGACAAGAAGAAACAACAAAACAAGGAGATCTCTCTTGCTTTGCAGCATGCAGCTCACTCCTCTGGTGGATACTATTGACTAGAATTGTATCTAAAGTTTGTTGCACCCTGTGTCAGACTGCAAGCAAAATTAATATGTACATTACACAGAATAATTACTATTAGTCGATCATTACTGTATAAAATGGATTATATAGTCACTCAAAAGAACTGCCACACTGTAAATTAATTTATAAGTCACGTGCTTCTATCTGAAATCTGCTGCTGCTGTGGCTATATAGTTAGCTAAGCCTATATAGAGTACTATGAGGACTGACACTTAGGACAACAGCTTCTTAACAAAACTGCTCTGCTAACACTGCAGTATTGTACAAGGGGAGTATAAATGTTTTCCACCAAAACCAGTATATAGAGATGTAAGATAATTCCAATCACGGGGTATTTCCGGTCACTTGAAATACAGCAGCCATTCATTACAAAACACTACTACGTCACGGCTGTTTCGCATAATACAAATGGCGGCAACTTAGTTTTGATTTGGAAACCGAGACGTGGGATTTGAATTCCTCGAGGAACTTAACTCGCAAAGTATTTAGCCTTTTTCTCTTCGGGGACTACAAGTAAGAGACAGGTAACAAGCCATGAAGGTAGAAATGATGCAAAGCAAGCGTGCTTTAGTCTAAAAAGTAAGCCTTATGCTCTCTCGGCAGCAAAATGCGTGTCTCTCTCTCTGCAAGTAATCGCTCCATAGCACACCTCTCCCAGTTTTCCAGCTAGTGTGCTACATATCAAAGGAAAGTCAGGTATGCACAGAACATTACCCTATATGGCTCATTCTACTGCCCTTTCCGCAACTCGTGTTTTGAACAGGTTTATTTAAGCAACATTAATTAGTGTTTTAGCCTTTTTCTCTTTAGAGACTACAGTTAAGAGATGATTAACAAGCCATGAATGTAGAAATGATGCAATGGATGTGTGCTTTAGTCTAAAAAGTACGCTTTATACTCTCTCGGTAGCCAAATGCGTATCTCTTTCTCTGCAAGTAATCGCTCCATAGTACTCTTCTCCCAGTTTTCCAGCTAGTGTGCTGCATACCAAAGGAAAGTCAGGTAAGCACAGAACATTGCCCTATATGGCTCATTCTACTGCCCTTTCCGTAACTGGTGTTTTAAACGAGTTTATTTAAGCAACATTAATTGGTGAGGGCTAAGGAGAGAGAGACAACCACACACATTCGAGGGTTAGATGGAGAACTACGATCTGGTGAGGAGGCAATGACTAGGTGGAGAGAACATTTTGATAACCTTCTCAATGGTGATGCAGGAAGTGGAGAAGAGATTACAGCAGATGGTATTGAGGTACAGAATGAGGAGGGAGGGATTGAAGTGGAGGAAGTGGAGAGGGCAGTGAGAAAGCTGAGAAGTGGGAAAGCAGGTGGAGTATGTAGTATACAGGTAGAGATGGTGAAGGCGGGGGGATGCATAGTGGTGCAGTGGTTGAAAGACGTTTTTGATATTGCTTGGAAAAGAGGAAAGATACCTCACGAATGGAGGGAAGCTATCATTGTACCTATCTACAAGAAGGGCAGTAGAGATGAGTGTGGTAACTACAGAGGAATAAGCTTATTGAGTGTGGTGGGGAAGATCTATGCAAGGGTGGTTTGTGACAGGCTGAGGGTGCTGACAGATGCAGCACTGATGGACGAACAAGGTGGTTTCAGGGTGCGTAGAGGGTGTGTGGACCAGATTTTTGCAGTTAGACAAGTAATTGAGAAGGTGATTGAAAAGGACAAGGTGGTGTATGCAGCATTTGTAGATCTGGAGAAAGCCTATGATAGTGTCAGTAGGAGTAAGTTGTGGGTGGCTTTGAAAGATTATGGTGTACAGGGACAGCTATTAGCAGCAGTACAAAGTTTTTATGAAGAAGGTTGGGCTAGAGTGCGAGTGGCAGGAAAGGAATCATCCCCATTTCAGGTTCGGAAGGGAGTCAGGCAGGGCTGTCCCCTGTCCCCATGGCTTTTTAACATCTTCATAGATAGGATAGTGTCAGAAGCTAGGAACAAGTTCTATGGTAGTGTACGACTAACCACAGGGGACGTAGAGGTACTTTTGTTTGCTGATGACCTGATGTTGATGGCAGAATCAGAGGAAGCACTACAACATAATATGCAAGAACTCAATGGTAGACTGGAGGAGTGGGAAATGAAGGCAAACTGGCAGAAGACAAGGATAATGAGGATTGGAAGAAAGCAAGATGTGTGCAATGTGAAAGTAAATGGTCAGAAAGTGGAGCAGGTGGAGGTGATGAAGTATCTTGGTGCAATGATTAGCAGTGATGGGAGCATGGATAGCGAGGTGGAGCAAAGAATAGGAATGGCATCAAAGATGATTGGGGCGATTGGAAGAACAGTGCTGGGAAGGAAGGAACTGACAAATGGTACGAAAGTGCGAGTGGTCAATGCTGTGGTGATTCCCACCTTGACATATGGTTGCGAAGCATGGACTCTGCAGGCAAGGCATAAGGGGCGAATAGAAGCTATGCAGATGAGGCTGTTAAGGAGGATAGAGGGGGTTTCAAGATTGGATAGAGTGAGGAATGTGGACCTTAGGGGCAGATTGAAGCAGGAGGGAGTGCTGGATACGGTGAAGAAGCGGCAGCAGAACTGGAAACAAAGGGTAGAGGAGATGAGTACCAACAGAGTGACGAAGAAAATCTACGATGGAGAGATTCCAGGAAGGCGCCCTCGAGGAAGACCCAGGAAGAAATGGAGCTGTAACTTTGATTAACAGTAGACTAAGTAACATGCAATCTTTTATTAAGAGTTATAAGGCAGTTATAGATTATAGCTAGTTCTGTCTGTAGCTTGTAACCAGGGCGACCTCCCACATGGGAGACTAAACGCTCATTCATGAGTTTGATTGATTGATTGATTGATTAATTGGTGTTTTAGCCATGATACGAACCCAGTGTGCTTTAGTCTAAAAAGTAAGCTTTATGCTCTCTCGGCAGCTAAATGCGTTTCTCTCTCTCCGCAAGTAATCACTCCATAGTACTCTTCTCCCAGTTTTTAGCCAGTGTGCTACATGTACACATAGACTAAAGTATACTCGCTTTGCATCACTTCTACGTTCATGGCTTGTTACTTGTCTCTTAACTGGAGTCTCCGAAGAAAAAAGGCTGAAACATGAGTTAATGTTGCTAAAATAAACCTGTTCAAAACACGATTTACGGAAAGGGCAGTAGAATGAGCCATATAGGGCAATGTTCTGTGCTTACCTGACTTTCCTTTGATATGTAGCACACTAGCTGGAAAACTGGGAGAGGTGTGCTATGGAGCGATTACTTGCAGAGAGAGAGACACGCATTTTGCTGCCGAGAGAGTATAAAGCTTACTTTTCAGACTAAAGTACACTTGCCTGGTATCAGTTCTATGTCTAAGCTTGGTCACTAGTCTCTTGTTAAAGTCTTGGAAGAGAAAAATGGTAAAAACGAACATGTCTTCCAATGGCCCCAGTCTCGGTCCCGATCCCAATTCCGACTCGAGAAAACTAAGTTGCCGCTCCGAAACAGCCGTGACGTAGTACCACGTGCCACTCGATCACGCGGACTGCGGTCGAACGTCACGCGACATTCCACGCGACCACAAAGTCAAAGTCAAGTGTAAGCATAGATACTATGGTGTAAGTAACGATCCTACCCTTCCGTGACACATTGAACGCGGGGGGTATGTGGAGCTGGCGCGCGAGACTCCTCAGAGTGATCTTGATGACTACCTCATAGTCTTGTGCAAACACTTTCAACGCTGGCAGACCAATTGTGGCACCTTCTCCGGACTAGAGTGGTCTTACCGCTACCTGCCAGGCACATCCGGCCGCGGACCTTTATCAAAACTACAAAGTTCTTTACCAGCAGGAGGTGAGACGGCGAATATTTCCGTGACTAAGTCTCGTGAGGCACCTGGTCACTGCCAAGCAAGAGCCTTTCCACTGAAATTGCCCTATAGAGAAGACTCCTTGGGGTGACCTGAACGACTACTTTGTAGTCTTGGGCAAATTTTCTTGCAGACCAATTGTGCCACGTTCTCCGGACCTTAGTGCTTGTTTCGCTATTGGGCACATCCTGTATCAAGACTAGTTCTCAAGATACCAGCAGAATGTGGGAAGGCGAAGATGTCCTTGTACTTCCATGACAATTCTTGCAAGGCAGATACCTGTTCACTGTCATCCAAGAGTGAGCGGTTGCGCTGAAATTGCTTCATGAACCATCCCTCGAGAGTTTTGGATGTACTGCCTAGCTTGGTGTGTATAAGATCTTTCACGCAGAGTAATAAAGACAGAAATTGTTTGAGGGATGTATACTGTATGAATGTATGTATGTGAGTGTATTTTACTTGGTTGTTCTTTTGTTCTGGTTTAATGGTTTAATTGATTTGTTGCATTTGTTTTCAATTGAGCGACTAAATATATGCAGTAGCCATTAACTATTTGCATCAACTTACGATGGGCAATGCAACAATATATATCGATCTATATGCACATGCAATCTGAGTTAAATCAACTATATATAGAGATGCACAAATCAGCTGTGTCAAGCTAGTGCCAGCCATTTGATGACACCAAAGAAAGGCTGGAAGAAGACCGTGTGGAGGTATAGTTTATACCCTTTGTGGGCATGTGGCGTCGTAGAGTGACATTTGGGTAGGACTATATAATTTATACATCATTTGCTTTGCTGGTTGTCTGTAATTAATAGGTTGTAAAAATGCAGCAAACTCAATCAATCATGCATGAGTTTGCAATTAATACTGTTTGCTTGATTTGGCCCTGGCCTGTTGAGTAAAGGTGGAACACGGTCACTAGCTCTTGAACTCGGCTGCTTTAGTGAGTTTGCTTGTTTAGTTCGTGAGTGATTGTTGTGCTGTTAGTGCAGCTCTGAATCAGTCTCAAAGGCTGTATATATAGTGCTAAAATAGCTTGAGACAAACACAGATGGCTATAACTGCGCGTAACCCTGTGGCATATGCACGATAAGGGTTAATTATATTACTTGGCATGCAACTCCATCAATATCAACATGCATAATTATGTTGTATATAATTATATTATATTATATATATACAGTGCAAGTTGCAATAAATCATACTATACAGTGCAAGTTGCAATAAATCATACTAATCTAAAGTAAATAAATAATATAATATAATATAATTGTATGGAGCCCTGGATGGCTTGGTGGCTAAACACTTAGTATGCCAGTAAAGTATGGGGAATTTAATGGACTTTAAATTAGACAGATTTTTTAATTAGGCTTTTCGTCTCCTGCAAATTGCAGGCAAATTGACAATATAAATTCTCATAGAACAATACATCTTGTATGATACATTAATATTGATAGATAGCGTGGTTTCAATACGAATAAAAATGTTGGCACATAGCAATGAAACTTTGTACACATGGTGAGGTGGTCCATAAGACTACTTCATTACAAGGATTTCTTAATTAGACGTTTGCTGTCGTAGGTAGACGGCCAAATATATAATATAAATACTACGGCAGTATAATTGTACTTACATTTATATTGCTCCCGTATTAGCAAAGCATTGTGTGTGAGGGATTTATATTGCGGGCGACTTTTGAAAGCGCCTTTCTCGAAGGAGAAGAGTTTCACGCTGCCTTTGGGTGGCTAGTCGAGCACGGGTCAACATGGTGCGTAATATTTTCCCGGAAAGCGCGCCATCGATTGCTGTCTTGGTACTGCCGTCGTCTACAATGGCTGCCGTCTAGAAGGCCCTAACACCGTTGCCTCGGAAAAGTAACCGGAGCGGTGCAGACACTTGTGAACGCTTTCATCCACTGACGCTAAGGTATGCCAAGTGTCCCTAGCGTTGAAAAGCTTTGCGCGCACGTTGCCTCTCTGAAATCATATTCAGAAATAGCGCGCCCATTGCTTACTAGAGGGGCTGAGGGCCTCTTTAATCTACAGGACCTACGTATAAGAATCGCCAGTTGCCTGGTGTGCCTGCGGTCCTTGTTTGCTGAGTGTGTTTACAGACAATGCATATACATGCTACTTATAGATTGGTATTGATACAGTGCAGTGTGTGTGTGTGTGTGTGTGTGTGTGTGTGTGTGTGTGTGTGTGTGTGTGTGTGTGTGTGTGTGTGTGTGTGTGTGTGTGTGTGTGTGTGTGTGTGTGTGTGTGTGTGTGTGTGTGTGTGTGTGTGTGTGTGTGTGTGTGTGTGTGTGTGTGTGTGTGTGTGTGTGTGTGTGTGTGTGTGTGTGTGTGTGTGTGTGTGTGTGTATGTGTCTGTGTGTTTGTGTGTGTGTGTGTGTGCGTGCGTGTGTGTGTGTATGTGTGTGTGTGTGTGTGTGTGTGTGTGTGTGTGTGTGTGTATGTGTGTATGTGTGTGTGTGTGTGTGTGTGTGTGTGTGTGTGTGTGTGTGTGTGTGTGTGTGTGTGTGTGTGTGTGTGTGTGTGTGTGTGTGTGTGTGTGTGTGTATGTGTCTGTGTTTGTGTGTGTGTGTGTGCGTGCGTGTGTGTGTGTGTATGTGTGTGTGTGTGTGTGTGTGTGTGTGTGTGTGTGTGTGTGTGTGTGTGTGTGTGTGTGTGTGTGTGTGTGTGTGTGTGTGTGTGTGTGTGTGTGTGTGTGTGTGTATGTGTGTGTGTGTGTGCACATGCACGTATATGCATGTGTATACACGTGATGTGATTAGCCCACCAGCTGTGGACAATGTATATACAGCATCATGTGCATAAATGTGACATATAGCCCCCTCCAAGGGAAAGTATTGTAGCCAAATATGACACTGAAGCACCAGAGACACACACCTACTTCAACTATCATTATGCCTATAAGATGATTTGCCACCTGTGACTTCAAAATACCATCATTGGCCAATGCAAGTTGAAATATGTGTGCATGCTGATTGCTCGTGTTCCATAGTGTAGCAAATAAATGACCACCTTATTTGCTACTGTTCTGAGTTTCATTCTTTGCTAGCTAATATTTTCTTTGACTAACACCAGTACATTTTCCCAACACCAACACCCCATAGCAACAACCACCGCCGCCACATACAAGTATGCATCTACCACCACCACTCAAAATACACCACCACACAGTGCAAGTTGCCCGAGCATAAGCTTGGTATCTGCACCATTGGGTGGAAGGGAAAACACCAACGGCGGAAGTTGCAATGGGTGAAACCACTACGTGTGCAAGCAGAGTCTTATATACCTATATATCCTCCACTTCCACATAATACAACTACCACCACCACAGACCACCACCACACAGTGCAAATTGCCAAAGTGTCTGTGTAGTTTTCATGTACACACCTCCACTTCCACATATACAACTATCACCACACAGACCACCACCACACAGTGCAAGTTGCCTGAGTGCAAGTGCAGTATTTGCGCCAGTGGGTGGATGAAAAAGCACCACCAGCGCAAGTTGCACAGGGTGAACCACCATGTGTGCAAGTGGACTATCTGCGCTAGTGGCTGCAGGATAAAGCACCACCAGCGCAAGTTGCAACTAGTGACAACTACCATCTGCGCAAGTGGAATGGTTGCACTAGTTGAAAGAACGGAAACACCATAAGCGCAAGGTGCAAAGGTCAGGGTGCAAGGTGCAAAGGTCAGGACACAAGGTGCAAAGGTCAGGGCCAGCATCAGCGCTAGTCGGTATATATATATATACATATATATATTATTATTATTAGAGTGCATCATGTACAAAAGTACACTAGGGCAATCCTGCCCCATGCAGCACTGTGTCAATTATAACAAAACTTCACTGTAAAATAACAATCAAGTCTGGGGAGGTATGGGAGCATCTGCAACAAAGCGCTTCTTCCAGAGACTTTCTACTGCCCTTGCCACTGCTTGATCACAACACGCCTTGTCCATTATTCTCACTACCTTTTCATTATCCCCCAGTTCATGCCATCCTTTCACCCTACTACTCATCAAGTTCTCCAATCTCTTCCTTTCCTTCACTACATACGCACATCTCATCACAAAGTGCTCAGTATCCTCCACCTCTCCATTTCCACATTCCTTACACACCCTATCTTCTCTTCTCAAGCCATACCACCTCCCAATCTCTACTCCCAACTCTGCTGTACCTCCTCTCAACTTAGCCATCATCCTCCTGCGCCTCTTACAATCCATCCCTACACAACGAGCCTTGCATTCATTGTCCATAAGTTTCCCAGTCACTTCTAACTTTGAACTCCCCTTTGCCTTCTCCCTCCAAGCTGCTTTTACTCTCCGCCATACTGTATCCTTCAATAGTTGTTTCACTTCCTTTATTGTCAATCCATCCAATGTCACCACATTCAATCCTCTCCACCCCAACTTCTCCAAACTCTGCTGCAAATCTTTTACCCACTTCACCTTACTACCAATCTCCAAGGCTTCCAGCATTACCACTTTCACTAACCTATCATATATATACCACCACATCTGCCAGAAGAGTATCTACGCTTGTTGGCCATAGAAAAAGACCACCAGTGCAAGTTACAGCTGAGCCGGGCCAGCACCAGCACCATTCAAACCACCACATCTGCCACAGAGTAAATGCGCTAGATGGTTGAAGAAAAACACCACCAGCGCAAGTTACTGAGGGTCAGGACCTGCACTGCCGCCATTGGAGTGCACAATGCAGCAAGCAAATGTAACTTGCATAAGGGCATGCCATTGAATTTCTGAGTATGGTGGTCATAATATTGTAACTTGCACTGTGTGGTGGTGGTGGTGGTGGTGGTCATTTTTGTAGAGCAATGGCGCATATACTGAATGCATGCATTGTAACTTGTACTGTGTGGTGGTGGTGGTGGTGGTGCCTGTAATATTGTAACTTGCACTGTGTGGTGGTGGTGGTGGTGGTGCCTGTAATATTGTAACTTGCACTGTGTGGGGGTGGGGGTGGGGTGGTCTTTTTCCTGTGTAAGTAATATGTGGTTGGTTGAGTTTAACATACTAGAACGTGACTCTTCCTATCCATCCTGAAGGCTAAAGAAGCTGTTCGCTCGAGCGAGCTGTGGCCGTACCCTTTTTTGACGACACTTGCATAGGTAAATCACACGCGCTAGGTTTCTCGACAGTACAGACACTAGTCAAACCTTAGGTTGTGTGATAGAGGGCGCTCACCACCTCCTGCGTCGCTCCTGACACTTTTCCGAGGCGACGGTCTAAAGGCCTTTGACGCATCAGCCATTGAAGACGACGGTGGGACGAAGATGAAGACCAATGGCGCGGATTCCGCCAGAATATTACGCAGACTGTTGCACAAAATCGTAATCGTGAGGCACACGCCGTGTGGAAGCCTTTTCCTTCCAGAACGGCGACTGAAGATTCGCTTGCAGCATAAATGTAAGTACAGTAAGGTCACTGGTAGGGCTGGGCGATATTGACTTTTTTTGTGTATCACGATACCTTAGGAGGGTATCACGATATACCCGATATATTGGTGGAATTCAACTTATGGAAATCAAAGTGACACTTAAATTAAATTGACATCGCTATGACATAGCCAACTGCCTTGGTGATGTCCTGAGCAGTTTTGCTGTCAGTGGGCAACTTTTTTCGTTTCTTGAAGAAATACGCCAGTCCCACCTGACTGCTACTGCCTGGCTTTGAAAGACTGCTAGCCGAAGAGCTAGAACGTTGTAGCTTGTTGTGTGTGACAGGATGCTTGTTCCTTAAGTGGGAAAACAGGTTAGTTGTGCTCCCACTGTACTTAAGCTTGGTGGATGGCTCACAAAAAGCACACAGGACCTGCAACACACAACAAGCTACAGCATTAATCGAAGGTGGGCTGCCTTGCAGTACAGCACGTACATATGTAATTGAGAGGCGTACGTAGCGCATATGTTACTGAGCAGCGTACGCATATGTAGCGCATTTCCGTACCTATTGCGTTATTTGGCGCTTACCTCGCGGCGATCGACGAGCTTTCCATCCTTCTTCTCAAACCCAAAGTATTTCCATTCTTCGCTGGTAGCGCCAGGAAGAGGCGACAGCTTATATTTGCAAAGTTCCTCGCTGGCAGCCATTTGCCTTGATTCGCAACGTGCACTATAATATATTATATACATTCCTAGCAATATTATGTGTATAAAATATATTTATAGGCGATACTGCCAATAGTCACCCATCTGTATATCGATACCAAGGGGTATCGATACTATCGATGGTATCGATAGTATCGCCCAGCACTAGTCACTGGAATATCTATATTATATGTTTATGTTTCAATCTGGACTGTACAACAGCTAATTAAGAAATCCCACTAATGACAGGGACGTATGGACCAGTTGGCCATGCCCTCTCAGTTTCATGATACTCCAGCAACGTTTTCTTTATAATTATTTCTGCACTATGTATCTGTATAAATGTGTAATACATTGTGTTATTCTATGTGCATTTATATTAGCACTTTGCAGGCAGCCTGTAGACCCATGGCCAGCTGCATGGCTATCTGTATATAGAGTAATGTCCCTAATTCAGAGGTAGCTTTGTATACAGCTCTATGTCGTTGGGACTGTACGCAGGCAGTGTCCTTAATTAGAGAGGTGTCCCCTTTCAGATGGTCCGTTATACAGAGGTTCCACTGTGTATACATAGAACATGCACCTACAAAGACCAGCATGCACTAATAATTGGATACGTAGTTGTGGCTGAATGCAATTGATTAACCAATAGACTATATCATATATATGACTGTACAAAAGGTGCTACACTAATTGCTACAGAGGAATAATATAACTACGTAATACAAACAAAAGTGTAATAACAGACTAAGGGATTTCAGAGAAAGCTACATATACAAGTTAAAGGCACAAGTCCTGTACACATGGTGATTACAGGATACAATCTAGATTCGTGAAACTGTGGTATGTATAGTTTGCTACTCCTGGCATGGTTTATAGCTTTGTGACAGTTTGGTCAGCAGCCACCACCTGCATGGACAGGATGTAGCGGGGATAAAACATACGTACGTACGTAGCAGCAAAGTCATGGTGACTTGGGATGTGCATGTATGGACAGGATGTAGCGGGGATAAAACATACGTACGTACATAGCAGCCAAGTCATGGTGACTTGGGATGTGCATGTAACCATGCACACACATGATAGCTATCACAGGATGACACGAGGGCAACTATGTGCAACCAAATTCACTCAGTGTTTCAACAGTTTGATTGGTCAGTCACACTACAGCAACAAGTGCTCTCATTTAAAGCACAGTGGGAAAGGAAAAGCACTGTACATATGTACACAAAGTCCTCAGGATACACAGTGATGTGTACACAATAAATGAACACAATCCCAGCTCCTGCTACAGTGAATATATTTTGGGGGCAGCTCATCTGCCATGCGAACAGTGACAGAGACTGACATTAACCACGTGCACTGGTTGGTTTGGGGACTAACCCACCACATGTGTGCGTGCGTGTGTGTGCGTGTGTGTGTGTGTGTGTGTGTGATGACAAAGCTTCATGCATCCAAATGCGTACAGTGCGACCTTATACAAAGCATGGTGGACCGAGTCTGAGGAAGTGTCTTCTTTGCAATTGTCGCACACACGCATGCTTTTGCATGGGATCCAAACTGCATGAGAACTGGCTGACAGAATTCTGACCGGCCAAACGCACTGAACCAGAGCATTCAGTGTATATGTCATAGTGCCAGTGTGTATTATGTGTGCACACACGCGTTGACTAGAGTGCGATCAACAGTTTGTTCTTGATGTGTGCCTTCAGACAGCTCTCCAGTCGATTGCATTTCCAGCCCCGTTCACCTGGGCAGCCTCTCCCTTAATGAACTCTCAATGAGGTGTGCGCCCCTCAAGAGATTGAGAATCCCCACCTAACTACCATTTGAAGCTTGTCCCTGCAATTATCTAAGCCGTCCTAGCCCATACACTATGCCAGACAGTTGAGCAAACTGCTCTCAACATGTTAACGATCAGCACACTATTGTGTACAAACTGTAGCAGGCAGGCACCGCAAAATTTACCAGGTGAACAAATGGCTACTGATATACATGCATTGCGGCACAGATTTCAGCCATGCAATGCACTAGGTGGGGCTCGCTCAGGCTCGCTGCAATTATATCTATCTACATCCACTGCTGATGAGTGAGTGAGGACAAACACGACACCCACCACTTCCAGCTCTCCCAGCTTGTTCTTCCTCGCTGAAGGCGTGTCACCTGCTGTGAACACCAAAGTTCCTTGCTTCCCATTCGGAAGACTGTGTGTGATCCTGGGGAAGGAGGAGGAGGAGGAGGAGGATAGGTGTACTGCAATTGCACAACAGACTATGTTTATAATACGTACATAATCTCCAGAGCCACCACAAAAGCCGTAATGGTCAACAAACTCATGCTGATCTAAAAAAAATTCCTGGCACGCTAGAATAGGGTGCACACTTAAAGGGTCATAGGCAGTGCACATTGAGCAGAGTCGACAGCTGCAATGTTACGGCCCTACCTCCACAATTACGTACACAAACTGCTGCAAACTGCTGCGGTGAATGCAATTTGAATGCCCATGGTGCCCACAAGGTGCCCACCTGTCTGAAGCTGAAATCTCTACATTTCTGTTCTTGCTGAAGAGCACAAACTTGGTAACTGTCTCAATGACACACTGCACTTCAATGATCAGGTCACCCTGCAGGAAAGCATGAGAAGAGCTGGATCACACAAATATGTAACACAATATGTATGCATGTACTATGTTACCAGGTGTACTACCACACACGGAATAACCAACATATCAAGCACACTGACACAGTCAGTCACCTTTGCGTGAGGTCCATCCACAGGCATCCTGACAATGATGAATCCATCACTACCAGAGGTTATAGTGAGGGAGGCCACATCTGTGTACTGGATGGTCTCCTTCATCTTGAGAGAGCTGCCCTCATAGACCACAATTGCACTGTCTGACAGCTCCAACAACCGGGGGCGTGGCTTGTAGCCATGACGATCATACTTGACACAGGGTAGTGAGAACTATAGTACAAATTTAAAAAGGCCTGTGTAGTTGACAGGCTTCTGGTACAGCTCACTGGACTAACATATGATTAACATAAATGTATGCAGTACAAGCCCTTCAGTAATGCACATTACATTTCAGATATGTATATGAAATTCATGTGTAGGCACACCATACACATGTAGTAGACACTGAAACAGTTAGAAAGCACGCATAGCATATCTTCAGAGTCACTAGCGCTAGGTAAATTGTTCCATGCAGTGGTACCTACCCGTGGCTGTGGGATGTCTGGAAACTTGGCATGGAAGGTCCCCTGCACCTTTGCCTCCTGGGCACCTGTGTAGTAGAGAGCACATGCACGTATGAAGGCACATACATATACTACATGACTTTCTTCACAGACTACCGTACGGGTGATCCGCAATTAGCCGCACAGCCGTCCCCATATATCCGCACAGAATATTAGCGGATTCTGTGCGGAATTCTGTGGATGTAATACGCAGTCGCAGATGTGTTGCGCCTTTTGTAGTTACAGAGATTGCGAAGATAATACCCTCTCAAATCTCACTAATTCTACAGGCGCGCTCGACAGGGAAAGGCTAATCATTGCACATAAAAGCGCTTAGTGTTCCGTCGTAATCTCACCTACTTTCGAGCGTTTCAACCTGTTGAAAGTCTTAAACGTGCCATGGAGAAGATCATCGTGAAATTGACCGAGGTCAACCTTGCTTCCCAATCCTACAATGATAATTTGAAGGATCCTTGCGATGTCTTTCTCGTTCCTTCAGCATTGTTGCGCATGAAGTACGCTTCTGGTTTTTGCCATTTCCAACCCAAATCCATGGAAAATTCGTGTCCGCCTGTGCGGAAAATCTGCAACCGCCCTGCAGAAGATCCACGTCGTACCACACAACTACACGCAGGTGTCTGCGCGAAACAACCACCGAGTTCCTTGGAAAAAGTTAAGTTTTCTGTGTCATGTACTGTAGGTGTGACAAGAGTGGCCTCGCTCTGATGAACTGTGTGTCTCCCTCTTTCCCCTCACTATGTTTCTGTGCATACTCACTGAGATGGCTTTGCTGAAAGTACGGTCCTACACTGTTCTCGTAGCAGCTCTTCTTGCCTTTGAACAGCTCACTCGCTTCTAGCTTCATTTGCAGTTGCTGTTTGCGCTCTTCGGTCAGCCCCCGGGTGTACCCCCTCACCATCAGTCGGTAATACACTGCCTGGAGGATGTCAGATGCCTCCCTGCAGGCTGGAGGAGACGAGGGCCAATTCTTGTCCAGTACATTCTTGGGGAGGGCCTTGGCCAAACGGTTTAGCCAGTTTGTGCGAACAAACTCCAAAAATTGCATATTCTCAGGACAAGGTGGCTGGTTGCGGGTGATGAATCCCTTGATGAACCTGAGTAAGTACCAGCAAAGGCACCTTACACTATATGCATATGTATACGTGTGCCAGCATCGCTGGTGTAGATATGCATGTATGTAAGTACGTACATCTGTATGTACAACGTACTAAAGCCATGTTATATGTACACAATTGGGGCTTGGTACACTGACGAGATTCAGGCTCTCAAAGCAAACCAATGCATGCAGTGCCGTGTGCGCACATTCAAACAATGAGAAGCTCACTTGCGAACAACCACTGCTGCCTGTCGGTACCTCTGGGCCATCCGCTGGGTCAGGATTCGCTTCCAGTGTTTGGAAAAGACAATCTGTGCTTCCCTCAGTTGGCGGTATTTCTTCCTCAAGATGTACATCCTCCACTTCGCAGTGATGGTTGTCACTGTAGTAGGAGGCAGACAGTGGGGTGGGGGCAAAGAGGCTGAGGAGTGTATGGCAGAACACATGTACGTATGTAGAATCCTATGAATGCATCTATGTTCGTACATACGGATGTCCTAAAATACAAAGGACATATCAACACACACCTCTTCGCACACTTTAACTGCACTGCACATGTGTAAATACATAAGTATGCATGTGTGCATGGATATGTACATATAGGGTGGCGTGTACGTCATATGTCCTAGATCATCCACATGCATAATTTTTCAGGCATGACACACACACCCACTCACACACGCACCTAGCTCATGCTTTCGCAGCTGGTACTTGTCTTCAATGTCAAAGAGTGTTTGCGGGAAACGAATGAAAATCTTGGTCCTTTAAGGGCAAAGTAGCAGAAAACATTCACATGAAACAGGAACACATTGCCCCAATCAGCACCAGCACACGTACACAGCTACAATACAAAATGTACCGTATGTACGTTACATACTGTACACAAGCTCCATATACGTACATCCACTGCTACTAAAGCCATGTATGTATATTACAGAGAAAATTCATTTGTGACAGATATACGTACATACAGAAGCAAGGACTTCGCTTAGCTTGACCCCCACGCAATAGTGCACGACTGCACATACGTAAATGCATGTGCGTACATATGTACGTACGTGCATACATACGCATGAGTGTAGGCATTGTAGCACAATCTCCACAAACGTGTCTCGCATGGGAAGCATAATGTAGTGCCTCCTGCCCTGCCCCAAACATGTACAATGCTAGTCATCACACTCACTTCCCCAGCTTGTATTGGTCAGACTTGTAGCGTAGGTGCTCACAGAGCTTTTGAACACCATCAACAGGGCTGCCCGTCCACCGGGGCCAAGTTGCAGGACACAAGCACTTGTACCTGGGGAGGCAGGCAAGTCCAAGATACAATGGAACACAGGTACAGGCCAAGAGTAGCATCACCAGCAGCAAGCTGGCACTCACAGCAGACCAGATGTAGTCACAACACCACACTACACAACACCACAACACCACACTACACAACACCACACTACACTACACAACACCACACTACACAACACCACACCACACCACACCACTCCACACCACTCCACGCCACACTACACCACACCACTCCAAACTACATATGCACTTAGCTGGCATGCAAACCTTAGCTCTGCAATTTATAAGCACGCTTCTGCTTCTATGCACATACGTATGTACATGCATACGTACATATGTACGTAAGTACACATATTGCATAGGCCAGCACAGTGAGGCAGTGTAAATTGGTGATGAAGAGCTGACCTTTGGAGGAAGTATTGCAGGTTCCTTCGGTAGCAGAACCCTGCCCGGCGCACACGCAAGTTCTCCATCAGACCCAGGTACTTGGCCTGGTGGCGAATGATGCTCTCATCAAAGACTCCGTCCCGTTTGAAATCGTTGGGCTTGATGCAGCGAATGTATGAAGGCTGTTTGCTCATCAGGATGTCCATTAGCTCAGCCAAGCTGGTCTTGAACTGCGTGCCAGCCTGCAAGGGAGGACACCGCCAATGCACATACATGTATCAGAATACATGCTGCTTGCATTACGTATACACTCAGGCTACACCATGCCTACAGTGTACAAATGTTATGAACCCTCCCCAAGCTAGCCTACCTATGTGTACTACGTACTAAGATGGCAAGAGGAACAATGGTATCACTTATTACGTATGTACACTTACGCATTACAATTGCACAATTTAAAAGCAATTAAGAGTTCGTCTGCGCAGTAAGCTTCGTTACTTGGGCAAACCATGCGTGTAAGTGAACAAAGGGGGCTATTTCAATGGCTTTGTCTAACCACCTCACCCTACCACACCCCTTCACCTGCTCTACTGTACATATTCACAAGCACAAGGTACTCGTGGAGCCACTGGGTGGCATGCCACAGTGATGGGCTGGGGTGGAGGTGGGCACTCACTGTTGGAGGTCTCTTCCTTGACTGCAGCTCCTCCTGAGGGAACACCTCCGCCAGGAGGGGGTTGGCACTAGAGCTGAGCACCTCCTTGGCGTCACGGAAGAGAAGATCGTTGTTCTTGTCCACAAACCCAGTGACAGTGTACACCACGTCACCAGCATAGTGCCTCAGCTTGAATTCCTACGTACGTACGTACACATGTGGCACACAAGAACTGCATAGCTAAGATGTGTCGACACGTGTACACAGAACTATTTCAAAATTATTATCACCAAACAAAGTACACCTAAAGCAACATACGTATGTTTGTATGTACAAAAAAAACAAATCTCGTTAACAGTTAACCATTTAATAATAATCAACAACTGATAAATGTTGTCAATTATTCATTAACCATCATTCAATAATGCCCCAACTCCCCCCCCAATTTGTACACAAGTGGCAGGTGGGGCACTCACATCTCTATCCAGCTCCTTCCTTCCCTCATAGTCAGTGGTCTTGTGGGAGACAAAGTGTGGGTGGTTGCCCACTGACTGGGAGAGCTTGCTGAGGAAAGTGTCATCCGAGACATCCCCTGGCCGAAGGCATTCCTCGTCCAGGATGGCAATGATCCCCTTGTGCTTCTCTTCCACCAGGTCACAGATTATCTTGTTGTTGAAGTAGTCTACTGGCTCCCACTGCAAGACGCAGCAGAGGGAGGGAGAGAAGGTACGTACACATGTGTAGAGGATAGACGACAGGCTCATCAAATCAGATAACCACTGGAAGACTGACACGTGAGCAAGATACGTAGTTGCTCAGTTGCTCAATTTTTTCATGCACTACACACAACTGTGGAGTATAAGTACATAATTACATAATACGCATTTCACACAGTCAGTGCCACATGGTACATACGTACATATGTACGTACATGTACGTATATGCACACAGTATGCAGACATTTGCTTGTCTATCCACGTATCCCCTCTCCTGTCTTCACTGCATACCCCACCCACCTGTATGCCCCTACCTCCCCCCCATCCCCCACCCTCCTGTATGCCCCTACCTCTCCCACATCCTCCACCCACCTGTATGCCCTCCCGGAGGTACTCCTCCTGCTCCTGCTTGAGGGTGAGCTCAATAAAGAGCTGCTGCAGCTTCTCGTTGCAGTAGTTGATGCAGAACTGCTCGAAGCTGTTCTGACGGAAGATCTCAAAGCCGTAGATGTCCAAGATGCCCATCACATTTTTTCTTGTACGTCTCTGCAGCAAACAGAGGCAGCATCAAGGTACGGGCTTAGATTAGGCTGCTGCAGTCTGTGTGTAGGTATGGTTACGGGCGTAGTACTCATGTTGGTATGGCTATACGGTTGATACAGCACATTGCAGAGTACGAGTGAAGAACAACTTAAAACGAGTGTGTTGTCTGTGGAGGGATACATGCACATTCAGAGTACGAGCGAAATTTAGACAACACAAAACACACACACACACACACACACACACACACACACACACACACACACACACACACACACACACACACACACACACACACACACACACACACACACACACACACACACACACACAAGGGCTGTATCTCACAGAACAGCTGAGTTCACCCTCTACATACAAATGCACGTATGTACCTGTCCACAGGGCGACACAGGCAGAGGGCAGCATCTAGTCTAATAAGCCTGCACTCACCCTATCCTCCAGGGAGGAGTTGATCCTCCCAACAAGCCACAAGAACACTCGCTCGTAGATGGCCTTCGCTAGCGCATCACGGCCGTAGTACGCCTGCTCCACATTCAGTTCAGTGCAGACAACATCCGTCTTGGCCTCCAAGGTGCGGTGGGTGAGGTTGCGGGCCAGCTTGTCTGCAGGGCACTTGCACAGCTGCATGGGACAGATGGAGAGCAAACACCACGCTCAGTAACAGCTACACCGCCCTCACCCTCATAGGACATGTATCCACAACAGAACACCCACTACTGCACATACAACATTAAAATGTCTAACACACTCTTCT
This sequence comes from Aplysina aerophoba, assembly GCA_949841015.1. NCBI lineage: Eukaryota > Metazoa > Porifera > Demospongiae > Verongiida > Aplysinidae > Aplysina > Aplysina aerophoba. Next base: position 1,970,928 of record OX465047.1, read on the forward strand.
AGTCTCCTTGCACACGAAGGGCATAGGGCAGGATCCAGGCCCAACACATACGTACGTACACACGTACCACTGGCCGTGCATACATACATATTTACCTTAGCGATGCAGTCCAACTGCTCGGTGCTGCCAAATTCAGCAAACCCTTTGCTGTCCTCTTTGAAAGTAACATTCCCCAGGTGGATAATGGTAGCTAGAATGTCCCACAGACTCTGAACATACGTACAAGGGGAGGAAGATGAACTCATGCACACAAACTGGGCACATGGCAGACATCACCAGCCACGTGGAACACTACAAACACACCCACCCACCCATTCACACACACACACACAATCACAATCACTAGACACATACGTATGTACGTATGCACAGACGAACACAGATGCATACACATGCGCATATATGTGGCAGCGTCCAGTAAGTAAGCACATGAGCTGTACGTATAATGAACTACGGTTGCAAATAACACTCACAGCAGCTTCCTGGTCGGTAAAGCCCAGCGTGGAGAGACCCTGCTGCACTTCTCGGAAGTCGTGCTGGTCGTTCCTTGTTGGCACACGGTAGTCCTCTCCCTGTGCACACACCATGGCAGAGAAAGACGAGTCAAACACAAAAACTGTAAATGTCTTCACCAATAATCGAGTGAAGTAGGTTCGGGATGACAGTTCTGCCTGTGTCCCTCTCATTCCACTTTTACATTACCTCCTCACTCCTTTCAACATTTTAGTCTTATCCCCCTGTCATGTCAACACACACACACACACACACACACACACACACACACACACACACACACACACACACACACACACACACACACACACACACACACACACACACACACACACACACACACACACACACACACACACACACACACACACGTACCTGCTTGAGGTAGTGGTACTCCATGGGGTTGGTGGAGAGGCTGAGGCGCTGCAGGAGTGCACGGTCCCCACCTGCAACCAGCTGGTAAAAGACGTGGAAGTTGCGCTCCCCTGGTGCTTGGAAGACCACACGCGACTTCTCCAGGAGGTAGCTGTTGATGCGTCCGCCGACCGGGGCACCCTACGGACAAGGGGTAGTGGCTTACTCAGCAACATCTTAACCTTGTGTTCTTGTACGATTGGATGTATTATTCAAGTATATGTGTGCAACTAGATATCCACTATTGTGATGGACAGTTGCTCGCACACTATCAGGTTAAGACCATTCCACTACACCATCTGACACATGCAGCTTGGCTACATAAGGTTAGGTAGGTATTTCTCACTAGTGTGAACATAGCACAAACTCACTCTAAAGTCAAACTGCACATCCATGTACTTGCCAAAACGGCTGGAATTGTCATTCCTGTTGGTTTTGGCATTCCCAAACGCCTGATGAGGGGGCAGGAGGGGGAGGCAACAAGTATCCAGATAAGCAGTGCCACCCAGCTGGCGTTGGCATGGGCACAACGAGTGATAGGCCTCCCCAACCAGACACAGCCCACCTCATGCAGCCTGTTCACGCATGAACGAGGAAGGCTAGCAGGACATTCGTATGTTGCAGTCAACCTACTAGGCTGCCACGTGTGTATGAAGTGTACACATGTACATACATGCGTACGTACAATACAGGAGCTACCACTCGTTATGGGAGATGCACAGTGTTCGCATACGTAGTGCCAGGGATGCTTCACTGATGAGCTGCCTGCCTCCTTACATTGTGCCATCATCATCATGTACCCTGTCATCCTAATGTGTCATTATTACCTACACTGTCCACTAGGTGACACCTTGCACTGTTACGTACAACAAAGGATTGGTGAACATTCCACTTACACAAAACCATGAGTCTACACAGCTACGTATGTAGGGCCACACTGACCCCGTCCATACTACAGAGTTTTGCAAAATGGCTGTCGTCAAAGTCATTCAACCCACAACTCAACTCTGAACTTGAACCCGCTTCAGGCAGTTAGCCACACAGTACAATCCAACTAATGTAAGACCGAAGGCCTAAAGTGAGTAGTGAGTTAAAGACATTCGCGACAGCCATTTTGCAAAACTGTGTAACCCCATCACACTAGCAGTGAGCATCGTGCCCCACCTCCAGGACAGGGGTGGACTCCAGGAGGCGGTCCTTGACTACATCCACTGCACCTGCATGCCCACTGCATGCAGCCAGGTACTGGAGGATCTTCTTGGAGGCCTCTGTAAGGAGAGAGAGGGAGGAGTGTGTGCAGGGGGAGTGTGAGGGAGGGTTGTGCAGGGGAGTGTGAGGAAGGGTTGTGCAGGGGGAGTGTGAGGGAGGGGTGTGGAGGGGGAATGTGAGGGAGGGTTGCGCAGGGGGAATGTGAGGGAGGGTTGTGCAGGGGGAGTGTGAGGGAGGGTTGTGCAGGGGGAGTGTGAGGGAGGGTTGTGCAGGGGGAATGTGAGGGAGGGCCGTGTGTGGAGGGAGAGGGAGATAGGGCCATGTGTGGAGGGGGAGTATTAGGGAAGTGTGTGCAGGGGGAGTGTGAGAGAGGGCCGTGTGTGTGTGCTCGCTCACCTGTCTTCCCAGCCCCACTCTCTCCAGAGATGAGGATGCACTGGTCTTGTGCTTCAGTCTTCATGTTCCGATAGGCCGTGTCAGATATGGCATACCTACACACAGAGAGGGAGGCAGGAGGAGTGGGGCAGGTCATACCACAACACAACCACAACGGTGTAGAAGACATTCCAACTAGCTCCACAGACATCGCCACACTTTTCTCATTCGGCCAACCCTAGCACCTACACATGAGGAGGCAGCTCGTAGAAGTTGACTCCTCTGTACATCTCCATTGTACTTGCGCCATACAGGTCTATGATTGTCTTGTACGGATTGACAGACACCAGCACAGACCCGATGTAGGTCTGAGGGAGGGAGGGAGGGAGGGGGAAGGGGTGGGGAGGATGGCGTGAGGGAAGGAGACGCTGACTGCACTTGCCACCAGTGGGACCATTGAGCAACACACTACATCAGGCGAGGCATAGTAAACTGTCCTTACAGGAGGGAGGAAGGCTATGGAACACAGAAGTTCCTTGTTTATGACATCACCATTCGACATCACCAAATCGTACAATTCCTATTAACTTCGAAGCATTGAGGAACTGCCATACAATGGGACAGCAAGACTTTTATGGTGGTGGAACAGTCACAAGAATGGGGTGGGGGGTGGGTGGGGGAAGGGAGGGATGAAGTGGAGTGGAAGGGAGGGATGAAGTGGAGTGGAAGGGAGGGATGAAGTGGAGTGGAAGGGAGGGATGAAGTGGAGTGGAAGGGAGGGATGAAGTGGAGTGGAAGGGAGGGATGAAGTGGAGTGGAAGGGTGGGATGAAGTGGAGTGGAAGGGAGGGATGAAGTGGAGTGGAAGGGAGGGATGAAGTGGAGTGGAAGGGTGGGATGAAGTGGAGTGGAAGGGAGGGATGAAGTGGAGTGGAAGGGAGGGATGAAGTGAAGTGGAAGGGAGGGATGAAGTGGAGTGGAAGGGAGGGATGAAGTGGAGTGCTATGAGGAAGAGGGGTATGGGAGAGGAGTAAGCTATGAGGAAGAGGGAATGGACTCAAAAACAGAGCTATATTTGTGCACAACTAAGATTCTACCACATTAGAAAGTTCCAGTAGTAATCGGATGGAACAGGTGTACAAATTGAATACTTATGTAGCAACTGATTAAGCAGTATCACATTACAAATCAATTTGTACCTTACATCGCTGTAAACAAATCAACACGTTGTAGCACATGTAGTAGTCCCACCAACCAGCCATTATACACCTTGACTTACTATTGCCAAGGGTACATAAAAAATAAGAGTCAGCGACGGGGTCAGCGAGGTGCTTCAATGGATTGAGAGTGCTGTGAGATATCCACACACACACAACACATATGGCAGCATTTTTCTAAAATGACGCATCAAAATGTCACACATGGCTTTTAGTATTCCGACAGAATGCATTAATACACCATTAACTTACTTGCCAATCCGGGAGCATCTATAGCTGATTTGACACTACATACCTATTGCACAGCTCTTCAGTTTGCTAGTCGGGGCTTATAACGATGTAGGACACCCCTGCAACATCCGTGAGGACAGAAACGTTGTGCAAAGTTTGATTTGGGCTACAGAGGAGCATTACTGCCATCCACAGTTGTACAACTCTCTTCGAGGATTATCACGGTGCCCATGCAGCAAGTACCAGGCTCGTACTCTTTGTTACAAGTTGTTCCGTCGGCGTAATCTTCTTCAGTAGGTGTCACTTCACCACTCTTTATGAAGCTGCACAGTCATCGCCATTATGTGACCTACTCTCCCCCTCACACACCCACTCACTCTCCCCCTCACACACCCACTCACTCTCCCCCTCACACACCCACTCACTCTCCCCCTCACACACCCACTCACCCTCCCTCATTATCATAGCCCAGTTCTAGTAAACCCTTTTAACATGCTTCACCGAAACGGAACAGTAGATCGGTCCTGTTTGCATCCACAGCAAACAGAACTGCTCTAGGACTGTTCCTTTTCAGTGAAGCAAAGATCTAGTTCTTAAAAACAGCCAAGGGAAATTCACACAAGTTTCTCGCACAAGTTACAGCTCAGTGTTAGCATGCATGTGCATGTGACACACGCACACCGACACACACACACTGACACACTGACACACACACATACAAGGACAAGCCGAAAATGAGCTTTGCCGTACAGACAACACTGAGAGGTGTACTTCTGGGGATACGAAAAACAATACAATCTAATTAATGGCCACAACACTCTGCCTGCCCCAAATGAAAGGACGCTGTAATTGAAACAAACCCACTTAACGTACTCACTTCAGACACACCAGCAAACAGACAGAAGACACGAACACCACTCACGTAGATTAGGTCGTTGGTGAACCGCTTCTTGAGATTCTCAATAAACTCGCTCTCCGATGTGTGGTCGTGCAGTAGCACGAAGTCCTGCACCCCCACTCGGTCGCGAGCAGACAGAGCGCTCTCGATGGTGCTGGGCAAACGGCCACGCGTTATCGGCTTCGCCATCCCACTTCGTCCCCCTGGGAGGTCACACAGCGCAGACAGGTAGGCGGGAGGGACTTCTGACTTAGTGCCAAGTGTGCTAACGACCCGCTAACTCCCCGGGTGTCCTTATCCTCCTCTTCCCGGACTAGTACGAGAGCAGGGACGTTCAATTTCTGCCTCTGGCCGCACTGGGGGCAGATTCACACCAGTGCGTAACGACACCTACGGCAACCCACACGACCCCCACCACACGGGCTACTAACGATATTCATATGTATTTAGCTCACCCACAAAATGGAGTGTTTAATGATCGGACCTTCCAACAGTGGAAAGACCAGTCTTCTCTGTCGCTTGAAATGGTTAAGCAGAAATCATGTTCACCTCAGTGGAGATAAGACAGACATCGAGTTGCCGGTTCTGCCTGCAACCCTGCCAACAGTTGGGACTAATATTGAAACGCTTGCTTTCCCTAATGCAGAGGGGACAGTACCTACAACCATTCAGTTGAGGGAGAAGGGCGGGGCAATGGCTCCTGTTTGGGCCTCATACTACAGTGATGCGGCTTGCTTCCTTTATGTCATTGACTCCTCAGATCCGCATCGTCTGTCAGAGTCCACTGTGTTGCTGCTTGAAGTGCTTGGCCATCCCAAGATGCAGGGAAAGCTGGGTGCCGTTCTATTCAACAAGAGCGATGTAAAGGGAGCTTTGCCATTCAGCGACATATCTGCAATCATGAGGCTTGATGATGTCCTGGGCAGCAGTAGCATCAACCTCAGTGTGTTTCACACAAGTGCTGTCACAAATGACGGGGTCAGTGAGGTGCTTCGATGGATTGAGAGTGCTGTGAGATAGACTTTGATTCAACCAATCATACTACAGACCTATTTATGCATGGTACAGATCGTGTTCTCAAGTCCAGCTGATGTGCCTATAACTAATCGAAGTTGGTGGCCTTCAGCATGACCATGCAGGTGTTTCTATGCTGCCTGGACATTGCCAACACCAGGGATTGTCCAAGAATGCTGCTTTCCTAGACACCATTAAGAAAGACAACATTCACGTTTCATTTTGCACAGTATAACTGCATGCTTACACAGGAAAACACATGTGAGAGTCATCCCTGTATGCTTTGGCCAGGTAGGCCTACTTCACGTCACGTCCAAACATGGGCAAAGTGTAATGCAGTGAGTTGTTATTAATTCATTCATACATGCTCATCAAGGTCAACTTGCTGGCTACTGTGTTCTCTCACCGGACATGTATCATTTTCTGAGACACACTGTGTCATAAACCCTCTGATCCTGTACTAGTCACAGGTTGTAATATGGAAGTACAAATTAGTGCTGGTAGATATAGAAGCTTCCCAAGTACATATTGCACTGCATACATGCCAATGGAAAGTAGGTAGGATTAGCTAAGCATGCACATACAGTCAAGAGCTGATCCTAATCCTGATCCTGAAGAGCTAGCTAGTGTCATGGTGAATCTGAAGGCAGCAACACTGTAGAGGAGAATGGGTACCACCACCTTGGGCCTGAAACACCAGAAGAGCATTGAGGGCTGTTAGCATAGAGGCTATTCCATATTGTGGAAGCTCAGCTTGCTCTGCAGGGTGCTTTAGGAACAGCTGGTGCACATACACCTCTGGGAAGGGTGCAAACCACAATCCTTTCAAGTTCCATGCACTCTGATGACATCATTTATTAGTGAAATTACGTAAGAGCTTACAAGTAGGAGTTTTCAATAGATTGTAACTTGAATTGTCTCGTGTACAAATTGGCCACAGCATAGTCATACCACTTGCATCCCTCCCTTCCTCTCGCTTGTAATCCTTCTCCTGAACCCACTCCTCTGTAGCAACTCCCTTCCTCTGTAGAGTATGTAATGGTGTCAGTGAGGAGAGTGCAGTGATACAATTGGCATCCACTTGTTCTGAAGGTGTCTATAGCTAACTTGTGTGTTGTGATGCACATGCTGTTTTCCTGGTTGTAGTTAAAGTGTTGCTTGTTGAGCTTATGGCTCGCAAGTCATGAGTTCATACTTGGAGAAAGTACCAAAGGTACTTACAGTGATTATCTGTTTTGTTGCAGGTGCTGCGGAGAGATGCTACATGTGCTTGTACAGCACACACGGCACCATGTGATGGTCAACCCCCACCGGAAATACATGTTTTTAGATTGTACGACGTCATACAAAATGGCGACAACTTGGGACGGTAAGATTGGTTTGATTCTTTAGTACAGACCCTGTAACTGAATGAGACTGGTTGTGGTTGTTCGCATTACATTGATTGGTAGATTTACGAAAGGAGGCGAGAAAACTCGAGAATGAAATTGACGCAAAAGTTGTCTCCTTCACTAAACTAGCCTCAGCGTACAGTCAGAAGGACCACGAGCAGTGAGTTGGGATGGAGTAATGTGTGACGGAGTAAATGAGATAGTGAATGCGAAGCAAGTGGTAGCAATTGGCTGATCAAGTTGGGCAGCGGTGCACTGCCCCTCAAGATGTCACTTCTCCCATGCTGCTGTACCTTACACAAGACCACCATAGGTCTTGTGTCACCTCTCAGGGGTCCGTTTACACCTTGAGGTGCAGGTTGTGTGACATCACAGAAGACATGCGAACATGTTGTGCGAAAGCACTGTGTCGGCATTAAGCAGCTTATTAATCAAGCATGCATGTGTAGCACGTTTGTGCATTTCTCTGTCATCCTGTCCTCCCCTACCTGCTGACTGCAGGGCTGATCCTGAGGCAAGTGGCAGTCCAGAGCATGTCTTTGACACAATGGTCATGGAGTTGGACCAGCGTCTGGAGAAGGTGGGGGCACGCTGGGAAGAGGTTCTGTGTTACCAGTGTCGGTTGAGTTAGAAGTGTGTGTGAGTAGCAGCAATTGTGATCTGATCAGTACACCCGTTGTGAGTTGTGGAAAGTCTCATTCCACCACTCACAATGGGTGTACTGTCAGTGCTGTGGGATGCTTCTGTATGAAGCTCAATCACGTTGGGTCTCCGTGCCCCCTCTGGCCTGGTGCAATGGCAGTGGGTTTGGTACAAGTCTTCATATGCTCAACACATGCTGTAGTGACCGTGCTGTGCTTCTACTGCTGCGCACGTAGCTGCGGGATGTGAACGGGAGCATGAATGACTATGTGTCAAAGCTGGCTAGCCCAGGCACGCTGTTCCACACGCTGCAAAGGCACAACGACATCCTACAGGACTACTCGCAAGAGTTCAACAGAACCAAAGTGAGTGCAGTGTGCATCAACAGTCGGCTTTGATTCTGCTGTGCTAGCCAAACACGCTCTCTGGCTCTTGTTCATGTGCTTGAGGCTCTGCACACTGTACCCATGCTGTGCATCGATAGACAACAGTGAGACTGCATAGGGGTGGGATCTCTTTCTGTTTGCCCGAGGGTTGTGTGCTACTGCACTCTCATCCACTTTCCACGCTGTGCACATCTGTGTGTGCATGTGTTGTGTGCCTGCCTGTGACAGTGTGCGTGAGTGGTGGATGTTTGTGCTGCTGTTGTGTGTGTGCAGGCTAACATCCAAGCCATCAGGCAGAGGAATGAGCTGCTGGGGTCATCGCGGAGGGATGCAGCGGGGTGAGGACAAACCTGCATACATACATGTACATACATACATACATACGTACACATAGGAACTTCCCCCAGAGGCCTGATGCTACAGCTGGCAGGCAATATGTGCTGTGTACATGTATGTTTGGGTGTTTGTGCATGTGTACCTGATGTAGCTACAGAGAGTGAATGTACGTACCTTGTGAGCTGTCAAGTATGGCATGAGATTAGTGGTCTGCACCCTTTGATCACATCAGGCGTAGCGACTCAGCATTGACCCGCCGGCACACTTTGCACTCACCCTTTGGCATGGCTCACTCAGTGATGGCCTGTTCTATGCCATTCTCTGTCTCGTAGAGTAGGTGTTGTTTCATCAGAGTAGGACAGTGATGTACACTATCTAGTCTCATTTGGTGCACTTCCGCTGCCCACCATGTGCTGGTCCTTGTGTGCCCTGCAGGTCCTTCAATGGGGGTCTCAACCGGCGGACAGAGCTGTACCTCAAGGAGCACGACCACTTGAGAAAGTGGGTTGACAGTGTGTTAGGTCCAGTGCCTTGTGGTGGGGTAGCCTAGCCTTGCTAGCCCCTCCCATGGGGGGGGGAGGTACAGTGAAGCACACTCTGGTCTAGCCTTGCTAGGCCAACGTGTTTAGTGTGGGCATGCAGAGGTACCTTACACCTCACATCAGTTTTTCATCAGTTGTGTACGTGCTAAAGTTTAATGTTGTCCTATTTTGTATGAGTAACTGAGGACTTGACTGTACTTGGACACCCGACTGTGGCCCAAGGGGGCATGTTGAGTGTGTTGTCATACTTGGAGGACTTGTATGGTGGAGTGTGTCTGTGGAATTCATTTATGCTTCACTTCACTTCACTTGTTGGAGACAATTGCATTTGTTACTCTTGTCCCTGATTAGCTCTGAGCGTATGGTTGATGATGCAATCAGTATTGCCATGGCAACAAAAGAGAACCTGACAGGCCAAAGGAACATGTTCAAGGGTGTCACCAGCAAAATGCAGAATATTACCCGTATCCTCTCCACTTGCTGTGCTCCCAATGCATTGCATGCTTGTAGCAATGATCACAGTCCCTGAGTCATGAGCCCTGTGCTGCTGATGGCGGCCAACGGGCACTGGCTCACTAGCAGGGTTGTGGGCTGTTGTGCGGCTCTTTCGTGTGCTGCAGCTGTACGAGTGCAAGTGGGAATGCAGATGTGTGTGTGCAGGGTCTTGGAGGCATTGTCCTCAGTGATGCTTACGTAGGTATTATTATAAATTCTATAATGAGTACACATGTACATAATTTATGTACTCCTGTGTCTATATATGTAGGGTCTGTGCCAAATATATATGGATGTAACATGTGTCCACTCATTGCTACGTATTCCAAGTATTCCAGTTATGCCCACCCCAGCTGCCCCACTCTGTTTGCTGCGTGTGTAGACAGGGTCATGCCCATCCCGTGTGCTATCAGTTTTGGGAGATGACATGCCTTGACCAAGTGCAGACACCTTCCCACTCATCAATAGCCTGGTCCAGCGGATCAACCTACGGAGAAGGCGGGACTCCCTCATAGTGGGAGGGGTCATTGCTGCATGCATCATTATTCTCCTCTTCTTCATCTTCAGGTGAAAAACAATTCTAGTTTGTCACCACTCGTGACTGCACTCACACATGCTGTGTTGTATGTCACTCCTGTCAAATTATTTCCATCTCCCGTGTTTTGCAAGTGCATGCATGTATTGAATATTGTTGTTGTTTGCACAATGCATGTCGATCGTGTATACTAATTAATGAGGATGAGTATAATATTATAATTATTAGTGGTATATAAGATGCACTTTGCCATGTCCCATTGTGTCTGCAATATTATGTAATAGAAAATGGCAGTAGGAGGTGAACAAAGGTGGGGGGGGGGCCTGGCCCATGCAGACATACTGCACATGTATGTAACTGTACAAGACCATGCACAAGCTTGTAATTGCCACATAATTGCATGCATATTCCTTTATGTTATCATTATCAATTAATAAATAGGCAAGATAAAAATCTCATCTCATTTCAAATTCAAGGAACGATGATGTGACCAAGACAAGACATGCAATTTGTGTCATGCAGTAGAGGGTCTGGTGGCCATGGCCCTCTCATACTCCTCCCTCTTCTGCTTCAACCGCTTCACTTTGGCTGCCTTTCTCTTTTGGCTATAGACAATCTGCTCATACAGACGTTTTCGCTTCTTGGACAGCATCATCTTGGCCAGCCGCCTCTCTTCTGCTGTTGACTGGTCCCCTTCACTCACAGCAACGCTTTTATCAATGTGGTCACCCGCAACAACTGTGCCCACCTGCAGCCTCTTGGACCTCTTAGCAGGCTGTGGGGTAGACGGCTCCTCTTCCTCCTCCTCCTCCTCCTCCTCATCAGCATCATGTTCTGCTGTATTCTCATCTTTTGCCATTTCTACATGCACAGTATATAAGCATACAGCAGAGGTAGCAGCCACCCCCATGCAATTGCTGAAACACAGCACACACTCCTTCAAGCAGGTGCTCTGTTCACTCAGCCATACTGCTCATGCACCAGGTGCAGCTCCCTGTGTACGTACACACACAAACAGACGGTTCAGCTAATAAAGGAAGTGCCTAATTTGTTGCACTACAAATTTTATTGTGGTATTTATTTCAAGATTGTGATTGAGACAGGACCGCACCACTGCACACTACCTCATGCACAACATCAGCCACGACCATGCACATATGGCTCTTGTGTGGTAGGCCCAGTGTGTACCCCACCCACCTTCAACCGCTCCGACGGCGGTGTCCAGTTGGTCCTCCTCTCGCTGAGCCACCCTCTCGGGGGGAACATACTCACTCTCCCCCTCCTCAACAAAGGGGGAGAGATGGGGAGGGAGGAGGGACCCAGGGCTGTATTCCCCCGTTGGCAGAAGCTTGCGACGGTTCACACAGTCAAACACCCACTGAGGCTGAACATACGCTCTATAGGGGAGAGCAACAGCTGGGGTATCAAGGTAGAACAGACACCAGCTAGGGCAACAGTTGATATGTGTGATTCAAACAGTGTACGAATTTTGTGTTGCAGTATGCGTATGGGTATGTCTGTACTTGTCACTGCAATCTACTTATCAGGAGGCTTTCCTGCAATTCACTACCAAGATTAGTCATACGCACATACACACATACATACATACATACGTACACACATACGTACATACACACATACGTACGTACATTGGTAACAATGACTAGTGCATCTCCATGGTGTGCTACAAGACACATGCGCTGCAGGTGAGCACACCAGTGGACATGCACTGAGAGAAGCCTCTCCGGCACACACCTCGACAAGAAGATGTGTCCCTGCCGCGGTCGGTCCACCACCTGGTGTGTGATGGAGTCATCGGACTCTAAGTAGGTAGAACCAGAGCCTGACTCCGTGTCCCAGGATACAGCCCCCCCAAAGCTCCTGCAGGGGAAGTGGCAGCAAATGAACACTGTGTGCCTGTCTGAAACACTGCGTCAGTATGTAGACGTATCCTGCAGGAGCATTAGCCAAATACGCCTTCTTTTGCCCTTGAATTATACAGAACATTGCTGTGCATATACGTACAGTGATGCTACAACGGCCTACCGGTAGGACCCATGTAGATTAGAGACAAACGGTAGGCAGACCTATCTCAGTGAGTGGTGGCAGATCTCCCACCTGATGATGAAGGTCAGTGCCTCACGCGGAACCTCTCTGCTTAGGAAGAATTGAAGCCCATCAAACAAGTGCTTGAGCCGCTCTAAGCTCTCCTCCTCAGCCTTAACTAGTGCCATCGTCTCTTTGTCATCAGCCTAGGCATACAGAACAAAGGCATTTCTACACTGTGTGTAGACAGTATGCAGACATATGTACAGCAAATGTTTACACATGTATGTACATACACACAAAAATGATACGTATTCTCACTGTCACACGAACACCAGAGAATGCTCACAATCATGGCACACACCAGGCAGGGTAAGGTACGTACATACATGTGTACTCACACTGATCTGCAGAGGCAGGTCTTCATCAATGTCATCTACATCTGGAGGAACTGGAGTGCACCAAACACCAGCATGGCATAATGCACAGGACAAACTGTACATAGGTACATACATACACACATGCACATACACACATATGCACATACATACGTACATACATACATACATACACACATACTACAATGCATCATTAGCCAATATCCCATCCCTGTAGTCCAAGCCATGCACATCACTCAAACTCACAGTCTGTCACAACTTTCCGTAAAGTCTGATTCAGTGCAGCCAGTAGCTGTAGAATTGGGCGGTGGCAGGGGGTGTGGCACATGGGGTGGATTGATTTGAAGCCAGTGAAAGCCGCTACTTAGCCTTCTTGTACGGAGTGGCACTACTGGTCGACACATGTCACGGGGTGGACAGACACACGCACGGACGGACGTACCTCCCTCTGGTCATCCTCCATCTCGTCAAAGTCACCACTCTCAAGGAATGCAGTGGGGTCAGCTTCATCTGGTGGCTGCAGGCCTTCAATCTGCACAGGAGGGGAGGGGAGGGAGGAGAGGAAGGAGGGGAGGGAGGGAGGGAGGGGGAGGGGAAGGGTGGTAACCCAAATGGTAGCCCATACAAGTTAAGTGTGTGTGTGAGGAGGCATGGTGTGGTGTCAGTGATGACATGAGCGAAATACGTACGTAGTGAACAGTAAAGATGTGAAATGAGAATGACTGGAAGGTGACAGGAGGGAGGGGAGAGAGGGGAGCTAGGGAGGGGAGGGGAGGGAGGAGAGGGAGGAGGGGAAGGAGGGAAGGGAGGGAGGGAAGGGAGGGGAGGGAGGGAGGGGAGGGAGGGAGGGGAGGGAGGGAAGGGAGGGAGGGGAGGGGAGGGGAGGGGAGGGGAGGGGAGGGAAGGGAGGGGAGAGATGGGAGTAAGTGGAGGAGTAGAGTGAGGGGTGGTATGTAGGTAGGCATGTACTGTAGGTGAGGGAAAGAGCACTGATGCAAGGAATGAAGGAGAGGGAACAGACCTGGGGTGGGTATTTGAGGTTAAGTGAATTGTACAGCTTGAAATTGATGAACTCCAAGAGTGTCTCGTAGAACTCAACAAAGACTAACATCACACGGAAGTCCACATCGGAAGGGATCTGGCAAGTGAGAGGATAGAAAGAGCAATCACTGCAGACACCACAAGTGCACACACAGTCAGGAATGAATGTCTGCATGTTCTTTTGATCCTAAATCACAATGCAGACACAACTACATACATACATAAGCACATGGTTCATACACATAAATTATAAGTCTCATTTGTACATAGCCAAAGCAGGACTATTTGCTGCCTGTGGATGTACATATGTATACGGGATCTTTGCAACCGGGGTAGTCATGTAAGCTTCATTCAGTTCACACCATGGTTAGGTGCTGTCTCATTATGGTGTGACACATGTGCGTAACACAATCCCAATTATTGTCATTGTCCCCTCACTCCAGCCACACACAGCATGACATGATGAATTAGTGTGAGATAACAACATCAATTGAGTGTATCACACTACCTTAATCGCCCTTATCAGCTGCTTCAACCGCCATGCCCATATCTAGTCTGACCCGGTCATGACCAATCTGCCCCACTGCAGGCCCAAGGCCCACGTCGTGCATGAATAGGTAGGTATGGACCTACAGCACTGATCAGGCAAAGTCACATAGTATCTACGTATATCTGTGTAGACACCATTTTGCAAACAGCGACCAATTTGTTACTCCTGACCACATTTAGGCAAACTTTATCATCCTCCATACACAGTGCTGTAAACATCCCTTACAAATTAATGTACACACACACACCAAATCAGTCCCCCACAATACACCACACCCACTCCCACATCACACACACTGCCCCACCGCCTCGCCTCCCCTTCCCCACCTTCTGGCAGAATTGGTGCGGAGAGATCCAAGTGATGGTCTGTCCCTGGACCTCCACCTGGTAGTAGATGCCCTTGATGGAAATGAACACCTTCCTCAGACAGCGGGCAGCCACCACATAATGCAGGAACTCAACTGCAGAGAAGCAGCACAGGTCAAGAGAAAAATACATCCATCCATTTCAGGGGCAACACAAGTTGGTCAGGGACACAGGGAGTGACAGGACCACACATACAGACCCTTTGCAGTGTGCACTTGGTTAGGAGCTATGTGCGAAATGGCTAAAGAGTGAAGGTACACTTTTAGAGATTTTCTGAATGATACATGATCAAAGAACAATATGAGAAGAAACTGAGGATGATTGTGGGAAGGGTCATTATGAGATGCAAGGCAGGAAGACGATGTGGACCTACGTATGACCGCTGTGATGTACATGCATTTATGAAAGCACTTGGTTGTTTTGTTCAGTTCTTACACTGGAGAAGATCTTTTGAATTACAGTACACGAGTTTGGAATGTTACCACTGCTTCATTTCTGGTTTTGTCAACCACACTAGGTCCGTCCACACTGTTAACCACACATGCAGGCAGGTTCAATCACAGCTCTTGTGTACCGGTCATACATTTTGTGATTTCATCCTGTAGACCTCTGGAGAAGTGCCTGGCACATTTTACGGTGTATCTGACAGTGGTTGGACGGACACAGAACTGTTTGAAGAGTGACTCAAAAACCACTTCTACGCAAGCACTGCTTGCCAGACCACTCATTGCATTATCAGCCGGAACTGGTGTAAGCAGCTGCCGCTGAAGCCGCTTCTTGACAACTGACTGTGCTTATGAATCCCCCAAGAGACAATGGGGAGAAGAGTGCCATTGATGCTGCACCAACAACCTGGAAACTTGTGCATCGATAGAAGTTCTCCAGTATTATCAACTCAGCATTATTAAAAACCATGTCTGTGAGCAACATCATAGTGAGCTTCCACACAGCAGGGATATATGCATTGAATAGAAAAGCTTTACTATCACACAGTTTCTTGGAACATGTCCAACCATGGCCAGCCCGCCTCTTTGCCTTTGTGCCTTTCTGCACTCTCCATCAGCCATGCCAATCAACATCACCAATGACTGGTGATTTGTCATCAGAGGCAGTGCAATTGCAGCACAGCATACAGTATGAGTACACCAGGCCAGGCCATGCTCTGGGCATAAGGACAGCACACCACACACCTTCTTTTCTGCCTAGTAATTCCACTTTTACAACAGCAAAAGTGTGCTACTACCGGAGACAACCTAAAGAAGATCAGCGACACTCACAATGGCTATCCACTTCGCTGCCACCATTAAAAAGTAGAAGGGAAGGAGCTTTCTTTCTGAGAGAAGACGCTCTGGACATTCGGGCACAGGGCTTCTTGGGTGACCGACACAGATGTGCCATTTTTTGATGTCAGGGTATTCTATCCCAATGCACTGTCTTACCGAAACCTGCCTGGCTCTGTCTACTGTCGACACGAGAAGGAGAGGAAGTGGAGCTATAAAGATCCAATTAGAGAGGTGAAACACAGCTCCTTCACCCCACTGGTGTTCAGTACCTCTGGTGGTATGGGAACAATCGCCACCACATCTTACAAGAGGCTTGCATCCCTGAATGCCTGGAAGAAGAACCAACCCTACAACAAGGTAATGGCTTGGTTGCGCTGCCACTTCTGCTTCTCTCTACTGAGGTCCTCCATCACTGCCATCAGAGAAGCACGCTCCAGAGGTTGACAAGCTATAAAACTCAATCTCTCTATATACGTATTTACTGTGCATGCACATGAAGCACTTAATCGCTATAATTATATGCCTCTGTCACTCCTCAATTATCGACCAATTTGTATCGTTGTTGTGATTGATTGATATATATGTTTAAAAAAGCTACTAGCCTACTAGGCTACTTCTTCAGGCCATTGCTGGCTAACCATGCTTAATTAAGACGTGGCTACATTCACAAATTTTGTATTTCATATTTAAGCAAACCAACTTGGCTGTTTGAGTTTAATTACCCTGACTGGGCACCAACATTGAAACTTGTACCTGAAGACACGTTGGCTTCATTAATGTGATTCTGTGTGGCATGAGCGGTTGCCTATAAGACAAAAGAGTAGCCATCCTGCATTTGCAGATGAGTCATCTGCTTCAATGCGTCTTTTGATGGAGCCGCCTGTCAGACAGACCTGTCGGAGAAGAGCATTGAAGGAATGCAGAAAGAGCTCCAGAAGCTGGTATCTGAGAGCAAAGGCTCAACGACACCATCAATGGTTTTAACATCAGTCAGAGTTTTCAGGGATGACAGCACTGTGAATAACTACACATTCGAAAACAATTGCTTGGTGATGAAGTGCTGGTGGACAGGGGATTCGATTTTGTCAAGAGTGTGGCAATGAGAGGAGAAGAGGTGTGAAGCAGCTCGGTGCCAAGAATGAGGAGGGTACAAGGCAGATTGCCAATGCGAGAGTTCATGTAGAGCAGGCAGGTCATTGGTTCCCTCTGGCAAAGGTACACTGTTTGAATGGCACTTTGATTAATGATAATGTCCGTTGTTCTGTGAACAGAATTCACGTGCTGTCTAGAAACAAGAGTATGGCACGCAAAGAC
Organism: Aplysina aerophoba; assembly: GCA_949841015.1. Classification (NCBI taxonomy): domain Eukaryota; kingdom Metazoa; phylum Porifera; class Demospongiae; order Verongiida; family Aplysinidae; genus Aplysina; species Aplysina aerophoba. The sequence goes on from OX465047.1 coordinate 1,988,122, forward strand.
AATCTGGAAGACAGTTTGTTAGTCTCCAAAGACTTCAGTGATGAAGAACGTCAGTCTTTAAGTCGCCGCCTGTTAACTCGCAACGTATCCGAGTTACATTCTCTAGCAAGCGGCTATCTATTAAGCTATCTGGTGTGTCAAGGAAAGCGGACATCGTAGAAAGAATCATCTCCGTGGCAGAATTTGGCTGCATTCGTTGTCCAGACAAAACTGCGGCTGCTGATTTGGCTGGCCTCACTTACCTCACTAAAGACATACATCAGAACTAAGCTCCAGTGTCTTCCAGGATTCTCAACGGTGACTGATTGGTCCAAGAACTGGCGTGGAGTGCTGGTAGACTTCCCATTTATGAACCTATTGTTGTACTTGGTGTGTGGAAGAGACAAAACCTTCAGCATGCACTCCATGCGAGCATTCAAGTCCCTCAAAGCTTATCGTTTTTTCTCAGATGGGTTTGTCGGCAATGTCTGGCTGCATGACTGCAGAACATCTGAGCCAAGGATGGTGCATGCACGTGGCTTTGTGCCCTTCACTATGGATCGACCATGCTCAATAGAGACAATTCTCCTAAGGACAGAGATGCTGGCGCTTGTGCTGCTTCTTCTTCGAAGTGGCGATGTTCGCATTCCTCTCGAGGTCTCTCGATTAGTACAGCCAACAACACAACAAGACATCGGCATTATGTGATAACAATTAGCTGAACACAGTGCTGCTCACAGCGGTTCGGGTGACCGGTCAGATTGGTTCGCAGGACGTCTCGTCGCGAAGTCTTGCCTACCACTGGATAATAAGAATACCTGGGCGTCAGGGTTGCCTAGGTAACGGAGCTAGCAGCAAGGAGTCTATATGGGAACAAGGAAGTTTAGAATAGAGAGAAACAGAAAGAATGAAAAATGAAAACACTAGGCAAAAATGAGGTGCTAAATAGGCCGACCTACAAAACATCATCTTTAGTCCAGTTGTACACCTCCACAATGTCCATCGAAGACCTTAGAGGTAGCTGCTCGCTGCCACCCCATTGGGTTGATCAGTCAACAGGAAGTACTGCCATATTCTGTATAACTACCCCCAGGTTTCACGAAGCATTGTTGTCGGGGTCAGGCTTTTAATTGAAGGTTTTATCCATGGCTCTAAGTTTACAGCTGAGGCTGCTGCAGTTCTTTGTAGCATCCCCAGCCAGGTGGATAATTGTTCAATTCAGGCTTTGTTGACCAAGTGTGGATCAAAGTGTGTGCGGGACACCCAGACGGGCATTTTGCATCTCTACTGGAAACTCAAAAGGAGGAGATAAAAGCTGCCAATGGTTCACAATCAGCCTACCTGGACACTTCATAGGCAAGTGGAGCTATTGAAGCAGTAGATTGATGAGTCAACCAATGCAAATGGACTAATTGTCAGTGAAATTGCTGAAAACTCTCAGGCCACACTCTCTAGTGCAGATCAGACCCCCTAGTGTAGACCAGACCACACCCCCTAGGGTAGACTGCACACCACACCCCTTAGTGCATGCCACAGACCACACCCCTGGTGCAGACCACACCCTCTGATGCAGACCCACCCATCAGCCTCCTGCAGTTGTGAACCACTCTCGCCTGGATGCCCTGCTTGGTTGGCATTGTGGCAAAGAGAGCCAACATCGAGAGACTGTCATCAAGGTCTCGCAGGGCATCAATGAAGGAGGGATATCTGGACAGTGACAGCAATGATGACAGTTACAGTGACAAAAATAATGACACTGTTACAGTGACGGCACTATGACAGTGCACACAAGAAGTGCAAAGAGGCACAAAGACATTACTAGTAAGACACGAGGAATGGAGGTGTAAAAACTCAATGGCTATACAATGCATGTATACAAACTCACCAACTGAAACACTGATATCCACCCACCCCATTGACACGCCACCCACCCACCTCTCTTTGACAATATGATCCAAGGTATATACTGGTTTGTTGGCTTCCAGATGCTGAGCTGTGTGGCCTTCCTCCTTCCCAATGGCCTTCTTCAGTTTCCGGATGAACACTTTAAACTCTCTAAACTTCTCCAGGAGAGGCTCGTGGGCAAGGAACGCAATGTCCTTGACATAGTAGTAGGTCTTTGGAGCACTACTCCCCTTGTTCAGTTTCCTCTTCTTCAAGGGCTCATGAGGGTATATGCCTTTCAGGATGCACAGTCGCCTAAAAGAAAAAGAGGCACAAGCACAGGAAAGTAGAAGTCAGTAAATCAGCTATGTAGTATGCTATGACTGCTTCTATGTGTATGTCTTCCAGGTTTGCATTGGAGACACAGTATAATGATTGCTGAGCATTTATATGACAAGTGTTCTACACTTATAACAAGCAGTATGATGGAACCATGGTCTCTGAGGTATTATATGGAGCCAAGGGTTGTGACATATGTTAGAAGTGTGATGTGTTAGTAGAAACATTCACTCAGCACTTCACTGGAGCTGACACTGCGTATGTTTCCCTGTCCCGTCATGCAGGTACTGAAGATGGGATCCGGGGGGCCTTTGCAAAGTTAGCTAGATGCATTGTAAGGTGAGTGTGCTTTTCTCTTTTTTGTTTGGGGGTGGGTGGGTGGTTAGGGGTAGATGTGTAGGTGGTCCTCCGAAGAGTGGTTGGGAGAGAGCCAGTCCTCCAAAGAGTGATCGATCAGGGGGGAGGTGGTCCTTCGAAGCGTGATTGGGGGGGAGGTGGTCCTCCGAAGCCTGATTGGGGGGGATGTGGTCCTCCAAAGCGTGATTGGGGTGGAGGTGGCCCTCCAGAGCGTGATTGGGGGGTGGGGGGGTGGTCCTCCAGAGCGTGATTGGGGGGTGGGGGGGTGGTCCTCCTAAACGTGATTGGGGGGGGGGGGGGTCCTCCAAAGCGTGATTGGGGGGGAGGTGATCCTCCAAAGCGTGATTGGGGGGGAGGTGGTCCTCCAAAGCGTGATTGGGGGGGAGGTGGTCCTCCAAAGCGTGATTGGGGGGGAGGTGGTGCTCCAAAGCGTGATTGGGGGGGAGGTGGTCCTCCAAAGCGTGATGGGGGGAGGTGGTCCTCCAAAGCATGATTGGGGGGGGGGGTCCACCAAAGTGTGATTGGGGGGGGAGGTGGTCCTCCAAAGAGTAGTTGGAGGGGAGGTGGTCCTCTAAAGAGTAGTCTGGGGGGGGAAGTGGTCCTCCATGGGTGAGGTTGTCCTGCAGAGTGGGAGGGGGGAGGGGGGGAAGGTAGGGAGGTGGTCCTTCAAAGCGTGATTGGGGGCGAGGTGGTCCTCAAAAGCGTGATTGGGGGCGAGGTGGTCCTCCAAAGAGTGGTTCGAGGGGAGGTGGTCCTCCAAAGAGTGGTCTGGGGGGGAGGTGGTCCTCGGAAGAGTAGTTGGGGGGGGGAGGTGGTCCTCCAAGGGGTGATCAGGGGGGGAGGTGGTCCTCCGAAGAGTAGTTGGGGGGGGAGGTGGTCCTCCGAAGGGTGATCAGGGTGGGAGGTGGTCCTCCGAAGAGTAGTTGGGGAGGAGGTGGTCCTCCAAAGAGTGATCAGGGGGGAGGTGGTCCTCCGAAGAGTAGTTGGGGGAGAGGTGGTCCTCCAAAGGGTAATCAGGGGGGGAGGTGGTTCTCCGAAGAGTGGTTGGGGGAGAGGTGATCCTCCAAAGAGTGATCAGGGTGGGAGGTGGTCCTCCGAAGCGTGATCAGGGGAGAGGTGGTCCTCTGAAGAGTGGTTGGGGGAGAGGTGGTCCTCAAAAGCGTGATTGGGGGCGAGGTGGTCCTCCAAAGAGTGGTTCGAGGGGAGGTGGTCCTCCAAAGAGTGGTCTGGGGGGGAGGTGGTCCTCGGAAGAGTAGTTGGGGGGGGAGGTGGTCCTCCAAGGGGTGATCAGGGGGGGAGGTGGTCCTCCGAAGAGTAGTTGGGGGGGGAGGTGGTCCTCCGAAGGGTGATCAGGGTGGGAGGTGGTCCTCCGAAGAGTAGTTGGGGAGGAGGTGGTCCTCCAAAGAGTGATCAGGGGGGAGGTGGTCCTCCGAAGAGTAGTTGGGGGAGAGGTGGTCCTCCAAAGGGTAATCAGGGGGGGAGGTGGTTCTCCGAAGAGTGGTTGGGGGAGAGGTGATCCTCCAAAGAGTGATCAGGGTGGGAGGTGGTCCTCCGAAGCGTGATCAGGGGAGAGGTGGTCCTCTGAAGAGTGGTTGGGGGAGAGGTGGTCCTCCAAAGAGAGATCATCGTGAGATTGTCCTGCAAATAGTGGGAGGGGGAAGGTAGGGAGGTGGTCCTCCAAAGCGTGATTGGGGGGGAGGTGGTCCACCAAAGAGTGGTTGGGGGGAGGTTGTCCTGCAAAGAGTGGGAGGGACGAGGGGGGAAGGTAGGGAGGTGGTCCTCCGAAGAGTAGTTGGGGGGGAGGTGGTCCTCCAAAGAGTGATCAGGGGGAGGTGGTCCTCCGAAGAGTAGTTGGGGGAGAGGTGGTCCTCCAAAGGGTGATCAGGGTTGGAGGTGGTCCTCCGAAGAGTGATCAGGGGTGAGGTGGTCCTCTAAAGCGTGATTGGGTGCGAGGTCGTCCTCCAAAGAGTGATTGAGGAGGAGGTGGTCCTCCAAGGAGTGGTTGGGAGAGGTGATCCTCCAAAGACCAGACCTCTCGGAAGGGTTTGGGGTGAGTGGAGGAGGGGAGACCAGACCTCTCAGAAGGTTGGGGGTGAGCGGAGTAGGGGAGTCCAGACCTCTCAAAGGGTTCTGGGGACGAGCGGAGGAAGGGAGACCAGACCTCTCAAAGGGGTAGGAGCAAGCAGAGGATGGGAGACCAGACCTCTCAGAGGGTTCTGGGGGCGAGCAGAGTAGGGAAGACCATTCCTCTCAGAGGGTGGGACCACTGATGGTAGGGGGGAGGACCAATCCTGCAGGCAGGTTGTCCAACACAATGCGGCGCAGGTCAGGTGGCCACGAGCTGTCCTGCGATGTGGCACACCACAGAACAGCTCTCACCATCTCATGCTGCAGCCCCCAGTCTGCAGCATGGTAGGCTAGATACGGCAGCCAGTAGATCTGGATGCCGTAGTTGATGTACAGCTCGGTGGGGGTTGGACCCAGCCAGATGTCCCGGGTGGCCACCACAACTGCGCCATATGGTGCCTTGTAGTCGAACGTGGCGTTGCAGTGTCGCTCAGCCTCGTCCTCCACCTGGCAAGACCAGTGCGGCTGTGGTCCCTAGTCGCCGCTAAGTGCACCATAAGGCCCAGTGCCTCCCTGAGCCCACCCTGGTTTAAGTACCTGCCGATGTTCTCGCCGTTGTAGTGGTACGCGTTGTAGTGCCACCGCTGCCTGACCGTCAGGGAGTACTCCAGCTCTTCGTGTGTGAGGTTGTCCAACTAGCTCTCGGTGATGTTGTTGGAACCATACCCGCATATCACCTCATCCTTGCGGATGAAGGGACCTGCAAGTTGGTGCGGCGAGCGGGATCGGACGAACGCCCCCTGCCCGGCATTCAGCAGAGCACTGGTCCAAATGATCAGGTGGCTGGCATGACGCATGACGGAGCGGCAGGTAATCTTGAAATGGTTCCCGTCATGCGTTATGGTGACAGATCGGCGAGCGGCGGTCAGGGTGGCCCTCAGGGCGACGGGTTGGACTGGAGCTGAGGTTGCCAGGGCTGCTGGAAACACCGAGAACAGCCCCACCCTGGCTGTCTTGGCCTCCTCAAAGGCCTGGAGGAAGGTAGTGGGCGCCCCAGGCAGTGGATGGGAAACTCCTGCCCGCAGGAGTGCTTCCCCGGTGGAGGTGGGTGTGCCATCGGCAGTGATGGTGGTCACATCACACACCAGCCTCCTACCATGAGCATCCACCTCGTCCTGTGTGTGGATGGTGATGTGGTGGGCCTCTGCCACTGCACGCCGTGCAGCACAGAGGGCCTGGTAGCCAAGGAGGGCTGGCCTCCGCCCTGGACCATGGTAGACATGGTCCACCTCAACGGCATCGTGCCCATGACAGCGAAATGGCACGAGAGTGCCCCGCATGCCATCACTCCAAGCAACGTTGGGTGCCCTCCTACGCACCCACTCCAGCATCCCGGGCAGATGGCACGCCACGAGGTAGCCCCCATCGCCGTCGACCCAGTCGATGGCCTCCTGCAGGGGGTGATGGCACTACCTCGTGCTCCTTCCTCCAACCAACGAAGTGCGCAGGTGCATGACTCGCACCCACACGACGCCAAGGTGTTTCGATGCCGTCTGCCATCCTCCAAGGAGGCAGCAGTGGCGATCGCTGCCACGATCTCATGCCGTGCCTTGGAGGTGGTGGCTGGGCTCAGTGTATCCCGCAGGAAGCCTCCAACGTGATACTGAGCCAGTAGGGTGACGCGGTTGGCCGCGCGGAGGAGGCACAGGATGTGCTTGAGGTGGCTCCTGCAGTCCCAGGCCGCCAAGTTGTCCAACGTGGGAGGGGGACAAGGAGAGAGGGGCTGGCAGACGTTGGCCGTGTCTGCCAGCCTGGCGACCATGGCTGGCAGCTGGGTGCTGCCGGATACGGCATCTGCTGGGGGCTGCAGGAGCCGTGCTGCCAGGGTCACAAACTCTGCCGTGTCCTCCCCCGTGGCATACTACACGGTCTCCTGTGGGGTCTTGCTGGGGAGGTGGTGGACAGAACAGGTGAGGGCAGCGGGCAGGGCTGCCGAAATGATGCGCCCCCTGCTGTCCACTGCGTACCCCCCACTGCGGTGGCATTGGCTCCCCCCCTGAGAGGCTTGGCTCTCCCCCTGAGAGGCCTGGCTGGGGAAGAAGGGCTGGAATGTGGGTGTTGTTGGGGTCTCGCCCAAGTCCCCCTGGGAGGAGCTCCCTGGCCCCCCTGGCAAAGGCTGGAGTGTGGGTGTTGTGGGGGTCTTGCCAAGTCCCCCTGGGAGGAGCTCCCTGGCCCCCCTGGCAAGGGCTGGAGTGTGGTTGTTGTGGGGGTCTCACCCAAGTCCCCCTGGGAGGAGCTCCCTGGCCCGGGCATGGGAGAGGACGGGAGTGTGGGGGTGCCCTCGACCTCGCCCATGTCACCTTCATCCTCGCCGCTGCTGCTGTCTTCTGTAGCAGCTTCGGGCCCTCCCATCACACCCCTAACATTAGGATCCTCTCCACCCCTACCCCCATATCTGGGCCTCTTGCGGCGGGAGGGCTCTCCATCGCCGAGTCCCAGCCTCCTGAGTTGGGGCTGGAGGGGGGCTGCGATGGCTGCGGCGGTGTTCCTGTCCAACAGGGGCAACAGGGAAAGGAGCACGGCTACTGCCTCACGGCAGCGCACAGTCGTCGTCGTCGTCTCTCCTGTAGTGGGGATTGGTGCGAGTTATTGCGAATTGTGCAGTGACCATTTTAGAGAGAGGTTTCTCGGCACCTACAAAGCTTGTATTGTCTGCTAAGTAGAACTACTGTGCAGAACTCACTTTGGTCCTCCATGAGCCAACTAGAGCCAGAAAGGTGCAAGTTTGCCAAGAACTTTGCCAGAAACCTGAAATTTGCCTAGCGCAACCAACTAGAGACAGAAAAGGTGGCCAGGTCCCTATGCCAGTCACCTTTAAGGTGGAACTTACAGGATGTTGCAGGGAGGGGTTAGCCTCCACTGGAGGAAGTGCAGCTGTCTGTGCAAGTGGTTTTTGTAAATCTTCTGACCCCCCCGCCCCCTTAGGCTGTTGTGGTGCCTACTTTTAATAGAAGGTCTGCGGGTGGGCGGGTTTGGGTTTGGGTTTGGGTTATAGCGCGTGGAATTGAATCGTGACAGAATGCCTGTGTGTGTGTGTGTGTGTGTGTGTGTGTGTGTACAAGTGTGTACAAGTGTGTACAAGTGTGTACCATTTCCATTTCTGCAGATTACGTGAGGAGGAGATTGGTGAATTGACTGGAACAGACGAGTTTGGAGAGTTTTATTGGAAACTGAAGGTCTTAAGGACCAGCAACTGGTGTGTGTGAGTTGGGATCGGTTGCACAGGTCAGTTGCCAGCTGGCCGACAGCGAGTGATTTGTAACTTCTGCTGGTAGCAACAAGGAAGTTCCTGATGGAAGTGACTTTACTTTTCAGTCGCCCCCTCCCTATTTGCATATGCGTGGGTGTGCCCATTTGGCTAGGCGCTATGAGCGCATTGGTGTGTGTGTGCGTGTGTGTGTGTGTGTGTGTGTGGTGTAGCAGTCACCCTTCTTAATGAGCTGTTGAGGCCATAGGCATGCCCACAACACTTTGTACATCAAAGGCAACAGCAGAAGGGACTTTGAACTTTGACCAGTCTCTGCTGTACCTGCCTTTGAAACAGAGCACTGCATCTCCTAGGTAACCACTTACACCCAGTTCAATTACACACAAGGACTTAATAATGCAATAATTGTGTGCGTGTGTGCATGTGTGTGTGTGTGTGTGTGTGTGTGTGTGTGTGTGTGTGTGTGTGTGTGTGTATGTGTGTGTGTGTGTGTGTGTGTGTGTGTGTGTGTGTGTGTGTGTGTGTGTGTGTGAAGTGTGCATGAACATAATCAAGAGTGCACTGCACTGATGAGCCCCAACAGGGCGAAACGGCCTCAGTGCCGTCTGCAGTTCTCTTTCTCTTTGCTCCCTACAATTATATTTTGTGTGTGTTGGAGGGCATATCGGTACCTATACCTATACCTAACCTATCCAATCCACAATGCATGTAGGTTGCATGGAACGACGGTTGATATATGGATGGATGTCTCTGTACGTACATATATACATGCCACCTTGCATGCGCATATATGCATGAACAATGCAGCACTGAATGCATATATATGCAATGTAGCTGTGCCCTATACCAGCTGTTTTGTTAGAGAGTGGGGACGATGGCAATATTGTTGCACCAAGCAGATGGTCAAGCGGACACTGGTATGCTCTGACATATGGATTAAGCTGCGATTCTTGAGCATCCATGTACATTGTTGTCACTATTGTACAGAAGCTGGGAGCGCAACAGCCACTGCAAGCGGGTCAGACAGCAAGGAAAATAGATGCTTCAGAAACAATGGTGTGCTTAGCCAAAATGGAAGAGCGTGCTGAGGAAAGAGCATTCCAGTGAGAGGAGAAGAGAATGCGAATTGAGGAAGAGATGGAGGAGAAGCGGCGGGAAAGTAAAAGACGCCATGAGGAGAGAATGCATGGGATGCTTATGAACATATTCCAGCAGATGATGATGACGGGAGGCGGGTGGGCCACAGCACCATTCCCACCTATGCCAGTACCTTTCCCTGCCCCAACTGAGGATCCCAACACCCCATCAACCAATGGAACACCCCCCTACTACCTCAGGGGAATAGGTACAAGGGACAGTAACTGCTATGTGTTATGTTTTTATAATGTTGTGTTCTAAGCATTTACGAAGTCTTTCAATGCATTATGAATCATTGTTGCACCCGTTTCACTATAACGGGATGTTACGCTTGTTGGCTGTGCCACAGATGGTTCTTCTTGGTGTACCACTCCTCTCGACAATTGTCACCAAACATTTCACACATGTTTTGCAGCACAACACATGCTGCAACAACATTTGGCACATTTTCTAACTGATGGTCCATACGCTGAAGGAGGCATCTCCATCACCCCTTAAGTCTGCCAAAAGCATTTTCAATTGGCATACTAGCCCTCCTTTGCATATAGTTGTACCTCCGAATTGCACATGTACTGCTGGCATTCTCTGGGTACGGTTTCATCAGCCACGGCAATGCTAGGTAAGCAGGAACGCCCAGGAGAACCAAAGGTACCTGTACCGCAAATATCTGCCGCTTCCAATCAGGGAGAATTGTTTCGTTCTATCCTTTGTGATAAAGGAATGAGTTAACAAACACTCTGGCATCGTGCACCTTGCCAGGCCAACCAATATATGCATCAAGGAATAGTCCTTTGTGGTCGACAACAGCTTGCATTATAATAGAATAATAGCCCTTACGGTTACAATAATCAGAAGCACTCTCTCTGGGACACAAAAAGCAGTGTCTCAGCCTATTGACCTGACAGTCGCCACCAAACCAGACAACCAGGCAGCCGCCTATATATCAGACATCTCAATCAATCACAGAACAAAGGAAATGGAAGAGCTGCTGTGGTATTCATCTGAGGAAGATGCATAAGGACAATTTACTTTATGGAGGTTGGCTAGACGATGACATCATAAATGCAGCCCAGTTTATGCTCAAACAGCAGCACCCAGAAGTGGGAGGCCTCCAATCCACAACACTCTCTGAGAAGTTCGCAATGGAGCCGCAACCAGGCAAATTTGTGCAAGTCCTGCTCATTAATGGGAACCACTGGATAACAATATCAACCATTGGCTGCCAAAGGTCTAGTATCAACGTTTTCGACAGCCTACATGGACATTTGCCACAGCATGCACAGAAGGTTGTGGCCGATATCATGATGTCCCCAGATCATGTATTAGACGTTAGATACATGGACGTGCAATGGCAAAGTGGAGCATCCGATTGTGGTCTATTTTCTGTGGCTTTTGCCACAGCACTCTGCTTTGGTATTGACCCATCCACACTCATTTTTGATCAGCAGGAAATGAGAAGCCATCTTGTCAGCTGCATTGAATCAGAGCAAATGATGCCTTTTCCAGCATGATGTGTTCGCCACAATCTCCGAAAGCCACAAGTTGCATATATTGCTGTCTACTGCACCTGCCGCTTAATAGATGATGGCACACCAATGGTCCAATGTGCCACATGTAATGATTGGTTTCACACAGCATGTGTGCAAGTACCCAAGAGATTCTTAACCAACAGAAAGCTGCAGTGGAACTGTTCTAAGTGTTCCTACTGACTCGCAAAATCTTTGTCTACTTTTGCACTCTGTCTTCATATATCGCTTAAATGCATTTTTGCAAGATTTTCAGGCTGCCCAATTGCATTATTATTATATACTGCATTAATAAACATTATTATTGTATTATTAGCTAGCGACATACCCAGTTGTCTAACCGGGCAGCTCTCGACGCGTCTGGTTGTCCAACCGGGCGGCTCTCCATCGCCCGGTTGTCTAACCGCGCAGCTCTCCATCACCCGGTTGTCCAACCGGACAGCTCTCCTTGCGTCCGGTTGCCTAACCGGGCAGCTCTCCATCGCCCGGTTGCCTAACTGGACAGCTCTCCTCGCGTCCGGTTGCCTACCGGGCAGCAATGTATGGCCAGTGGTGCAACTGGGCAACTGGTTACACAACCGGTTGTCCAGTTGCATAATGGGTAAGTTGAGCATCCGTATGGAACATACATAAGACTAAAAATGCAATAATATTGTGTACAAAAGCTGTGGCTTTTTAAGGACCCATTGCACAAATTGAGTACACTCTGAAACTTGGCTAATTAAGTCTGTCACTGTTACTGCTTGCAGCAAGATCTAACTCATACTTGGTTAACCATTATTTATACATTACTTTGCATTGTACTACAGAATGTGACAATATGACGTTAACGTTCTGTTCCATTTCCAATCACTTCTTTTCAAAACAATTCCACCGTTCTTCGATCTGTTGCACAGAAAAACGAACAAAGCGCTCATATCAATTCCAGGAGTTACGTAAAGATTAGATGCTGTCAAAACAGCTAGTAATCACTCTCAACGTTTGGCTAGCCTTCTTACAATTGCATTCGAATCTTCTAGATGATTGTGCAATATCTCTTTGATTTTCCTACTGTTCTATGTAGTCAACTTGCAAAACCAGATTGAAAGAGGATGTGTATTGACACCAATCTGCACTGCAGTATGAGCTAATGGATTCAGCTGTCCTACGCTGGGTGAACCATACATGACGCACCCATCACCGCTCCCACCTACGTACCTATAGCTAGAGCTTGCAACCATTACACAGTCTTTGAATTGTAGCGACCGCTTTATGATATAACCCTATGATCGTGGCACGACTTTGCCATGGTACTATCTAACGCACCTGAAGTCCGACAGCGTCAGCTGTAGCTTCTTTATAGCTTGGTTTCTGGAGATGTAGTTGGTAACTGCGCCCTTCTTCCCCTGAAATGGCGCAAGAGAAGGAAATAAACGAACGTCTCAAGTAAGCCAGTCTGCTTCACCTAGGCACAACCTACCTTCTTCCTTTCCTTGCCCATAACGTCCCTTCCCCGAAGAAACAATGAGCACAGACAGCGCTAGTACATATGCGCCACGTGCGCAAGGAAAACCCTGCAATGAAATAGTGGGTGGGCCGTCGCCTACCCTATATGGGACTTCCCCCAGTTTGGAGAGGGCGTGGTTCAATGGAGGAGGTTAATGCAATCAATGATTCACGCAATGGAGGGTTACGAAAGCGGGAAAGAGAATGGCTTAAAGGTGTTTGTTTTGATCAGAAGCGGAGGTTATTATGCTTTCTTTAGGAGGAGCAGGGCGAACCCATTCGCGGCTCTCAGCTTCCCCCTTGCACCGACAGAGAGCCTGTCCCAGGTGCTACCCGTGCTTGTAAAGGCGGTGAGTTGTGTCAAGTTAGAGTATCTATGGTTGTGCAAGAATCCGCCTCCTCCTTGCATTGAGAGAATTTACGCATATGACCTGTAAACATTTCGCTGCGATTTCGTGCTTTGTTTCGTCTTTGAGGAGCGAGTGCTGGGAGTCCTTCAAGCTTGACAGTGTTTCACTGATAGTAGCTACGTAGATCATGCTAGATAGTTAGATCGTGACACATCATGTGTGTTCTGATAGTTTTGGATTAGATAACCGACGTACGTCTTGTGTTGTATGGGTGGTTGCCTAGCTGGATGGGTGGCTGTGACTGCCATCAGTGTAGTAGCTAGTGGCCATGCTTGGCAGGATATGTTGCGTAGAGACAAGACAGAGGGCCTCAGTTTGAGCAATGTACGTATCTCTTTGTGGTCCTATAGAGCACTGGACTCCAACTGGAGTCCTTTGGTGTTGTGTCTGTGGAGATTGCTCCCTGTGATGTAGAGGAGAAGGCTTCCCAACCAAGTGTGCGGCTGGTGGTGTCAGGCGTAGCCCCAGGTGGTGCCCTTCCCGGCTCCACTCCTTCTGCTGCCCTCCAGGCACACTGGTTGCAGCACGCTGAAGTGGTGCAGCTAGCAGAGGGGGGGAGGAGTGCCACACTGGACCACCCTGTGGACGTGGTGCGATGGACTGGTGAGTGTACTGCAGCATGGTGGAAGGGATATGTATTCCAGAAGGAGATTTAGTTTACTTTATGTAGCATCGCATTGTGTGTAACTGAGGTATGTATCCTTTTCAATGCAAAGCTGAAGCATTTGTAGTTGGTATCTGTGATGATTCCTGTTCTTTGATATCATTTCACTGAAGTACATATGTACATTCCAACCTTCTTGCTGTCCAAGCACTGCACCTTTGCCCTTTCTGTTCCATTCTGCCGTCTTCTGCCCATGCCTTTTTCCTGTCTTTGCCTCCCCCCCTCCCCCCATTGCCTCTCAGCCCAGTGTGAAAAGAACCACCTTCTACTTCCTCTGGATGCAGTGGTGAGCTTAACACAACCTTTTGCTGCAATGGACCTTGTTCCTTTGTCAGTGGAGAAAGACAGCTCGCCTTCACTGGCCCCTCAATTTAGTAAGGCCCTCACCAGTCGGGAGGTGGAACTGCTGAAGATGAGCGGCTATGGACCAGTGGGTGAGTGCCTGCATATACTGCAATGATGTTCAAAGGACTTTGTCTACTGTATGCAAACCCAATGAATGAGGCAGTCCTAATGTACGTATATACGTACTTCATTAGTAGCAGGCTATTGTGAATCTTGAACTACATTGTCTTTTGTGCCACTCAGAATGCACCCACACCTGAAGCTTGAGCCACTAACCATGCAAGTAGTGACTTTTAGATTCACTCTGCACAGATCTGCTGTTGCATAATGTTTTATTTCACCTCTGTGTGTGTAGAGTTGTCACAGATTGCCACTGAATTCAATGCACACTGTGGCCCTGATGCAAAGATGACGGTGGATGCCTTTGCTAAACTCATGGCCAAGCTTGGCATACCATGCATAAAGGCTGAAGACCTTTATCGGTGAGTTAGGCACTTTAGGCACAAAACTTAATGAGCCTAACAAGTTGTTAATGTCGTCAAAAAGTGATATGCTTATATCCTGTAAGCATGAGTGACCACATCTTAATAAGTGTGGGGAATAAGTGATTGCCCTTCAGCCGAAAAATCACTTATGCCCCACACTTGAGATAACCAATACTTGCCCCGTGGATTATAGTTGATTTGTGCTAACTACCAAAAAGAAGGATAAGCCTGTGTAGTGTGTTACAGCTAATTGTGTTCACTGACACAGTTGTTATTATATGCCCTTATTTGGTAGAGAGGCTCTTCAGTGTTTTTGTTTATAAAAGCAGCCCAGCTATAATTTCACATTGTGCTACACATATATCATGATTAAGCCATGGTCTCAATGCTTCAACAGAATTTTCTCCACTCGCCAACAGTTTAATGCAAACTTGCATTTGCTCTTATTCACACCTGTGGTTGCTAACTCAGAAGGTTTAGCTGTACAAATACGTACGTACGTATGCCTGGATACCACCAAATAAAGCCACAGAACTGAAGCACCAACCAATCATTCAGGCCTACTCCACGCTAACAAGTAGAGCTAGTGAGAAGAACTGTCTGTTTGTACTTGCGTCCCACGCAAGCAAGTACATGTACGTATGTATATAGAGTTGTCTGTTGTTGTGAGTGCACATCTGCCGTTCGTGTCCCAGTCCTGCAGGCAGTACAGTTTTATAACGAAACTGTCGAGTAACTGCTGTTTGTTGTACTGCACATCAATTTTCAATGTTCTTTTTGTCAGGAGGGCAACACAAAAGTACTTGTACGTACATCCTCCTCCGTACACCTTGTCCGTGTTTGGACGTTGGGCGATCGATAACCGGAAATCTAACAACTTGTACATACATATTTGCTGAGAACCCCCAAGGATGATGTCTCACCTTTAATAGGTTATTGGGTGCACTACATGAAATTCTGTGTCTGAGGGAAACCTCTGGTATAGCTGTGCTGCACGTGTGCAGTATATGCTTCATGCCTGACAGCCTATGACTGAAATTGAGCAGATAATTGCAAAACCTAGTGATTATTAAACACACACATGCACTCATGCACACACACACATGCACTCATGCACATGCACTCATGCACACACGCACATGCACACATGCACACACGCACATACACTCATGCACGGCTGCACGTGCACATACAGTGTGTCCTCACCCAACAGTCCTTGCCCAAAAGTGCTTTGCTTTGTCTAGTGTATGTATTTATAACGATTGTTCCCTATTAGTGTCGGTGAAAGTTTTGGTCACTTGGCATCATTCTGATGCCTCACCTCTTCCAGCCTCATGATCTGTATGAGATGTCCACCTCTTGGCCAGGTTTAAGCTGGTACATACATATGTGGACTATGGCCATGAACAGGTGTCAGACTACTTGTGGCCTAGTATGGACAGTGGGAGCCACTGCAACCACAGCCCATGTCTCAGTTCACAGAGAATGTACTGTACTTCCCTATAGTCTCATGCTAGGAGTAAAACATGCCTGCGTGCCAAGGTACGTAATATGATATGACAGATTGTGAAGGAAGCAGCTGCTTATGACCACACTATTAGGTGGGCTGCTAGTCAATCTATAACCTCGATTTATGCTTCTTTGTTGAGAAAACCTGTACATAGGGTATGGTGTTTAGCAGTTGCTCCATCGCAGCCTTCTTTTACAGCTAACCGGCACTCTCTCCTCCACCTCTTTATGATGCTGTGAACCACACGGCATGGCAAACTCCTAATAGGCTTCATGTTTAGCCTTCTTTCGTACCGTAAAGGGGCTGTATGTTCTTAGGTTGTTCATTCATCTCAGCATTTATGTACATAACACCGCGAACTGTCTGCATTGTCACTCTCATAAATGCCTCTTTGGGAAGCATCACAAGTAAACCGTGCCCTTCCAGACATTTGTGGGAGAGGGATGGTGTTAAGGGGCAGTATCAGGCCCTACAGCCAGCTGTCTAGATTCTCAATCCTTCACTCTGAATGTACTGAACTATTATTGACTACTGCTCAAACTTTATGGATAATGTCATGATAAGGGCTGTTGCAGCATTAAGATCACCCACCTTTATCTTTTCTCCTGCTAGATTATTCCAGTGTTGGCTAGCATTTTAATTAGAGTACATATGCATAATTTAGAATCTACACAGTATAATCACAGTGTAGTGTTATGTCCTAGTAAGTTACATCCAAATCACCCAAAGTATATACCATTGTGTGATTTATATGACATCCCACATAGCTTAAACTGTAATGTAATTATTCAAATTCTACATACACATTCACTTAGCTGTGTGCTATTTGTAGCACGCAGTGAGCACAAGTGTTAATGCACTCACACTCACGTTTCTGCAGTGCATTTGGTGGCGACAGAGGTGGGCTAACACTACAGCAGCTGCAGCTGGGGCTGGCAGCCATGGACCCGGCCACGCCTCATGGGGGAGTTGCAGGGCACATCAGGAGCCAGCTCATTTTTGAATCTTACACAAAGGGGACAGGAGCCATGAATCTGGCAGAGTTTAGGTGAGTGCAGGTCTGGGGTGCTGATGTGACATGGCTGGCACTCCTGGCTGTTGTGCTGGCAGTTATGTGGTGCCACGCTAGTGCATGTACATATGCGGTGGACAGTGTGTCGTGATGTAGAGGTCTTTTGCATTTGCCTTCAGGATAATAACCAGTTGATACGAGCTCTTCTGGTCAAAATGAACGATTTTCAGTACCAGTTGTGTTTTGCACAGTTATCAATGTACAGGCAACGTCAGCTAGCCCGGCTGTCCAATGTTTTACTATACATAGCTACCTGTAGTGAAGGGCACAGTGTGGCACTGCCAAAGTTAACCCTATTTGGCTCCCTCTGAATGTTGTGTATGTTCCGTACCTCTCAGCGACCTAATGCGTGATGTATACAGTGCGAAAGGAATAGCCATATCAGACGAGGCTTTGCTGAAGCTAGCAAAAGAGCAGTTCAAGTAAGCAGGCACTAACGTGGATTCTCCTTGCAGTTTCTGTGCGGATATTTCTGTCACAGGATCGACATCTTGTATCTCTGTTTTTGCTAGGATATTTGAACACAACTCAAATGAAGAGATACCTGTTCATAGCTTCCTTTCCTGTGTTGGACAGTTGAAGTTCAGAGGGACATCGGGTCTTCTTCGCTTGCCAAAGCCACTGTTTGGTCACAAGGAGGGTGTCCAACCAGACCATCCCCCTCCCTCCCCAGTTCTCCCACTGCCTGAAGAAGACCTGGAAGACAAGGCTATGAGGGACAATGAGCAACTGAGAAGCTCTTCTGAAGGCACTGACTCTGGAGAAGAGTCTGCACCACCAACAAAGGAGGTTCTTCACAACCGCAGGAGGGGGGTGTTACCTGATGTGGATGAAGAGATGGAGGTGTCCCCATTAGAAGAGCGAGCCACAAACAGTGCACCACCAAAGAAAAAGCCCCAGCTATCCATCAGCATACCCGCATCTCGCCACACAGCCCACAACAGCCACCACCTGCAGCGGCAGGAGGAGGAGACAGCAAGGGGAACCGCTACGCACCACCACAGTGATGAAGAGTACAGCATTGCCACACACTTTGTTAAAGTCAGGCGCAATGGTCTGTTGGTGGATGTGAGCACATTGTGGGACTTCATGGCCACTGATGCAGTGACAGGGAGTGTGCGGAATATTCTTAGCCACAGTCGACCAGGAGTGCAGCGCCAGAGCTCCATCTTTGCCTTTAACCCTGTACGTACGTGAGCTGCATGTGACCTGCAAGTGTATGTGAGTTGCATGTGGCTTAGTGGTAGGTTACACCATGGAAGGTGTGCTGCCTACAGTGGGATTTTATGGCTGCCCACAGCTCGGGCTCAGGATGCATGAGATTGAAACAGACTTTATTTAATGTGTCAGATATCTTAATGGTAGTTTATGTGTATCATATATGACATGACACAATTTATTGAGGTGCTTTGTACCCTGCAGAAATCGGTTGCCAATAGGATGCTTGATCTCATTCGATACTTTGAGCAGAGTTTTTCCAAGGAGTCCGGCTTTGACGAAGAGAAGCCAGCCTTTACATGGGGCACTGTTGAGAAGGAGACTGTGGCCACGACCTTCCTCAGTCTATGCACTCGTGTGCAAGACCAGCTTGTAACAGAGGCACGTCTGGTGGAGATGGAGGCACCAGTTTACATACTTGGTCAGTACTGTGAATAGATGTGCCCACAAGTGGCTCTTGTCCTGACCTCTGTCTCTCTCTCTGTGTACAACAACACAACACACACATGCACACAATCACACATGCAGGCGACTTTCACGGCAATTTCCAGGACCTTATTTGCTTTGAGAAGGTGCTGTGGCGGATGGGCCCTGTCCTCACACCTGCCTCTTTCCTCTTCCTTGGTGACTATGTTGACAGGGGACCGCATGGCTTTGAGGTAAACATGGTGTAGCACTCCACTCCACACCACGGCATGGCATGGCATGGCATCTGGTCCATCACAGTGTATGATCCATAGCTGGCATAGATGTGGCTGGTGGCTGTGTGTGCCAGCTACTTGGCAACAGTGAACTCTGCAGAATTGTTCATCACTGTGCAAGTGAAAGTCTGGGTGTATTGGCAGACAACTGGAAGTGCTGTGTGGGCTTGAAGTTTTGTGTTAGGTATTTTTTGTCTTTGTACTGTATGGGGTATATTGTGTAGTATCTATTGGCTAATGGCTTCATATCAAACAGATTACATATGTGTTGTGTGTGCCATGCAGGTAATAGCCTACCTGTTTGCTCAGAAGATTCTCTCTCCTGACAAGATGATCCTGATACGAGGTAATCACGAAGTAAGGGATGTTCAGGTCCACTTCACTTTCAAAACGTAAGATTCATAGGTAGTTGCTTTGTGACACTAATGGCTCTTGGCGTATTAGTGTGTGTGTGTGTGTGTGTGTGTGTGTGTGTGTGTGTGTGTGTGTGTGTGTGTGTGTGTGTGTGTGTGTGTGTGTGTGTGTGTGTGTGTGTGTGTTTGTGTTTGTGTTTGTGTGTGGCGTGTGTGTGTGCGTGTGTGTGTGTGTGTGTTTGTGTTTGTGTGTGGCGTGTGTGTGTGTGTGTGTGTGTGTGTGTGTGTGTGTTGGTTTTGTCTGGCGTTTGGTTGCTTTGGATTGTGTTAGCATGCACTTAAATTCGCTTCTGTAGAGAGTGCATTGAGAAGTTTGGTGAGTCACTTGGAGAACAAGTCTGGGAGGCAACAAATCAGTGCTTTGATGTTCTGCCTTTGGCAGCCCTTGTCGATGACAAGGTGTGTATAACGATAAGGGAAAGGAAGGAAGGGGAGAGGAAGAGGGAGGGGAGAGGAAGAGGGAGGGGAGAGGAAGAGGGAGGGAGGGAAGAATGTAAGGGAATGGTAAAGGAGAGTGGCAGGGGACAATAGAGAGATGTGCAAAGGGTACATAATGTAGAATAGATGAGACGAGAGCAGAAGAGGAATACAGTGCAGACCTGCAAATGTCGTGTAGTGTACTCTTGCATGTGTTTAATTCTTATTGCCAGATTTTCTGCACTCATGGGGGGATTCCCCGTCCCTGCCACGGAGGAGGCATGCTCTCAGCCATACGTGAGCTGCCTGTCGTCCTCTCTGACCCGGAGATTCAGTGTGAACTAGCCTGGGAGCTCATGTGGAGCGATCCAATTAGGTATGTGTGCAATCTTTGTACCCTACCATCAGTCGCAACACATGCTGTGTACCTACATACGTATATACATACTTGCAGGGATGAAGTGAGGGCTTCTCAACTGGCTCAGGCATGAGAAAGGGTAGTTCTCCAATACGAGCTTCAAAACAGGGTCGAAAAATTTGCCGACTTTCGGTGAAACCACCTGATTCGACTTCCGGTGACAGCGCATGATGAGATGCTAGGCTATAAATATGATAAGTACTCATGCTAGCTTATCTTCGCCCTGAAGAAGACCAGAGCATCTGGTCGAAATGTCGGCAAGGTTTTCGACCCTATTTTGAAGCTGGTATTGGAGAACTACCCTTTCTCATACTTACAGGGATGTGTACAATGACCATGAGGGGCATTAGGGGGCAGCAAAGTAGAGATATGATATTATATTATTTAAGCAATTTCATTAATTGCCCTGGGCCCCATGAGGATCATATACTTCGGCAGACTATTGCCCAGTTTGGGTGCTACACTGAGAATGGATGTTCTCTGTCTCACCTTTCAGAGGAGACGACATGCATGCTAGATTAGCTCAAGAGCTCAAGGAAGGTAATGGATTCGTCCCCAACCACCTTCGGAGCACCGCCTACCTCTTCAGGTGTGTGTCTACTACTGTACATGCATGCTTGCTACCTACTTACCTACGTATGCTGACGCCTCCAACCCAAAGGACGGCATGCACTGATGCATAATCTCTAGTAGAGGCTCATAGCTCGGTCATGGATCAACAACAAAAGGTGCTTCTGAGCGGAACATGTAGCATAAGTTGTAATATACAGTGTATATCAACTTATGATGTATACACGTTCTATTCAGAAATACCTTTGCTGCTCAGCACTAGCACACATTTCATGGAAAGGTGCTCAGTCACTGCTCTTTTATCTTTCTATTAGCACTGAAGCACTAGAAGCATTTATTCGGCGCAACAAGCTGTCTCATGTTATCCGGGCCCATGAAGTGAAGGCCACAGGCTTCCAGGTGATCCATGCATGCAGTGGGGAGGGCTGGGTTGTAGCACACAGTGTTGAGCTGCCTTATGAGGGACTGCAGTGATTTAATGTATGAGATTGAGGTGAATCAGAGTGATGTGACTGGTCTGTGATGTCTTGTCTTGCCTTGTATGGGAAGGAACAGTAGTACTGCATGCTGCTACATGCGAGTGTGGTATTGATTAGTGGTATATTGTATACCTGATACTGTATGGTGTAGAAATCTCGTTGACCCTTTGTTGTTGTCACTTGTGTTGTGCCTGCAGATACAACAGCGTGGCCGTTTGCTGACAGTCTTCAGTTCATCTGGATACTGCGGAGGGAGTAATGATGCAGCCTGTGTCTTGGTGGAGTCAAGAAAGATCAGGATTGTTAGACTTGACACCACCTGAGGCAGCCAGCCACTCTCACTTTTCATACAGCCCACAATCTGAAAAACAGTACCTTGTAGATTTGTATACACATGCTTCCTTGTACTTAAACCATATTGTAATATAGACAGCGATTGTACCTTTTCCGCACCCAGCACCTGTATTTTACTGTTTAGTTGCAGTGATCAGATCACTGAAAAGACCTGCATAACTATGGTGGTCTTCCTTTTCATATATGCGCTATATTACGCAATCGTCAAACGCGATCACGTATAACAAATGTGTAGACACCGTAAAACCGATTCAAGCACTGTGTACAATGGAATTCGCGTTTTTGTTTACTACTCCCTCACTGGCTGGACTTCTGGCTCTTCTGTGTGTAGCGTACTGTTACTATAAGTGAGTGGGAGATCTGATGACGCGAGGAGAGGAAGGGACAACGTCTTGTGTCAACCTACGTGCTCACTACTGTGAGTGTGATTATGCATTCTCTTCGCAGCTACTTTTACAAGCCTCTTCAGTTTTTTAAGGAGATCGGAATACCTGGACCCAAGCCTAAACCGTTAATTGGGAATTTGGATCTAATTAGGAAATGCAATGTAAGTTTAGTATTGTATGTGGCCAAATATTTGAATCCAATTTGCTTATTGAACTTGCTCACGTAGTACGTATACGAATGAGGTCAGCTGTCCTAGGATATTGCATAATGTGCTTTACGTAATTAAGTTAGTACCAAACAACTCTGTGACAGGAAGGCTTAGGCGCCAGCCTGTCCCACCCAGTTTGGATAGAGACTGTCCTGAAGGAACTGGCACTTTACATTCTACACTTTACACATTAGGCACGCCTCCACCCATTACGACCTATACTGTATGCAGTATAATGAATGGCCACAAGTTGCCATTTGTGATCAGCAAAACAATCAGTACTAGCAGTACCTATGTTAACCCGTTAAGCCCGAACTGTGAATAAGTTGGCATATTGAATTGAATCACGGCAGTTCTTGTTCTTGATCTGCTTGCCAGTGGGTGTGCATTATTTGCAATGTTTTCTTCATCCATGATTAAGGGTGACCTCCAGTCCTTCTCCAAGCACATTATCTCTACGTATGGACCTATTTCGGGGTATGTTGATATTTTAGTTTGCCATACTTCACACCATACATCTGCATGATGCATGTGTGTCTTCATATACAGTACACACCCCACGGGCCTACCTCACTAGCTAATGTGCATACTAATGATTCATTCTTTTACGTGCATTTTAGTTTCTTCTTTGGCACAAGACCAGTTTATTTCATTGCTGATGTGGACATAGTGAGAGACATCACTGTGAAACACTTTGACAAGTTTACTGACAGGCTGGTAAGTGCTGTTTAGTGTGAGTCCCTAATTCCTGTTGTGCCTGGTTAATTTTTGGCCTTGTGTGTGAGACCATTGCATCTCAGTACCCTTCACATACATATACGTATGTACATGCAATGTTTCATTTACCAGCTGAGTCACTATCTTGTGGACAGTGAACAAGTTTTCCGGAGGGAGAATGCTCGCTTCTGGTCAGCTTCACTATTAGCTTTTGACAAGGATCACCATGTGTGAAGCATAACTGTTTGTTGACGAAGAGGTATACATTTCCACTGTTGAACATTTCAGGATGCATTTTGTTAACATATTTAAACAGTGTTGCTGCCTTTTGTCTTTGCTTTTTCTGCAAAGATTGCACATGGTGTATGTACTTGCTTCGTACCCCTGCAGAAACAGCGCGGCATTCTAGTTACTCATGTTAATGGTAAAGTATATGATGGTGTGTTTGCTTCTAATGGTGATGAATGGAAGAAGAGAAGACATGTCCTTACACCGGCCTTCAGTGCTAACAAAATGAAGCTAGTTAGTATGCATGGTTGCAGCAATAGTGTACTGGTAGCTTTAACATTATATATACGTAGTGCTGTGCCTGCATGTGTGTGTGTGTTCGTGTGGTGTGTGTGTGTGTGTGTTCGTGTGGTGTGGGGTGTGTATGTGTGTGTGTGTGTGTGTGTGTGTGTGTGTGTGTTCGTGTGGTGTGTGTGTGTGTGTTCGTGTGGTGTGGGGTGTGTGTGTGTGTGTGTTCGTGTGGTGTGGTGTGTGTGTGTGTGTGTGTGTGTGTGTGTTGTGTGTGTGTGTGTGTGTGTTCGTGCGGTGTGTGATGTGTGTGAGTATGTGGCGTTCTCTAGATCTCTTTTTTAGTAATTCTGTGTAGTTCATTCCTTCTCTCTTATTCAGATGGAGCCTCTTATTAAGGATAGTACATCACGACTTGCTCAGAAGATTAGTGCAATTGCAGAGACTGGTGAAACTGTGGAAGCACTTCAGTAAGTCTGTTGAACGTGTGCGTAACTTTGTGTGATTTCCCTGCTCAGTGTTTTGTCTACTATTTGTAAGTGTACAAACCATCTCACAATTTAGTGCAAACTCTTCCAGTCTCTGCCTCACACTATAGTGCAAACTCTTCCAGTGCAAACCATGAATTTTGTGTCTGAACCACTTTGTGCTTAATCCAAGATAGTTTTGACATTCAGATCCAGTGTCAGCGGAGTTAGTTGATGCATTCTTTAGAAGTGGTTCTACCGACAATGAACAGAATAACTACACAGCTTGAAAGTGGTGATCGGAGAAAAAGAACCATGACCTGGCGCCCGAACTTGCGGCCTGCACTCTAATGCGGAGTTTCAGCCGAGCGAGCCACCATTGTGGCCACGATACTTCACCTCCAATCGCTGTATATACGGTCATGGGTGGGCCGCAATACTGCGACCACTTAGTACACGCATAGATCATATAATGATGAGGCATGTCCCCAGTCTCTGCTACAGTAGTTTCATGATTTCTTGTCCCGATCGCACATTGCACATTGGGCAATAATATTTTCATAATTTCTTTCATAGTTTCCACATAGTACTACAATTTTCTGCAATCCTGCATACATGCATACTGCAACCTCAGAATGTACAACAAGATGACAATGGAGGTGATCTTGTCAACTGCCTTTGGTCGTGCAGTTGACGTGCAAGGAGGGCAAGGAGGGAGAATATTTGAGGCTGCAGTAACCGTTTTTAATGCTTTTGCTCCCCCTGAAGATGGAAAAGGCAATTTGCCATTTAAAGTACTGCAGTTTCTTCCATGTAAGTAACTCTGCTAGTTTTGTGATGTCTCTATCTTGCATACAGTGTGTGCTTCTGTGTAAGACTAACTGAGGTGGGATAACCAACTGATTACTTCAAGATTGATGGAACTACTATTAAGGATGTCTTCCTTATTGTACAATACAGTAACCTTTCCATTTACGGAGCGTCTGGCGCAACGTATAATGACATACATGGACGTTGGAAAGGCAATGGATTTTTTGGCAAAATCGGCGGACAAGATTATTCAAGGTAGAAGGCTGGAGGCTGACCAAAGTGCTTTGGTGAGTTTTCAGCTTAGTGATTACATGCATGCAAAATATCACCTTCAAGGTAGCTTGGTACGGAGCCTTGGGTTTGCACCTTTGAGCAAGTGTAGCTGCTAATATAGTTTTAGTACCACTGAATCCACTGCAAAGATGAGAGCATTGCTACACATACGAAACTGGTAATCTGTGCTACGTAATCATGCACTGTTTCATGCTGCTGGAAATATCTGGCTGCTGGTGGCCAACAAGCAGGTACGTAGCTTCCTGATGAGCCAGACACTTTCGTCTGTTTCATTAATGGGAATTGGGGTCAGTGGTAGCTGTTTAAAGGAATTTATGTAGCAGATTTGACGCTCACAGACTCCAGTTGTTTAGCCGCGCACGCCTTTGTCAGGTGATAAAGTCTTCTCTAGATAGGGAGCAAGGACTAAGTCTAGGACAAGTGATGATTTTACATTATGCATTATACATAATATTGTAAATACTGGGGACATCTAGCTCTGTGCAGGAGCTGACTTGAATTTTCCTTCATAGCCCGTAAAAATGTATTGACTAAGGACTTAATGTGTAGCAAGCACTCCGGCACATTTATTTACGCACCAAGAATAATGTCCTGGACATTGAGCAGAAGGTCTCGATGGTCTCTCCCTTGCAAGACGCTTTTGTCAGTTGGATTAATACTTGTTTCTTCTCTGAGATATGTATTATCTAAATGCAGACAATTTCTCACAATCTGAAGTTTGCACATTCATACTTTGTGTCACTCCGACATATTTTGCCATTGTTATTTTATATTATTTGGGGCAAATATCATATTCTCACATGTGTTTATTCGTGTACACTCTTGTTCACGCAAGAATTAGATGTATAACTTTTGTGTAGCACTGTGCTGTACGTAACTAGTGAACTCCATACCCTATGCAATGATACCTGTGACTCCGTTATCTACACACAGCGTAAAGACCTCCTCCAGTTGATGCTAGATGCAAGTGACAGTGATGAGACACAGAAACAACTTCAGTCAGGAGAGATTATAGCAGACTCTGTTGGGTTCCTTTTGGCTGGTTATGAGACCACCAGCACTGCCATCACCTTTGCAACCTACCTGTTGGCTGTTAACCCTACAGCTCAGGAGAAGCTGGCTAATGAGATTCATGAGTACTTGGAAGAGAACCCTGTGAGTGACGTTGCACTAGCATGTCTATTAAATTGTTGTTATTTATGTACTAAGTTTTGAAGGATTTTGATTTCCCTCAAAGGCCAAGTCCTTGTATGATGCCACACACGAGCTGCAGTACCTTGATATGGTGTTGGAGGAAACTTTGAGGATGTATTCCCCTGCAACTGTGTAGGTTACCCATATCTTGGAGCACTCATTATTTTCTGTCAACTGTTTATAGAAGGAATACTGTGTGCTGTCTGCTAAAGTATTGTTTAGGAGTTCTTTTTGCTTTGCTATCGAACTGCAGACTGATTCGTTTTTGTGACGAGGACTGTGTGCTGAAGGGTGTACAAATCAGGAAGAATTCTCTTGTATTCCTGGCTGCTGATGCTATCCATCACGATCCCAATGTGTGGACAGATCCAGAAGTGTTCAACCCTGAGAGGTAATTGTGAAGGAATGTATACCATATACAATATACATAGCTTAGCAGTGTCGCAAGCAAACAAGCTAACTACACTTACAGTATTTGAAAGCATCCCATTTATGTCTGGATAACTCAGTCAGGGGCTCAAATGCAGAAATTCATAGAGTTGTTCAGACGTATGTCAGAAGATTTGAATAGACCTTTTGCCAACCGAATTTTGATTACTTCCGGAGTTAGGCGAACTCTGGTAATGTATAGCAGGTATAGGGAAAATGGTCATATTCAAATGTGTGTAGCAGATATAGAAAGTGGAACTTCGCTAATCTGCAGGGCAGCATTACAGTGCACATGAACAGCTTCAAGCTGATTGGAGCTTCGTATTTCTTGGTCGCTGTAGAGTTACTTACGAATCAAACTCTAGTAGGAACGTGGCAAGAAGCTGATATTTTATCGACGTGCTCAGGAATGCAAGGCAAGAGGCCTGAAGCTCGTATCACTCTGGCATTGGCAAAAGGTCTATTCTTCTACAAATTGTAGTCGTTTCAGGGCTGAAACAAATTCAAATGAGACTCTTCAGATCTTCCTCCACGGAAATCTTTAGTAAAAGGCGAAAGATTTATTCGCTCTGAAAGCAGACCAGAGTGTTGAGATGGTAGCTGCTACTCAGCTGTCTTAAACCAGAGCCTTGACACAATGGTTTGGTTACAGATGGCCTTACAGGTGTCACGTGAGCCACATTAACTGTTGGCTACAGCACTGAATGTGCACTCAATGGCATGGAAGTGGATGTCTCTATGTTCTCCGGCGCTAGGTCCGCTGAACACGCAACAGACCATGTTGCAACTGGTAACCATCCTTCTACCCACTGTAAACTTACACGTGTCACATCAGTCACATGTTGACACATATTGAACAGTACGGTAAGAAAGATAGTGAATGACAAACATAGACACACAGGCACTGCACAGGCACACATACACACACAGATGCACACAGACACATGCACGCACACACAAACAGACATTATGCATTAGTATGCCTACTCATTTTCTGAATGGGTTTCCACTTCACACAGTGACAAAATGGCAATCTCCTTGAGCTCTCTCTGGGTATCACTCTCCAATGATAGACCTTCAGTCTCCACAGGGCCATCCCCCGTCACCATAGCAATATTCATTTCTCTTCCCATTTGGCAACGTCCTGTGCATATGCTGCAAGGAGAACAGTAGTTCTTGGTTGGGTGACAGGGGTGTGAATAGATGGGATGTATGACAGACTCATCTCCATCTGGAGCAAACGATGCTAAGACTCATAGAGAAGCCTACAATGAGCAAGCACAACTGTTGATAAATTTTCAAAAAACAGGATATTTTAATCGGAAGGTCTTTGTCATCTGCTTATGAGATGAAAGAATTCTCCATCGGTTCAATGCATCAATGAGCCCCTGCAACATTGATGCCATAAGATGACATCAGATGTCTTCACTGTGACAGCTGCACTCTTTCCTGCTACTGGCCCTCTACTCTTGAACTTGGGAGATGCATCAGGATCCACATTCACAACAAATGCTTTGAGATGCAAGATGTTTATGTCATCCTACCTTTCTTCCCATTCTTCAGGGAGTCTGTTGTGTTTTCTCCCTTCTAAGCTTGGATCAGCCTCCTTTTCATCATACCTGGATAATCCATTCCTCTCATATTTCCTGAGAATCTATCCACAATGTAATGAAAATGTAAAGCGACCTGCAGAACTAGACATTGACTGAAGGATTGGATCAGCTTGCACCCTCTAGAATTTGTCGCCTATTACATACATAATTGCAATGCAATGCAGAACATCGTTATAACAATAGCAATCAACTCCTAATAGTAGTGATAACTCTTTAGCTTGAGTTGTTATGACACACAGTACTGTATGTACATCATTTAACACTCATTTGATCTTGGACAACATGCAACACATGCAAAGATGATGTTAAACAAGTTGTGTATGCGTTGTATGTGAATATTGTACACTCATCCTCAGGTTCGCTCCTAAAGAGAAGGCCGAGCGTCATCCATGTGCTTTCTTGCCCTTTGGCAATGGTCCAAGAAATTGCATTGGAATGAGATTTGCACTACTGGAGGCAAAGATGGCCCTCATTGAGATTGTGAGCAAGTTCAGAATTATACCGGCTCCAGAGACAAAGGTACGTAGGCAGTATTACTTGCACTGTGTCACTCTCTGCTAGTGTATAGCTGCATTTAGTGGTGGTACATATGTACATATCTATTGCTGTGCACCAGATGTTTCGCAGCTTATTAGGGGCGATTGCACAATAATAAGCTAGCAAAGAATAGGGGTGCTTGAGAGAAAGCATGTTGCATGTGCAGTTGTATCTTCACAAGGGTGCACACTAGTCGACTTCCAAACTTCCAAATGTGCCATACCAAATTCCTCTATGGACACACAAGCCAAACTGGTTGGATGATGGACATGCAATATGAAGCTGCTTCTATCTTGTGTCCTTGATCTATCGTGTGTTCCTGTCATCTGTTCCTCGCATGTGTGATGAGCCTACCTGTCAATACTAGGTTTGCTATAATGCGGTTGTTAGTTATTTGTCTGAAGCCAAGGGTATTGATCCATAAAACTGTTAAAGGATAGATGAATGTATGCTACAATATGAACATAGTGCACTCACCCTCGGGCACCAAAGAGCCCTTGGAACTCGTGCGTATAAAATCCATATATATACACCTCAGTGTACATGTGCCGTGTGTACTTCATGCATTACAGGTGCCTTTGGAAGTCATGACTGGTGCCACTCTGAAGCCTAAGCACGGGGTCTTTGTGAAGTTTGAGACCCGTACATGGTCTTAGTGCCTTTGGTGCACTCTGCTGTTGAGTAGTGCCAGATTTCAACATTAACTCTTGTCATTACTACATATGAAGCTTTGTAGAAACACACACTGTAGGACTGCGTTGAAGTGTGTATATATATGTATACATTCACACACTCCATTATATATACAACTACCATAGAGTGCCCGCAACTGTTATTATACGTTGTATACAGGACGAACATATATATAGGCAGAATTGAATTACAGATGTTGTAACATGCAACTGTGTATAATATTATAATACCGGCATCAATATCGTGTAATATGCCACTGACCAGCTGGTAAAATATTAATAGGTGCATGCTATTTCATTAATGTAGATGAAATAAATAACCAGAAAAAGTATATGTTATATTGTTAGTGATAATATAAAATGGTGTGCCATACAATATACCTCTAATATATTTCTCAATCAGTCTGAAGGCATATAGCACCATGGCTGCCCCTGTGATGGCAATAAAATGAATTAGACATCAGTAAACTTTCTGTTGTCATACGTCATACAATATTCATATATAATACATATATATGTGCATATATAATTGTTGGGAGCATGAGGTTACAATAGAATATATTGCATATGTTTATATTATATTGTAATATTTATACATAATATTATATAATTATTTATATACCTCAGCATCTGTTGGTCCCCAGCAGCACCCTCTCACCATGCAATTTTCCTTATCAATGTCAATGTATCCTGCAACAGGGTGAACGTTGAGTGTACATGCAAGTATATAGCACACAGCTATGATGTATGTTATTGTACGTGTTCCTATGCAAACCTGATGAAAATGCTTTTCTCTTAAACAGCATGCATAATATTATTTCTCACCACAGTCTATTCTCGGCTCAGTTGGCTGACAGTTTCTTCCTGAGAAGAAGCACCAATGCTCTCCCTGCATGTGTTAGGGAGAAGAGTTGATTGTGGAAAGCCATCTAACCCGTCTATAATAATTATGCAATACTGGTGTGTCACCATGGTCCAACACTTTGCCTACTATATGAGCTGGCTTCCAGCAGCATCCTCTAAGCATACATTGCACTTGGGTAATACCAGTATGTCCTGCAAAAATGAATAATATTATATAGTATTGTGATACGATAATATGACTTAAATGTAATGTGTATAAACTATTATAATATGCACTGATGCTGTTTGAGCATACAAAATGCAAGCTCTGTGATTGTGCTGTATATATATTATATATAATATAATTATAGCTCCTACCACAGTCTGTCCTAGGTTCAGTAAAACTACAGTTTCTCTCAGGAAAGAAGCACCAGGGTTCATCCTACATGTGAGAGAGATACGGTTAGTTCTCCAGCATACGTCAGTCCACAAGCCTTCATGCTACATGTATGCCACTCATAAACTCAGCAAGTCATTGTGCTCGCCTTTGCATCTGATGGGTCCCAGCAGCACCCTTGTCTCACACAGTCAACATAGTCACCGTGAGTAGGACTGTCTAGATGCGGGTAAGCTCCTCTAAGCTTGTCTTTTTCGTGCAGTTGGTTACAGTCAACTCTTGCACCTTTGATTGCACAAGACTTTGTTGTGTTCATGAAGCAGAAAGGCACCCCCTGTTAGATAAATGAGATAGAACAGTATGCTGAACAGTATATGCACAACATCTGCTTGAACTATTACATTCACGTACCTCCTTTATGTCAGAGTTCCAGCAGCAACCTCTGGCCAAACATTGGATCTTGTTAACAGTACCACGGTAACCTGCAGATCAACAGAACATTGGAGAACCCAGCCAGAAATAGCTTAAAGTGTCAATGCATGATAATTTTGTAATAGGATTTACCACAGTCAATCCTTTGCTCATTAGGGTGACACAGCTGTCCATATGTTGGTCCAATCATAACAAATAGTGCAACTACAGAGAACTTGATCATCTTCTGCATGGTATTCGGTGAAGTAAACATTGTTATGCTGCACATGTACATCATGTCAATCCACCATGTCCAACCTACCAACACGATATGCGCACACACAGTGGGTTTGCAGCCAGCTTCTACTCCCACAACAGGCCTACGTATATACGTACTGCAGCAGATTAGTCAAACATGTATCTTATGTGGCAGTGACCCCATGAACTCCTGTGCCATCAGGTTCCAGCACCAATATTTTCATGGGCCACCTGTCACTGACTGGCAGTGGCAGTGGGAAGCAAACTGCGAGGTGGAAATGTGATGTTTTGTGTGATGTGTCTGCTCAGGTCCATTCAGTTCAGTAATGGAAACTACACAAATGCCTAAGAATAAGAACTTTCAAATATTCCAGCACTACATAGCTTCAGTCGATGTTAACCCAGTATATGAGACATTACTAATTACTAATATAGTATTTTACTGAAAAGGGCCTTAGATAGGGCCGAAACGTCTGATTTGACCCTTGACATTGGTCCTCGGCTAGTGTAGTTACAAGAAGGATCCTATCATGCCATTAGTAGCTAGGACCAGGATCCAGCAACCAATTGCAAGTAGCACAAGGGCAAGTTCTAATTAGGGTTTGTGCCCTTGCGCATGTGGTCATCACCAGCAACTTGTTGGTGGCGCTTTATCTGTTATCAACTAGCGCAAATACTGCACTTGCACTTGTGGTGGTCATCACCTGCAACTTTTACTGGTGGTGTGTTTCTATGCCAACTGGCCCATTTACATAGTAATGTGCACAAACACATTGGTGTGCTTTGCAACTTGCACTGTACGTGTACGTGTAGTGGTGGAGGTATGTATGAGTAGGTATGTATGTATGTAGGTATGTATGCATGAGTCAGCCAACTCAATGTGTTTGCATCTGAGACATACACATGGAGACTATTGGAAGGTGAGAAGCTTGAACTATTCAATGACATCTAGCAACCCAAAAAGCAGACCAACAACCCAACCAGCTGACTATGAGGCACAAAGCAACAAAAGAGTAGCTGGAAGGATACTCATGGGAGAGTGGATGGAGGCATGTCAGAAGAAGTAGGCCTTGCTATCACGCCAGAAGCAAGCAGTGCTCTCAGATGACGGTAACCTATAACATCCAGCAGGCTACTTTGCGGAGATTCTCACACGCATGGGCTCATTGACAATAGTTGTGACATATGGCCCAATTAATAGAGAACTGTGCAAGCAAAGAATAAGAGCACTTCATAGCAGATCTGGAGGGGGTATTGACTTGTGATTGTCATGGGAAACTTCAATGCCAGGATAGGGAGACAACTGAAGGGAGTGGCTGAATCCCATGGCTTAGTATCTGACAACAGTGACAACATTGATAGGCTGGTAGCCTTTGCATGTGCACATGACATGACCATCACCAACACCATGTTCTCTCACAGGAGAATCCACCAAACATCATGGTATCTACCTAACGCTAGAGCTGCTCCAAGCATGAAAGGCTTCAAATTAGTGGAGCAGGGACTATATCAGTGTTGGACACAAGAGTGTATAGAGGTGCAGACATTGATAGTGACCATCGCTTGGTTGCGTGCAAAGTGAAGTTAAAGTGGAGAAGAAGACAAGAACAGGAATGAAGTGCATTAATGTGGAAATACTTAAAGAAGGAGATGCGTGAATGGTACGTACATCATGGAGGTTGCACAATGTTATGGTCAACGGAACAGACTAGCCTGCAGATGTTAAGGGGAAGTGGAAGGACTTGGCAAAGGAAGCGAAGAGAGCTGTGAGAACTAGAAGAGACAAAAAGAAGTGGCGGGATGATCTGATGACTGATATGAAAGAAGCCAGGAAGAGACATCGACAAGGAAATTTCTTCAAAAGGATGAAACAGCTCACAAGAAACAACACAAGACCATGTACAACCATCTTGGATGAGAACAACTAGCCTACTGGCACCTTGGGTGAGTCACTGGCC
The DNA here is from genome assembly GCA_949841015.1 of Aplysina aerophoba. Taxonomy (NCBI): domain Eukaryota; kingdom Metazoa; phylum Porifera; class Demospongiae; order Verongiida; family Aplysinidae; genus Aplysina; species Aplysina aerophoba. Next base: position 2,020,951 of record OX465047.1, read on the forward strand.
AGGTGGAGAAGACATTTCAACAAAGTGCTGAATGTTAGGAGGGAGGTTACAGTGGACTCAGCTCATCAGCCAACAGACAGCTCAGATGCTCTTAGTGTGGAAGTATAGAGGAATGAGGTCACAGCAGCTTGATCTGAGCTGTGTCTACATGCTCTTTTGATCTCTCCAAGGCATACAATTCTGTCAACGGGGAAGCTTTGATGGCAGTACTGCGGAAGTATGGGGTCCCAGGACATGCAGTGAGTCTCGTTGAACAGATGCATGCAGGAATGTGGTGTTGGGAAAGATGGAAGGTAAAGTATCCGAACAGTTTGAGGTGCAGACAGGAGTACGACAGGGGTGTGTCTTATCCCTCATCCTTTTCAACTGCTACATGGATAACATCATGAGAGAGGCAATTGTGAGTATGGGTAGAGGCAACAGCATCAGCTATAACACCAACTGTACCTAACGTACCAGGGTGCAGTGGAAGGATCAACAACAGTTCAGGATGTACGTGTACTGTATGTAGATGATTTGGCACTAGTGGCAGAACAAAGGCAGGACCTACAGGGGATGTTAACAATAGTAGACTGCACCCATCTGTTTGAACGACCAAACCCTAGAAGAGGTGGAGTCCTTTACTCACACAGAAAGACTGAGAAAGCTGAGAATGTTCCACATGAAGTGTCTCCGTGACAACTTAGGAGTTACCCACTGTGACCAGATCAGGAATGAGACCGTCTTATTGCGTATGTACAGTCAATGTTTACTATGAGACGTGTTTATGATAAGAAGGAGCTAACATTTAACTGCATACCTCTTAGTCAGACCTCCATAATATAGCGCGGGCCTCCTATATAGTCCTTTTTATTCATTGTGATAAACACATTATTAGCACATTGCTCTATGAACATGAGTCAGTCTCAGAGTGTTGTACGATGATGTTGATTGATTGATTGTGACTCACATACGTTTGCCGTGCGAGAAGACTGAAATGGTTAGGAAATGTTATAAGAAGGGATAGAAACCGTGTCCAACGACAACTCCTCTGTAGCAGGCTGACGAGAAGGGTCGGGCCAAGAGGTGCAGTATCACTACTGTGGATCAAACTTGTGGCCACAGACCTTGCCGGCATACGTAGAAGACTGAAGGGAGGTTGTCGACAACAAACCTCAGTGGCGTGAAGCAATCCGACCCCGCCCTACATCCTCAGAGGATAAGAAGAATGGAATTAATGGAAAGGAATGGTGTGTGTGTGTGTGTGTATGTGTACACAACATTGTGTGGCAGTGGTGTGCATGGGTACCGTGGTATTCCCTGCTGTTTATGCGCGGTGGTGGTCGTAGTTGTGTGCCATGAATGCCTACATAGCTACTTGTAGCGTATCGATCCTAGGCAGATAAAATGAGGTTTTTGGTACCTTCTTTGTATCTACAATAATGAATCTATGCAAAGCCAAACAGCTAGGGTCTGAAAACGTGGCCGTACGGAGCGTTACGCTCCATTGCTGCCCATCACCTTAGCGGCGCGTGGCAGCTTCTCTGCACACCGTCTCCAGTGGCAACGAATTTGCCAGGTCACCACGGATGTCTTCTTCGGTGGCTGTTTCGTCTTCGTAGCCACTGGAATCCGTCGTTTGCGCTAAGAATCTATGTAGAAGACGACGTCTGCTTTGTGTGACCGCCGCATTTTGGCTAACCTGCGTATATACCTTAATTTTCGCGGTACTAAACTTTCGTGGATTGAGAATTGTCGCGTTTTTCGCGTTTTTATTTTCGCGGATGGCGTCCCACAATATTATATTGAATATATAGACTATATATCTATACTAATATGTGCTTCGCATATAAGCCATACGAATGTCCAGGCTGCGCGAAGAGTCGGAGAAGCTATAGCAAAGCAATGACAATGTTCACAGGCCCGTACGGAGGGGGGGTTCGTTGGGTTCGTACGAACCCCCCCTCCGGTACCTGTGGCAAACAAAATCAGAACCTAACCATTTTGTAGCAGTCCAAGAAGTAATCGAAGGATCAGAACTCGAAGCATCGCTTAAACGTCTTGAAGTTCCATCGTATGCCACCGCACTGTCCTCCATTTTGTTATGACGTCATTGGGTGACTGCGCTTGCGGCGACAGCAGCCATCGGATTAGAGGACATACAAACCTTTTTCTCTAAGAGAGTCGATTCAACCGGTAGACCTGATAGTGAGTAGCTGATATCTAAAGCATCTTTGTTAGTCTACAATAATATTATACCCATGGTTTGAATTTTCCTCTATGAAAACAGGCCCTTGCAATCGCGATGATGAACCTAACAATAATTTGTGATGCACTCAGACTGAAGAGAGACTTACAGCTCTTGGACCCATACATTCACACTATCATGCGGGCATTGATGTGGACACGGCTTGTATGTACAATGAACATGTTACACTGGGGTATTGTTTCATATTAATGGGCTTCATGTTCTCTATAAAATTGTTTATTCTTGCACACTGTCATGACTGAATAATAGCATTAGAACATACAACCTTAAAATGCCAAAAATTCAATGGGAATTTTTTCCGCTAAGTAACCCCCCTTTTCAAAACCCTGTGTACGGGCCTGGTTCATCGCTACCCTGCTCTTCATACTTGTCCCTCGTCGTATAATCCTTCGTATTCGGCCCATTCCAACTTCCTCTGTGAGGTATGGGTAGAAACCCACCGCGGGTAACTGTTAATTGTTGTTCACAGTTACGGAGACGTGTGAAAGTTGTCGTTTCAAAGGATGTTTGAAGTCGCGAGTCGGAATTAGTCACCACAGACAGGGGCGGATCCAGGATTTTGTAAGGGGGGGGGGGGTCACAAGGTAATTTTTCACTGCTCATTTACTATCACCACCTCAAGTGTAAATAAGCATGCAGTTACACTATAGCTATGGCATTTTTGCATTAGCATACATTTCTAATACAATAATTTGTGGTATATCTATATATAATTTGTCCCTATTTTAAATGATGAGCTAATTCGATCACATGGCCTAACACTAAAAGTCAAGCAGAGCCCATTGACCCCAACACTGATGCGGCATTGCCACGCTGCAGGGCTACGGACACCTGCTGGAGGAGGAAGGCCCGTGCCCTGACCTCTTGTGTGACTGTGCGGACCCGCCTGGCGATCTCTGCGAACAGGTCCAGGGCTTCAGTGCCAGAGGCCCCAGAGTTCTCCACCACCACCGGAACGAAATGATGAGTACGGGCAATGATCTCATACTTGCTTCTCTTTCTCATCTCGGCCTGTCCTGCAACAGCTCGTGCTTCCGTCACGCCCTGGGCCAGATGGGACCAGGCAAATGTGTCCGTGCAGGAAACGTCCCAGACAAGCATGCGGCCTGACTTCCATGGGGCAATTGTCACCCCATCCGGTCGCTTGCCGTCAGACCTACTGAGGCCGGTGGGTTCCAACATGGAGGGGATCTGGGCTGATGACAGAGCTCTCTTGACGACATCATTAATTGCAGCATGGCGTGATTGACGTCCAGCACTCCTGATGCAACTGAGACCATGAATTGCCTGCTCATCCACTAGTGCGCCGCAAAGCTGGCAAGCATGAGGGCGGCACAGGGGGGCACCCAGACGGAGGCCAACAGCTATCCTAACCACATCATCGTCCATGCGAAGACCAAGGCTCGAGGCAGGTACAGCGTTCAACCAAGAGCCTGACTCACTCGTGGCTGCAGCAAGGAGCCTGGCACGGGTTCTGGGCTCTGTGGCTGCGCTCAATAGTGCCTCAAAATTGCCTTTCTAATACTATAACAAACAAGTGAGTATACCCTTCCACAACCTCGCACAAAGACATACAGTTCATCATTTGAATTCCAAGGAGAATGCAATATTGAATTTATAATCAACTCAACTTATTTTATTATATTTATCTGAACTCATTACTTATTACCACTATTATTACTGTATAGCTACATCACGTGCTTGTGTGTGTGCTTGTACAGTCCAGGAAGTGCATGAAACCCACTTTAGTGGATGCAGCACTCCTGTTTCAAATAATCCATCTATTGATATATATATATCTAGAACTAACAAGGAGATTCAAAGAGATTTATCTACCAAAGGAGAATGCACAATGACATTTAGCTAGCTGGCTGGCTAGCTAGCTACCTGCTAGAGCTTCCGGAAAAGAACTGTAGCAAGTCCATATTGCCAGGTACTCGCTTTGAAGCTGGTCCTCTTAGCTTCTCACTTCGTTTCGTTCGTTTTGACATCTTCCTATCTTTGTCTCTCTTGCTCTACAACGATTCCGTTCACAGTAGACTACCAACCAGAGCAGCCATCTTTAATTTATTGCATAATGCAGGCGACGTCATAAAAATGGCTGCCAGCAACTAGTACTAAGTAGTTTTGGCGTATTGGATTACTATTTAATCACAGCGGGCAGGGTTAAGGTTAGGCTGACTATGCCATAGTTGATTCATAACTTTATCTATGCCCTAATCTCTCTTTAATGCTGTTTCTGCTGTTAAATATAGAAAAAAATCTCAGGGTCTAGGCCAAGGGGGGGGGTCACATGACCCCTGGACCCCCTAAATCCGCCCCTGACAGAGGCGATTCGACGCTACGCCACACCGGTGTTCACTACGCCCTAAACTGTAGCCATTTTGTAGAACTATGACGTAACTGTTCATCAAAATGGACGTTATTCGCTGCCCAGTAAGCGCTGGTCTAAATTTTCGCGGGCCTAAACTTTCCGACGGATGGCTGTCGAACCGCGAAAACCGCGAAAGTTTAGTACCGCGAAAATTAAGGTCCATACGGTACGCGGACTGGTGTGACTCTATGTCACACGATGACGTCGTTCGTAGATTTATGACGTCTATTGACATACATATGAAGTTGTTCCGCTCAGAATTCACTTACAGGGCCCTTTGAAGTTGACGGGTGTCAATCAACTGGAATGCTGTTGCGATCCGATTCGTATCATGAACACCTTACGTGTTTACCAGACGCCGCCGAGTAAGACGACGAAACAATACCGCAAACGATAATGACGATAAATCAGTATCGCAAACGGTGAGGCTATTGACGGCTCTGGTGAATATAGCCCTGGTGTTGTGTGCGGACTCGGAGGGAGGTTTATCGGCTTTATCACACGGAGGGCTACGGTTCCAGGATTGAACGGTGAAGCTTCTTGACCGACTACCCTCGGCCGGCGGCTGTCTCTGCTAAGTGGAGAGCTGCTTTCTCGTTGTCTGCCTCTTGCTAATTGAGGACAGTCTTCTTGGTACGGACCATCTCTATTTGAAACGCTTTCAAACTTGAGCGGCTTTCACCGGTTTGTGATAAGTCCGACGAAGCCCGTACGTCTGCCGCACCTAATTACTGACTATAACGCGTCTCGCCGGTTGCGCAACGAAGGAACTGGGAGGAAACGCACTTCCACGCGTTGTTAGCGTTAACATTATTCGCCGAAGTTGCGTTCGCCCAGTTAGCGCTTTTAAGACTTCAAACAGGATTGCGTTGCGTTGATTTCCCGAAGAAACCTCATCAGTGCTGTTACAGGAGTAGCCCTGCCACAAGTAAGCAATTTAGCACGAAACCGCCTGGGCGAATTGCGTTGAAATGTACATCACACGAAATGTTAGAGCACGTACAATACCGTGCTGGGTTAAGCTAAGTTATAAACATCCGCGCTTTTAAGTTAGGGAAGAAAACGTTGCAAAATTCCCAAATTTCCTTTGATCTATCTGCACCTTACAGGTGTGGAATGCGCCCAACAACCTCATATGTTGAGAAACGTCAATAGTTTTATGAACTATTCCATTTTTTTTTAAATCTTAAATTTTCCTGTACTTTAAGTGTATGTACTCAGTTTATCCCTCAGGGTAACCAATGTTCAAACATTAGACTACATTACATTGCAGTAGGGTGTCTGTCTATCACTGTGACAGTACTCCATTCAGTCTCATGTCCTTCATCCACCATGTGCTGTGATACTGCTGATAATTTCACCTCCCTTGACACAAGTGTGCTCTAATGCTCCCTCAGGCAGTGCTCCAGAGTGCAACCTGTTGGCCAATGCACACCTTGATGCAGGATCCTTAAGGTGCACAAGTGTTCGTCCCTGCCCTGTCCACACATATCTGTCCGGCAGTTGGGCTCGACTCGATCGTACAAGTGTTCGTCTGGTCTGGTAGGGATGCCCAAGGGGTGAGATCCTAGCAATGCAAACAGTTGTAAGTCAACCATTCTTGGGAAAGGTCAGCTGGTGAGACTCTCACCATTCCACACATTAGCACACCTATATACGGTTTCTTGGTTTCTTTATTCGGATTGCTTTGCCTTCCTCAGCCACACTTTTTTCCCTGCACTGTCCACCGTTTCCTAGCAATGCAAACAGTTGTAAGGCAACCATGTTTGGGAAAGGTCAGCTGGTGAGACTCTCACCATTCCACACATTAGCACACCTATATACGGTTTCTTTATTTGGACTGTTTTGCCTTCCACAGCCACACTCTTTTCCCTGCACTGTCCACCGTTTCCTAGCAATGCAAACAGTTGTAAGGCAACCATGTTTGGGAAAGGTCAGCTGGTGAGACTCTCACCATTCCACACATTAGCACACCTATATACGGTTTCTTTATTCGGACTGTTTTGCCTTCCACAGCCACAGTTTTTCTCTGCCCTGTCCACACATACAAGTTGACAGCCTTGAGTTGTGTTTTTGTAATTGTAACATGATGAGGACCCCTGGATTGGAGTCAAACATCTGTTTGGACCTCTAAATCAGTCTCAATCCAATTGACAAGAGTAGTTTCCAAAGGAGGTGTATTAGCTACAATGATTCCTAGCCACTCAGAAGTCTTCAAATTGTTAGATGGGTTATGAGTCTTCTTTATTCTCTTTGTATCCTGTGTGAATCACCATTGTCTACATCACTTTTGTCCCACAGAACTGTATACTTTCTCTGGAAAACCAAAAGTGGTGCATGGTTGCTTTGCGGATTTCACTATGTGCCCCTCAGCTACAGCCTGCATGCTACGTGCCAACATCAACCCTTTTAGGGCACTTTACAGTACATGTTCCAGGTGCCTGTTTTTGGTGGTGATTCAATAATGGGCATGCATGTGAGGAGATGGAGGAGGCAGCAAAGAACAGATCTGTCATTTTAGTCTAAAGACACATATTAATAATGAAAACAATGGTCAAGAATGCTGCTTGGATAATTATATAATATATATATTATTTTGCTAGTCTTATATGCTGCTTGTATGTTCTTATATGTTCCTTGTACAATTTTATCTTATAGTACCCACGTTGCTTTGCAAGTTTGAGCAAGCGAAAAGGTGTAGATGTTCTGCAGCATGTGCAGTTGTGCAAGCATGCGTGTGCCGTGCTATATACATGCAGACGGTGAGAGGGACAAGTGATTCATGGATTCAGCCTAATGTAAAGTGGAGTAATGTGGAGTGGGACAAGGTATACAGTACAACACATCGCATCCCCACCCCCTACACTCACAAATCAATATCATATTCTGTGTCTCAATGTCATCTAGCTGCAATCATTTCTTGATAATGCAGCAATATAGCTCTTTAGAATAAGACGATAACACTGCATGGCTTCGTATAGGTTCTTTGGTCTCAAATTCTTCTAGATGTAGGCCAGCATCCTCTATTCCCTGCCTCACTTCCTTGTCTGTGATGTAGTATGCTTCGTATAGCTCTTGACAGTCACGAGCAATTTTGTACGAAATCAGCTTGCCAGTTATTAATGCACAAAGGTACCCTCCCTCCTTCATTACACCACGAATGTTCTTGAGAGCCCTCACAAATTCTTCCTGTGTTCTAACAGCAGGAGTCAAGCAAACGCAAGCAATGATCACATCAAACCCATCATCAGGTATGACAGTTGGATCCAAACCAACGTCCCCCTTGTTCAGATCACAGTGAATGACAGCCGATATCTTTCGCCGAAGTTCTTCTTCTCTTTCCGCTACAGCATGCAGGTCCACCCCGCTCTCAGTCGCATTCTCGCAATGTTTCATTACGTATTCTGCAATTGGCGTCCAGTTGAAAGCGTCCGGAGACCTGTCTATCCACAGCTGGACTTCCCTGTTGCAGCTGTCCTCGAAGTCACTGTGGACGATGTTCGCAACAAAAGGGGCTGCAGCGATGGCGATTTGCAGGGATGGACCACCCCCCACCTCGAGGAGGGCCGCCTTGGATGGATCCCATTTGTCGTGGTACCTGTTGAAGAAGCTCAAATAGTACTTGAGAGGGGGAGCCCTCTGTTCAGGATACTGGTATCGCTCCATTAGGTAGCGCCGAGCATCAAATTGAGACTCCATGGCACAATGGTGCTGTCAACCGTCTTTGTGCTCGAAGGTCACACCGTAGGCCTATGTACTAAACATCCCACCAGGCGGTTTCCAATTGTAAATAATCGTCACCCAATGCAGCTATACCTATGCATAGCGGAAGTCGAAAGGTCGACAACCCGTGGTACACGCAGAGGATAGGAAAGTAAATCGAAATCGACCTGCTTCGCGATGTGCGACATCTGTGCAGCGTTTGGGGCAGTCTCAAACAGAAAGGGCTGATGCACAGATGTTCGCGGCATGTTCGCGAAGTGCTGTTGTTGCGACGATTTACGCACAACGTTTAGATCTGTGTATAATATAAGATAACTACATCTTGCAGCGCAGCACAGCAATTTTAAGCATGCACATGATGAGGCCTCATGTAGCAGCAATGTTGCTTTGAGCAATAACGGTGAATATCATGCCATTATATTAGACTGCAGAATAGAAAGTACTCTTTTCCTCACCCCATTTGCAGAAGATTATTCGGGAACAGGCATATACACAGTAGATAAAGTCGAAAGCAATGTGTTCAACAGCTCCACTCTTGTCTAGCAGGACATACCTAGCTAGCAAGAGATATATACCCAGTGTTAGCGGAGAGTTCCCTTAGCTGGACTATACCACAAATAAAACATCAAAAACAATCAAGCAACTCATGTGTCTAGCTATCTGTTTTCCATATTACGTACTGTCATTGCAGACACTGATGTGCAACAGTCAACAATTAAGTCTGTAATTAGCCATGGCAGGGCTTCCCTAGTCGCTGGTCATTTGATATATATATATATATATATAATTATATATATATACCTGAGGATTGTGAGTGCCATTAATGCTGTGCTTATATGAGGACAGCTACTATTTTGCTTTGCTCTAGCCTTTGGTAAGTGCAGTATCAATTTGATGGCGGCCACTACATGTGTTGCAGTGTCTATTTGAGCAAATACAGTAGATGAACTATCCACCCTGGACTGGAGCTACAAATGTCTTTTTTGTGTGTGATCGCCATTGTCTACTTCACTTTTGTCACACAGAACCATATACTTTATCTGTAAAACTAAAAATGTTACATGGTTGCTATGCGGATTTCACCGTGCGCCTCTTGGCTGCAGCCTAAATGCGCACATCAACCCTTTAAGGCCACTTTATTGTAGATGTTCCAACTGCCTGGGGCTTTTTGGTGGTGATTCATTATAGGCACGTGAGGAGATGGAGACAGGCAGCAAAAAAGATATCTGTTGCTTTAGTCCAAGGACACATAAAGGAAGAAAACAGTTGAACTCCTAACTGTATGCTAGCTATATATACAAGGAGCTTTCTCGTCATGGTTGAGAATGCTGCTTGGATTATATTACTTTGGTAATCAAAATCATATTCTATGACTCAATGTCATCTAGCTGCAATCATTTCTTGATAATGCAGCAATATAGCTCTTTAGAATAAGACGATAACACTGCATGGCTTCGTATAGGTTCTTTGATCTCAAATTCTTCTAGATGTAGGCCAGCATCTGCTATTCCCTGCCTCACTTCCTTGTCTGTGATGTAGTATGCTTCCAATTGCTCTTTGCAGTCACGAGCAACTTTGTACGAAATTAACTTGCCTGCTATTAATGCACAAAGGTAACCTCCCTCCTTCATTACACTACGAATATTCTTGAGAGCCCTCACAAATTCATCCTGTGTTCTAACAGCAGGAGTCAGGCAACCGCAAGCAATGATCACATCAAACCCATCATCAGGTATGACAGTTGGATCCAAACCTACGTCTTCCTTGTTCAGATCACAGTGAATGACAGCCGATATCTTTCGCCGAAGTTCTTCTTCTCTTTCCGCTACAGCATGCAGGTCCACCGCGTTCTCTGTCGCATTCTCGCAATGTTTCATTGCGTATTCTGCAACTGGTGCCCAGTTGAAAGCGTCTGGAGACCTGTCTATCCACAGCTGGACTTCCCTGTTGCAGCTGTCCTCGAAGTCACTGTGGACGATGTTCGCAACAAAAGGGGCTGCACTGATGGCGATTTGCAGGGATGGACCACCCCCCACCTCGAGGAGGGCCGCCTTGGACGGATCCCATTTGTCGTGGTACCTGTTGAAGAAGCTGAAACAGTACTTGAGAGGGGGAGCCCTCTGTTCAGGAGACTGGTATCGCTCCACTAGGTAGCGCCGAGCATCAAATTGAGACTGCATGTCACAACGTTAACGTGCCACGATCACTCTAACCCGATATACGCAACGGGGATGGAATCGTGACCTTTTCCCAAAAAATTACCGTATTCTCTCCAAACGTTCGTCGCCCAATGTCTAGAATTTCGTCAGCAATGACTGGCGATGACGAATATTTCGAGTAGTTCGACAAAAGTCAGAACGGTAATGGGGCGCTTTTTCTGGCTTTGTTTGATTGAGGGGTGAAGCTTTAAAGTCACCGTTGTAACTGCGATTCAAGACAGTAACGTTGCCGATTAAAGACTCCTGGACGGCGACCTCAGGAATGTTCGCCGCCTTCTAACGAGTACGAGTCGAAGGAAACAACAGGCTCCTGTAACTCTGCACCGGAATTGACGGAAATGAACACGATTGACGTAGTAGGATTGGGTCGAAACGTCTGTACCATTGACAACAACATCTGTCCAACGATTTCAGGCTAAAGTAGTTTCATCATCCATCATATTGCCACTATATAGCCAGCCATAGTTTTATCATCCATCATAATGCCACTAGCCAGCCATGCAGAATTCTACCAAAAATTAATACGTGCAGACGAATAATAGAAAAACTGGAAATCTGTCAGCTATTATATTATAGGTTTGGCCTGATGCCTTTCAGGTGACAAATTTTAGAAAGAAACTTTAGAGGGATATGTATGGTAAAAGTCATGTTGTAATTAGCTACTTTTCCCATAGCTAGTCCATACAGGTACGTGTATATGCGCCTCTCGTATATATAAAATACTGTAATCTTGAGACAGGGTGTACAAAGTGAATCCCCTTTACTTTAATTAATTTTTTATAATTATACATTTGCAGGTAGCTAGTGCAAGGGCAAGGTGTGGTTATGGGTTGGTACCACTAGATCTTGTGCAAGTTAGTCTGTTACCTATAATATTATATGGGACAAACAGGGAGCACTGGTGCCTGGCCTGACCAATGACTCCGTGAACACTTCATGATGAGCTGCCAAATCATGTGACTGTGCCAACATGGCACTGGTAGAGCATTCCTGGGGACACCACCACCCTGTGGACTGGTGCAACACCAAGGTTCTGAACCACTGGTACCACCAGGACATCCACCGAAGATTGCAACTGGTCCTTGAGTCCGGCCATCCACATTAGGTCCCAATCCAAACCACTGAACGGAGGCAATGGCCCAGGTATATATATTCAATATTCAATATTCAATATTATTCAAGTGCACCATGTGCAAGCACACTAGGACATGCTGTCCCATGCAGCACTATATAGGGATAAAGAAATAACCTGAGGGAACTATCAGAGTGGCGTATACTAAGTAAATCATTAAGAGAGGAATAATCAGAAGAAAATCTGTCAAGGAGAGCTATGGGCACAGTCAGGGACATCAGGCCTGGGAACTCTGCAGAAATCTGCAGTGCCACAGCTTTTCTACCACCTTCCCTACTCTCTCACTGCCACAAGCTTGGTCTAAGATTAGGGCCACCTTCCTGTCATCGGTCGTACAGGACTCTCCTGCCAGATCCTCCATGGCCATACACGCTGTCACCACTTCCCTCTCTTGTGCCCACCCCTCACACCTCATCAGAAAATGTTCCACATCTTCCACCTCCTCCAGTCTACACCGCCTACAGAGCCTCTCCTCCCTCTTTAAGCCACTCCATCTACCAGTCTCAATCCTCAGGGCTGCAGTCCCTCCCCTCAGCTTTGCCAAAATCCTCCTCCGCCTCTTACAGTTGACGTCCACACATCTTCTCTTACCATCAATTGCCAGCAGACCATGCATTACCTCCCACTTCGATCGTTCCCGTGCTTCGGCCTCACACTCCTTCTTTACCTCTCTCCGTGCAGTGTCTCTCAGCATGTGTCCTATTTCTGTCATAGACAGCCTTCCCAGGCCTTCTATTCCAACATCTCTCCAGCCAAACCCCTCCAATCCACACTCCAAGTCCTTCTGCCATGCATGCAGTTTTCCCAACCATCTCCAATGATTCCATCACCACCCTCTTCACCAACCTGTCATCACTCATTCTTAATACTGTCAACCAGAACTCAATACATCGTCTCTTCATCTCGTACTGGAGTGCTGCCTTTGGGTGTAGTCTACCCACCCCCAGAAAGATCCTCGCTGCCCGCAGTTGTATTTGCTCCACCAGAGTAGCATGCCTTCCACACCCCCACACCTCAGCACCAGACAGGAGCACCGACTCAACCAATGCCCCCCACAACTTAGTGAAAGACTTGCCTTTTACCAATCCTACCGTTACTCTGCACCTCTTTATTCAAGCACTTAGGGCCTGGCTCCAGCTTTTGCCCTCTCCTCTAGCATCCGCTTGCCGTCCAGATGTTCACTTATCACACAGCCAAGGTACTTGTACTCTGTCAGTATGCCAATTCTTTCCCCATTCACTCTAAATTCCTCTTCACATCTCTTCACCCTTCTCTTCCTAAAGTGCACTATACCACATTTTTCTACATTCACTTTGATAGCCCATTTCACACACCACTCTCCCAGGATCTTCAACTCCTTCCTCAGCATCTCCTCATCCTCTGCAAGCAACACCATATCGTCTGCATACAGTAAAGCTGGGATACGCTGATCCTTACAAACCACCCCCACCCCTGCCTTTTTCATCTCATCTATCAGCTAGTTGATGTACAGCGAGAACAAAAGGGGTGACAGAATGCATCCTTGCCTCAAACCATGCATTCTATACCGAAAAGGGGTCACTATACTCCTTGCCAACTTTCACCACACACTTCAGCTCTGTGTAGGCTGCCCTCAGAAACCCTACCAATCTCCCCTGCAGGCCCAGGTCTTCCAGACATCTCCACAATTTGTTCCTATCCACACTATCGTAGGCCTTGCGAAAATCAATAAATGCTGCCAACATCCCCCTCTTACTTGTCACCATTTTCATTTGTCCTAACAGGGTCAAAGACAGAATCTGGTCTCTGCATCCCCTCCGTTCCTCTGCCAACAATGTTTGCTATCACATATCTGCACCACTCTCTCTTGAACCACTGCACACATCACCTTATACACCACTGATACCAGAGCTATGCCACGGAAGTTGTCTGCTTCACAAATTCCTTTGCTCATCGGCTTGGGCACGGCCACTACTGTACCCTGCCTCCATACAGATGGAACCAAACCATGTCTCCAATGTATATTTACCAGTTCTCTACCAGTGCTCTACCAGTGTGGAGGCAGGGTGCAATGGGTGAAAGATCTGAGGATTGGGTAGTAGGCTTTCGGATGGCAAGGATTGGACATGCAGGCATTGAGTGGACTGTCACTGATGAGTAAAGTGAAGCACATATTGAAGTGAATGGCATGGAGAGCTAGGGAGGGGTGGAGGGAAAAAGCTAGGGTACGTCCAAAGTTAGAAGTAATGGGCAGATTGATGAATTCTAGGTGTGAGGCAAGGTGTGTAGAGGTTCATTGTAAAGGCAGAGGAGGATGTTACTGAAATTGAGAGGTGGGATGGCAGAATTGAGAATTGAAACTGACAGGTGGTGTGGAATAAGTAGGGATGAACGGATCTATAAGATGTGTGACGAGGGAGAAGTGGAAGATGTGGAGCATTTTTTACTGACTGTAATGGTATGGTATGGCAGAGAAGAGAAAGGAGATTGTGAAGGTGATGAATGAGATTATGGAGGGGTGGCAAGAGATGGAAGGTAAAAAAGGTGGTATGTGTGATAGATCTAGATATATATGGCATGTGAGAATGGAAGGGTACGAAGGGGGAAGTGGAGAGGTTGTATAGAAAGGGATTGGATTGAATGAAGTGAAAGCAAGACCCTAATGACTTATTTGTTTTAATTAATCGAAGTGCTATATGGGGTGAACACCCTGGCATTTGTATTATTGCATGAACACAATGTGCACTTAAATTATGAAATAAACAGTATTCATTATTCTAACCCAACTGTGTAACACCTTGTTTCATTCCCATGCATGTTTTAGCTGTCACACACTACGTAACTCAACTATGTAATCCCCTCCCATGCATATTTCTAGCAAGTTGTCACTTCCATTTCCCATTAATGTGCCACTTTTTACTTCCTGTTACTGGATTTATGCGGGCCCACACTTTGTTCTTGTATTATGCCACGGATGAAGGTAGCTGTATAGCTGCGAAGCAATTGGCTTTCTTAATAATCATCCTTGGCTACATAATTCTGATTGTGTGATCAGTTATTCTGACTTTAACTGTGCATGGTTCTGTGCAGCTGACCCATTCCATGCTGCGATCGAGTTGCTACAACGTCTATGCAACTACGTATGAGCGTTGCTTGTAATGAAAGCAATTCCACTTTCCCGCACATTGAATACGTTTGACAATACATGGTCATGTCTTTGGCTGGCCAACATCAAAAACCCCGTTAACCCATACACATGGATGGGACAACGGTATGTACACACTGTGCAGTACACACATGCGCAACAGCTGAGCACAATGTGAGCTCATGAATGAGGTACGTATACATGTGATGCATAACCAGTCACCACGTTACCAGTGATTCGCCCAACATATATCTTCTCACTGACACGGTGACATACAAACTCCTTATCATGCAGTGCATAACCATGGGACTAAGTAATGTGAAAAACACATACTGCAATGTAAAACCTGTAAAACATGGCTTGGTCAGGGGTATTCACTGGGGTAATCTAGCTGTCATCTGTGCTGCAACCCAACTATTCCTTTTCCACTTTCTTCTTGTTGCCAATGCTTAACAAAGTGCAGAAGATTGATCAGAGCAGCTGGAGTGACACCACTGATCCTACTGGCTGCACCAAGCTAAAGATGTATACACACACGCAGAAAGCACAGTATTCAGTATTCAATACTACAGCACACTTCCTTTAAACACACACAATAATGTCATTCCTCACAGATTAATTAGCATGTGATACATACACTCATGAACAGCTTAAGCATTTCCTACAGATTAGCACACACACAGGACATAGTACATGGTGGAGGAATTCTTTAGTGTGAGGAACATACGGTTGGTGGTTTTGCTTCCGTCAGTTTCTCCTTGCACTCAGTGGATAATCCAGGCAGTCTGTAAATTTACATTTATTTAATAGTGCAAGATAAGATTAGATTTACGTAATAACTCAAGATAAGCAGATTTACTATACTATGTCTATTGGGACATTATGTCATAATAGGATGATTATTTGGACGATCAAGTACGCCAACAAATGATTATTGACTTCCAATTGTCACTTCAATGCAATGTTTCGCCCATCACAGGCTTGGCATACAGCCATATGTATGCCTGACGAAGCCTGTGATGGGCGAAACGTTGCATTGAAGTGACAATTAAAAGTGAAGCATTTGTTGGCGTGCTTGATCGTCCAAAATAATCATCCTATTATCAACTCCAGCATGCCTAATACCTTTCATGCCATTATGTCATAAGTTGTAGCATCACACATACCTACGTATGTACATACATACATGCATTTATATAAACATCGAATCTCAACAGGAGTTTACATATCCAATATTCTACTAATACAATCAATACAAGTGACTGCACAATATCAGCAATGTACAACACACTAAGACGTGTAGGCCACTGAAAGTTGACACTAACACAATCACATGGACATACAGAGAAACCTACCGATTATAGTCCAAGTTATAAGGGAGGGCTAACTCCTCATCCTTCCTGAAATCAGCAATATCTTCTAGTTGTCTCAAAGCTAGCTGTCTGTATTTTGCTGCAGAACAGTACACCGAACAGTGTGTACCTCAGCCAAGGTAACGAACGTGAGACATACGTAACCAGTTTTACATAAAATGTATCCCTGCTGAAGCTGAAAGGTGAACGGGTGACAACAGCCAAAATGTGACAAAGGGTTAAGTAGGTCTAAATCTCTTCTCTCATGCTCTGCAGCCCTGAATGCAATGAAGACATGCAGGGAGAAATAAAGATGAGAAACATGGGACCAGAAGCACAACCCATAGGCGTAGGAACCGGGGTGGGGTGGGGTGGGGGGGAACATAGAAACTATCCAGATCAACAACCAACAATAGCCATGAACCTGGACTTGGTACCGCATCATATGTACTTCAGAATGGACTCAAACATAACCAGTCCATGTGTACTGTACTACTGTTGTTGGCTTAGGATGTAGAAACCACACCTAACCAATCAGCATCAATGTCCTGACTCATTCTGACTCATTCAGCTATTAAATCCAGAGCTGAAGAAATTCTCCAGTACTGTCCTGCCGCTGTACAATGTGCTACGTGTTCATCCTGGTTACTTACCACTAATGACTGAATTACCACTGCAACACATTAACCTGTACATCAAAGATCTTGTCCTAGCCTTGGAACATAAGATATCCATTACTAACCTTCAATCTCCAGTCTTCTGACCAGTATGTGATCATCTGCAAAGCATTTGAATTGTTCAGGCATCGTTTTAATTAGCTTTTCCAGTGTTACTCCATGGACCTGCAGTATGTCCATTGCACTACAGGGAGAGTACATGAGACTGGCTGACAGACACCTTCACTGAATGCCTATGCATGCGCAAAAGGAGCTTGTGATTGCATGGCATGTATAGGAGGTAGTGGACCATGCATGACAGGCAATAATGACAGGCAATAATACTACAGTGACATACATGCACAATGTATAGTTGTCAGAAAAGGAAGCAGCTTCAGAAATAGCAGACGTTGTTACAAGTGAACTGGAAGACGGACACTAGTAGCAAAGCCCTGACTAGCCGGCTCAGCTCAGGCCCCACCAAACATTGCTTATTCAGATTCAGAGTTTCATAGCAGAACAGTTAGAGACATGGTTGCAAGGAACAACATGAACACCTGACGGACCAAAGGGACCAAGTTCAAGTTATACATCTACCAACCATATGAGAAGAGATAAATTGGTGCAGAGATTCCCACCTCTTTGCAACACCATCGTCTTTGCAAGAAACCCCCAGCTTGTTCATCCAGACATGGGGAAAAAATGCAATAGACCTGGGGGAGACAATGAAGGAATCATAACTAAATAAAGATCAAACAGGCAAGCAGGTTCATGCATGTATGCATCTATGCATGTACGTAAGTGTTCACTTCAGAACTTCTGCTCCTTGATCTAGCCTCCCTTTAACATCCATGAACTTGTTAAAACGCTTCTGACTCACACATCCAATGTCATATCCTGAGGCATAAGTTAGTTACAGGGATAAGCTCATGAGCATTCCAGTCAAAACCTACTTTAAGTACGACGTCAGCATGCATAAGGCAGAATTTGCAGCCAAGCACTTTACCCCTCTTCGTGAGCCTAATGTCAGCATTGTCTGGTCGCAGGAACAGTCTGTACTCTGAGCGACTGCAGTGAGGCCACATGATGGAGATATGAAAGTGACAACTTGCACAAACTAAGGTGTTATCATTATCATAGCATGCTCAGCAAACCTAGTGAACATTCTGTATGGTTCGGTAGTACCATTGTTGGTCAGGTCATCAACAAGGACGCCGATGTACGCTTCTCCTCGATCAATGACAAAATCATGTTCTCCTCTGGAGGACAAGGATGCGTTAACCCCAGCCTGAATACCCTAAGCAGAAGTGTGTTTGGCAACCTAAAGACAATTGACAGTGTCTTAGCAGTGTATATAATAGTGTGAACACCTGTGCTGCTGCCTCCTCGTATCCAGTAGTCCCATTAATCTGGCCTGCAAAGAAGAGACCTTTGATCCTGTGTGTCTCCAGAGAAGGCTTCAACTGGCGAGGATCCATGTAGTCATACTGCACAGCATACCCTGCACAAGCGAAGGACATACCCTTGCACTAGCTACAGGTGTACATTGACACATTTCACATTTACTATGACCCCACCCTTTCCCTGATATTATGAGTGGTATACTGAACTCAGTGGTGCATGCATGCAGACTCCAGTACAGGCATGCAATGACATGCCTGGTCTGATGACTGTAGCATTCTCCAGCCCTGCTATGCAGTGCACCATCTTCACCTGCTGGTCGGCAGGCATGGCACACGGTATGCCATTGGGATACACAACATGTGTACTGAGTCCTGCAGAGGCAAAGAAAGTAGTGTATGAACACATACGATATACGTACTTGGGTATGTACCTGCACATGCACAGCTATATATAGGATGAGCACGGAATCTGAGGGGAGGTTGGGGCGGGGGGCAAAGTCTAACAGTGATAAGCATTAACCATCTTCCAGGCATAGAAGATAGTTGATTAGCAACTTAAGCATAATTAAATCAGTTCAAAATATGCGAACGCAGTTGCTGATGCGTTAATGCAGTATTGTCATTCCTACCTGTACACAGACAATGACCACATAACCATGGCAACTATGCATGCACTACATATGTATGTTCAAGCTATACACAAATGTCAATTACGAAGTGTGAAGGAACATGTACCTATCAAACTGGCATTGGCTCTGTACAGAAAGAGTTCGGAATGCTTCAGATACAGCTACTTAGCCAAGCTATTTAGTCTTAACAAGAGACAGTTCTAGCCCAGGCTACAGACACTGCTGAAACAGTACAGTCTGGAGCCCCAAAATCTGTAGTCCATGTCCGAAAATGTATAGAGCTAACATGCCTTCAGGTTCTAGCCAAATCTGATGATTCCGTCCTTTAAAGCGTAGCACTTTGGACTCCAGTGATGGACAATACCTGCATAAGCCGGAGAACTACCAATTAATGTACATATTCAAAGAATGTGAAAATCACACATCACAGCTCAGCTTGATGTTGTAATTTGACACAATGCAAGCAGTCCCCCACACAAGTATCACACCTGACTCCTCTGACTTCCTCCTGGACATGACAGCTGCAGTGCAGGTTGTCCAACACAACCTGATGCACTGCTGCATTTGTGTACGTCAAGTGGCACTGCTTCTGCTCTTTGGCCTACAGATCACAGCATGCTCAAGTTGATTCATAAAGCTGAGAACATGGTGCTCAGTCTATTCTGCTACAAATGCACATGAAGAGACGCTAGTTCTTACAGGAATGGCAACTTCGTTGTTCAAAAAAGAGAATGGTGTTGGTGGATCATCTCCGAGTTGTGGCTGCAAGATACTGAAGTTAACTGTTCGACCATCAATTCTAGGAGGGGTCCCTATCACACAATCAGGCACATGAATCATCAAACGATGCTGTTCATCTTAGACTCCTATTAAACAGCACTACTGAAAATGGTACTTAACACACCTGTTTTCAACCTGCCAATTGTAAACCCAGCTGCTTCTAAAGTCTTGGCCAAGCCAACGGAAGGAGCTTCTCCAAGGCGGCCTGCTTCCTGTGTATCTAACCCTGCACAGTTCACATACACCATACAGATGGAGTCGATCACTGATGCTCTTTTAACACTTGCATATTCAACCAACCAATGAATATCCTTCCTCTCAAGAAAGTTCCTGTCGTCAGAACGACTGACTTTCCGATAACCCTTTCACCAGTAGCTGCAAGTTGAGAGTGCAAGCAGGTAGCAAAGGATTCCAGAAGTCCAATCCATTTGTATTCAACAACTCACCCATATAGATGCCCATTACTTTCTTGTCTACAGCACCGCCAACTACATACAAGTCATCCACAGAGCCTTCCAAGACAGTCAGGTTAGGAGTGTTTAAAATTTCCTCTTGCATGTACTGTCGATACAAATCTCGGTCTATCTGAGCACGCAGACCCTGTGCAAAGGCAGAGAGTGAACATGCTATACGGTATACATGCTATAAAAGCCTTGTGCCATGCATACACTTTGAACATACCCACACTGCTGGACCTTTACGTGTGTTCAGTACACGAAAGAGAATTCCAGCCTTATCTGTCAGCGGGTAAAGAAAGTGGACACATGTACGTATAGCCTGCTGCACTATTAAAAAGTACAGTAGCACTCCTCACACACACCCTCAGTCGAGAGTGTGGTCATAAGGAACCTGTGGTTCTGTCAGATGTGGACCAAACAAAGTCAGATAAAAGAGACAGATGAACAACAAGGTGGCAAATGGAGGCTGACGTGAAAATACACACAAAACATAGACTGCTGGGCCTTTGTGGTTTTTCAGTTGTGAAAAAGCAGGCAATATGTACAGTGCTAGGATATTGCATGAAAGCTGCATAACAGGTAGCTAGACCATAGCAAAGTACTAAATCAGCCACTAAGAAAGCGAAGCTACTGTCTTCTCACTTCTGCTCCTGCTCAAATATAATGTCTGTAAAGAGATCATTAAATGTACGCCATAATTAAACACAGCACTACACCTGTGAGTTGCACAAGAAGCAAATTTAATTGGTCATTGGATATCGGTATATTGTAGCTTGGTTTATCCTCGATATTCCACTACAGTGGATATGGTCAAAGGTCAGCGTTGACAACATGCACGAGCCACAACACTTTCACACAAGGGCACAGGTAGGGTAGGTGGGAGTGGGAGGGGGATAGGGAAAAGGAAAGAGTGAATTGCATGCAGGTTGGGTTTTTAGAGACGTTGTATCCATTTTTAGCACATCCAAGAGGCACTCAATGAGAATGAAAGGCAGAATCATTCCAAACACTCAATCACATGAAAAGAACAAAGTAATCTACATTAGCTGGAGACAGAGTTGATAAAATGTTTCCATCAGAACCAAAGCGATGCTTGGATTTGTTGTGAGTGGCAGCAAAGGACACTAGTGGGGACGAGGGCTGGCAGATAGCACGTGGGCTGGTGTGGTGAACTGACTTAAAGGCATGCAGCAATGCATGCACTCTGTAGACAGTGTTAGAAGCTTAGAAGTATCTTTTATTAGATGATCTCTATAGGTTTTCGAAACTTTGTATAGAATCAAAGGTGCGCTTTTGAATTCTTAGATTGCGTTCTTCAGACAGTGTAAAATCGTTTAAAGTTTTCTTTGGTGACAATCTGGCTCTTAGTGTAATTGGATGAATTTGTCCTTCTACAGATTATGCTACAACCATTGCATTGTAGGATTTCCAAGATGGCGTTACGCATTCTATAGATTGTGCAAGTCCATAGAAAAGTGCGGAACACATACATACATACATACCACAAATACGTCCACACAATCCATCCAGTGCATCAATCTCTCTCATCAGGTGACCCTTTCCGATCCCTCCGAATGAAGGGTTACAAGACATTTCACCTACAGACGTAAAGAAGAAAACAAGATGTACATACAGCAGTCACTTCTTTAGGTTACAGAACGTTTCGATCAGTAGATCTTCTTCAGCCGTTTACAAAACTTGGCAGTTAGTGACGTTTTAAATAATAAAATGTGACACAACATGTTATTATTCGGCAAACCTATAAACGTGCTGTAACCTAATGAAGTGACTGCTGTGCTCATTAAACCTCTTGTCCATTATAATTCACACAGCAATGACCCCCGTCCATAACCAATGACATAGTTCAGTTCAGTACCCCCCCCCCCCCCCCCCCCACACACACACCACCATGGATAGTGTTACTCTATCTACGTATGCCCCCACAGACTAGTACTGGGGCTTTACTAACATGCAGTAAGTACTAGGGGCACTCTGATACTGGTCTGACCCTCTGAAGCCATTTCTTCTTGACTCGCTGCCTTTGCTGCATGCGAGGGCTGAGGTCTAGCACATACGTACAATGCACTACAAACCCGACAGGCAGTTGTTGCTAGGTATTGAATTCTCACCAATCGTGTCGAATCTTTGAGTCACAAGCGCTGTCCTAGATCCCATCCTAGCAGCACCGGCAGCCGCTTCGACTCCAGCGTGCCCGCCACCCACCACCAGCACGTCAAACCGTCGCTCTGCCAATTGCTGGCAGGCATCATCGTCCAAGTCGGTACTACCGCCGGGGGTGGACAAGGAGGAGCTGTTTCTTGGACATCCGGAAACTAAAACCGTCTTCTTCTGGTAGAGGGCTTCAGTATTAGGTACCAATCCTAAGCTACGGAGGTTTCTGTGGCAAACTAAACGCCATTGCCTCAAAACCTTCGACATGCTTGGATTGCGCAATCACTACACTAGTCACACCTAAAAAACTAAACGGCGAGAACGCACCCGGGGGGAGGGGGGGGGGCGAATACGGCTTATATATCCCTGACGGACGATCATAGAATGATCTATCATTCTGTGTTGCCTGAACTATGAACGGGTTGCCGTATAATACCATTTGTGGCAATCCAAGGCTATTCATGTGCAACTTGGAATCTCATGGTCTAGCTAGCTAGCTAGGTGTTTAGTGTTTAATACGTATTATGTATTTATAAGCATTATAGTACTCCCTGCCGTCTCCAGGCATAAATGAAATGTTTGGTTGGCTGGTGGAGTGGGATGCAATAACATGTATAGCTACATGATAAATGGGTGCATGTGAATGAAACGGGTTTGGAAGTGTGGATAGGCTGTTACAGATGTGCAAGTTGCTAAAGAAGTGGAGATAATGCAGGCCAGCAATACTTAAAACACAATAGGTACAGTTGACAAATGACACTCCATTATTCGTATCCACTCTATTATTCGTATCAACTCTGCCCAAAAAGGGACTTGAAAGTTCCCAACAGTTGATCTGTGATAGCTACTTTTTGGGCATCATGGGCAGTATCCATGAATGGCTTGATGGCTGCCTGAACTGCCCTCTTATTTGCAATCTCTGACTTGATCCAAGCTAAGCCTTCTTGCACACCTTCATTTGTTGTAGCACAGCAGCTCTGAATGACTGCAAGGAATTATTGATGATGATGTTAACAATTACATATATACTCACCACACCACACTTGATTCAATTTCCCACACTAACGTAAGACACTCATTACATTCACTTTGCAGTGGCATTACACATCCACTCACATACGTATGTAAGACTCACACCAAGTCCTGTCTGTAAGGTTGTTCAGACGCAATCCTTGCACAATTTCTTCACGCATCATTGCATTGGGCAGATCCTGCTTGTTAGCTAGCAATAGAAGTGGCTTTCCATGCAGCTGCTCCTCTCCCAGGAGAAGATTCAGCTCATGCGATACATATGATAGACGCTCCCGGTCATTGCTGTCCAGCACCATTACAATGCCATCAATATACTGATAGTAATGACGCCACAGTGGTCTCTGCAATAACGTTAACCATGTATATAAACAACGGTGACAAGCTGTATAATCATATATGGCTATAAATAAATTTAACTAGAAAGGATTCTGTAGCAACAAATATACTAATTAAGGCTTAGGCTAATCCAACCCCTGCAGTGTCACTACAACTAAATATCTGCAGCACTTGACGCCCACTGTATGAAAAGCCATCTGGTCCCACAAATGGCACAAGAGTGGCGCTGCCATCCAGTTCCACAAAGGGGGCAACAGAATGAAAAAAAACAAGTAATTTCATCTACATAGCTGGAATGAAATGTTAAGGTCAAAGTGGTACTTACCTCTAGATCTGTGTGCAAATCACTATTGTGAATTGCCACTGTGCTCGAAGTCCTTTTTGTAGAATACCACTCCTCAACAGCCACACTGGGCCGACAGTGTCCAGACTTCAGTAAGCAACCACTTCTCAGTGATTGGTCTGCGACTCCCAAACTGCTGTAGATTTAATAATTATTGCTTCAATCAAAAAAGGCCTTCCAGCAAACTGGCAATCCATCATTATGATTTGTACGCAGAGGTAAGTACCACGTTGACCTTTTTAGTTTATTCCAGCTAGATGGAATTGATACTTGTTATTTCTCTTTTGTTATACCCTTTGTGGAACTAGATGGCTTTTCATTCCACTACGATGGACATTAACTGCACGTATTTAGCTGCAGTGATACCGCAGGGGTTGGTCTAGGCTAAGCTTATTATATTTGTTACTATTTTCACGCCCTGCACAAACAACTTTCCTTTGTTTTGAGTGAAGCAATGATTAACGTCACAGTGGTTTGGGTGTGACCGATCAATCACTAACAAGTGGTTGCTTAGTGACTTTTGGACGTTGTGGACCCAAGTACTGCCGATGAGGAGTGACATCCTCTTAAAAGGCCTTCCATCACAGTGATAATCCACATAGGTTTTTGTACACAGAGGTAAATTTCGCTTTGACCATTAGTTTGTAGCATCCAATCCAAGACACTTAACCCTAACCCTAACCTTTCTCTTTCATGCAGCATCAAAGACCATTTTGACATGTATTATGTAATAATATGCTATACAAGCTATACATATAATGCAGCACATGTACAACAGTTATGCTGTTCTCACAATAGGACATCGTCCACCCATATCCCAAGAGGTGACTGTGACTCCATCCATTTCCACTGTTTCAACATTGAATCCTTCAAACGAGATGCATAGTACCAGTGTGTGAATCTTATTATGATTGTGTGCAAAAGTATGGAATGCATGACATGCATTATGTTATGTATAAACTTTAAGAAAGACTTTAAGATATAAGATGGATTGCTTTTGCAGGCCACATGCAAAGCTGCAATTAAAACACAAACTAGCAACAGTAATATGCTGCTAGAGGGGTTCTATATTAACAGGGGGAGACATGTATGCATAGGTGGTACAAAATACCAAATTATTATAGAAACTACTTCTATATTACACATCTTTAAGAGCCAATTAATATACTTTTGTTCGATCAGTTCCATGTGTCCAAAATGCACCACATAACTACAAATGAGCTGTGCAAGTCCACGCAGTGCCCAACTTCCTTGACCTTTCCAAATGACTGTATGCATGGCTTATTAGTTTGCTATAGCTATAGTACATGGCATAATGCCTACCTCAAGCCATGTTACACTCATGGACCTCCAGAATTCCAGACTATTGCTAGGCAAATTTACACCTGTCCACTAGGAAAAGAGCAGTTTCTTACTTTCCCTTTCCCTCACTGCAGGATGAGGACTCATGACATGAATAACGGACAAAGGACATGAAGCTGTTCCTTTTCACTGCAGCTACATTTGTATAAACCAGCACCCCATGCACATTTCTAAAAGCACAACAAGGCTTTAGAAGCATACAGTACTTGCTGGAGATTACGTATATATGCAGGATACATTCATCTGAAGTAATGAATCTAGCAACGTGCGCATTCTCTCTTTCATGCAGTGACTCACCAATAGTGGGAATTGTAGTGGCCACATCTGGCTTCAAGCGGTACAGCATGGTAGTCTTTCCTGCGGCATCCAAACCTATATGCATCGCGTATACAAAGAGCTAGTGCTAATGTAACGTGGCTAAAGGTCCGCGGTAATTTTGAGCTACCATACGCGCTAATTAGCGGGAGAAGCTCAGCACAAACTTACCGACCATCAGTAGCTGTACCGTTTTCTTCTTGCTGCCAAGTATGTTCAGGTTTCCCATGATTCTTCGTTTGCTAAGCTTCCCAAGTACGGACACTATATAGCGCATTGGCAACGAATGACTCAAGGAGCGACCGTGTGCTCTTATATTGAATGAACAACGCCGTCAAAAGCGCTGATGGCATAATGGATGACGTGGCACAAGTGCCGTTTCCGGCTGACGTGTCCGGATGTAACGGGCTCAAATTATCGCCGACGTCGACGGCTTCATATAGGGCAATCTGTCCCTAGTGCATTTCGGCCATGGTGCGCTTTGCGCAACTCATGCAAGCTATATAGGTACTCGAAAACAAGAAGACACTAGCTATTTTTGTAAGACACCAGTAGCTACTAGCTGCCAGTGAGTATTGTTGTATCATACTGATTCAGTGGAAGTTATCAAATGCCTGATGTTGATAGTAGTAAGCAAATGTGAACCTGAAGATAATACCTGAATGAATGCTGCTTCCATAGCATACCATTTTATGCTTCTGGGAAATCTTACAAGTCATATGAACTAATACAGTAGAGTATAATTATAGACATAAGGCAAATTAATGGAGATCCCCAAATCATTTCCACTGCCCAGCCTATTATATATTTCACGGAAAATCCATCATTAGTGCAACTCTATGTGATCATGCTTCCACAATATTCATTCGCTAATTTGCACATGTACTGTCAATAATTGCTTGCATAATATTCACATCCTATAGCAAACGGCCACATCATAAATTATAGTTAGCTATTGCCTATAGTACACAACTTCTAGTGCTGCGGTGTATGATGATTTGGCAAAGATTAAAAAGCGGGAAGGAAGTTGTGGAGGGAGGGCAATGCAGAGCATAGAACATGAGTGCTGATGATCATGATAACTAGCTAGCTACAATTGCAAGACAGAGAAGCAGAGCTGTGGTCTGGTTGTGTCATTATAGGTTTGCATTAAACCCAGTAATAGACATGCTACCACACAACTTCAAATAACCTCAACCTGTGTTTGCCAACACCAGGATACCGGAAACAGACTCTCCAACATGTCCTGAACTACTGCTGCTGGTACAATGAGAAGCATGATGACATATTCATGACTTTGCACTCTTTAGCCTCCAATCACCTCCCTCCTGGCCATCATGTGACGACTGACCTGACTGAGAAGCACCACTCCTTTCCTCAGGATGTCATCACCATGGACACCAGGCGAGATATGGTGGTCTGGAGTCACCACTCGATCACCCTCATGAGTTGACCATTCCGTTCAAGTCAGAAGGAACTAGACTGACTGACTGACTTGTCCTTTAATAAATAAGCAGTATAGACAATGAACAGAACTTAATTATCTCTTAATGACACATCCTCTCTCCCCCCCCCCCCCCACACACACAGTGTCACATTTGTGCAAGCTAAGCCTAACCATTTTAACTGTGCAATGTCTTTCTGTGAGCAGGGCCTAGAACATCCTTAGTCTTCATCTTCACTCTATTGGCAGTTTTTGCCTTTATGTAATCATTGCTGTCAATTTTAATGTGCAGCATGGTGCATGCGAAAAATTAATACTGGTGATGCAACTGTAGCTGGCAGAAAGACCAGAGAAAGACGTACAATAGACGTGATAGACTAAAAATATTAGATAATGTACTTAAAAAACTTATGGACTACGACACAAATAGCGGCTACTGAGCCTCCGACCATTATTATGAACAGAACTTAATTATCTTCGAGAAGGTGTTAAATGAAGGAGGAAACTCAGTGGATCAAGGAGGAGGAGATGTGCTGGGTGGTGAGAGCAGTTGGATTGATGAGGGGATAACGAGAGAGGAGGTGGAGCAGGCCTTAGGCAAATTAAAGCGGAGGGCGGCGCCGGGAACAGATGGGCTAACAGCAGAAATGGTTAGCAGCAAGGAGTTAGTGGACTTCTGGCATCACCTCTTCAACTGGTGCTGGACCAACGGGATGATCCCCACAGAATGGAGAAGGAGTGTAATTGTACCCATACCAAAAAAAAAAAAGTAAGGTGTGTGTGCAAGATGGACGAGTTTCGAGGAATATCCTTAGTACCAGTAGCATACAAAGCGATGTGTGGGATCATCCAAGAGAGGTTGACACAGGTGGTTGGAGAGAGGAATTTGGTGGCAGAGGAGCAAGGGGGGTTCAGGAGAGGAAGGGGATGTAGGGACCAGTTGCTGACCCTGATGTTGTTGGAACAGATAAAAGTCTTGTCGAGAAGAGGAATGTTTGCTGGATTTATTGATTTTAGGAAAGCCTATGATAGAGTGGACCGGGAGAAATTGTGGGGCTGTTTGGAAAGTATGGGACTGGGAGGTCGTGTATCTGCCTTTTTGAAGGCAGTTTATACTGGTACGAGCAGCGAGGTGAAGGTGGGCGAGGAACGTAACAAACCTTTTAGAGTGGCATGTGGTCTGAGACAAGGATGCATTCTCTCACCCCTGCTGTTCTCTCTATACATTAACTCACTGGTCAACAAGCTGAAGGAGGCAGAGGTTGGGGTGATGTGCAGGGGGCAATTGGTCTCAGCACTATTGTATGCGGATGATGCAGTGATTTTTGCTGAGGATGAGGAGTTAATGAGAAGGGGGCTGGACATTTTGGCTGAATGGTGTGAGGAGTGGCCGGTAAAGGTTAATGTTGAAAAGTGTGGGGTGATGCATTTGAGAAGGAAGGGTGTGAAGAGATCTGAGGAAAGGTTTCATGTTCGTGGCAAGGAGATTAAAGTAATGGAGGAATATAAGTACCTTGGTTGTGTAATAGATGAGTACCTGTCAAATGTGAGAATGGTAGAGGAGAGAGCGAAAGCAGGAGCAAAGGCACTAAGTTATTGGCTAAGAAGGTATAGGGCCACTGTGGGGGAAGTGAAAGGAGCAACATTTGTGAGACTTATGGAGATGCTAGTAGAGTCGGTGTTGTTATATGGGGTAGAGGCATGGGGATGTGGAGGGCAGCTTGATGCAGTGGAAAATGTACAGATGCGGGCAGCAAGAATCTTCTTAGGTGTGGGGAGGCGCCATCCGTTGGTCTCCCTGCAATTTGAAATGGATATGCTGCCAGTGAGATGGGAAGCATTGAGGAGAGGAATTGAGTTTTGGGTACAAGTAATGAGAATGAATGATGATAGGTTAGTGAAAGTGGTAATGCTGGAAGCCTTGGAGATTGGTAGTAAGGTGAAGTGGGTAAAAGAATTGAAGCAGAGTTTGGAGAAGTTGGGGTGGAGAGGATTGAATGTGGTGACATTGGATGGATTGACAATAAAGGAAGTGAAACAACTTTTGAAGGATACAGTATGGCGGAGAGTAAAAGCAGCTTGGAGGGAGAAGGCAAAGGGGAGTTCAAAGTTAGAAGTGACTGGGAAACTTATGGATAATGAATGCAAAGGTCGTTGTGTAGGGATGGATTGTAAGAGGCGCAGGAGGATGATGGCTAAGTTGAGAGGAGGTACAGCAGAGTTGGGAGTAGAGATTGGGAGGTGGCATGGCTTGAGAAGAGAAGATAGGGTGTGTAAGGAATGTGGAAATGGAGAGGTGGAGGATACTGAGCACTTTGTGATGAGATGTGCGTATGTAGTGAAGGAAAGGAAGAGATTGGAAAACTTGATGAGTAGTAGGGTGGAAGGATGGCATGAATTGGGGGAAAATGAAAAGGTAGTGAGAATAATAGACAAGGTGTGTTGTGATCAAGCAGTGGCAAGGGCAGTAGAAAGTCTCTGGAAGAAGCGCTTTGTTGCAGATGCTCCCATTCCTCCCCAGACTTGATTGTTATTTTACAGTGAAGTTTTGTTATAATTGACACAGTGCTGCATGGGGCAGGATTGCCCTAGTGTACTTTTGTACATGATGCACTCTAATAATAATAATAATATATATGTAATAATATATATATAGTGTGATGAATCGCCAATAGTGGCAAAAATGGCTGACGGAGTGTTCGATGTGATTGTTATCGGGGCAGGAGTAGAAGGCAGTGCAACAGCGTATCAGCTGATGAAGATTGAAGGAGAGAAAAAGATTGCACTTGTGGAACAGGTATTGCGCACGTCCGTAGGAAGTTCGAATACTGTCAATGATCTGATCACGCGGCCCTCTCTCTGTTGCGTCCTCGTGCCTTCCTCTCCCTTGCACATCTTTTGCCTCTGGCATATAGGACCGAAGCTTGTACGAAATATGACATTATACTCACATTTTTTAGTTTGATGCCCACCACACTCGTGGTAGCTCGCATGGAGGTTCCAGAATAATCAGAAGAGCCTACCCTGAGGAGTTCTATGCAGCAATGATGCAAGAAGCATATCCCCTTTGAGAGCAGCTGGAAAGAGAGAGTGGAAGGAAAATCTACATGTGAGTCAAGGAATTTTGTAGGAGAAACTGGAAGATAGTAGATTTCTTCATGTCTGCAGCTGTGTGTAGTATGGGTTGTGTGCATTCCAAGATGTTTCACATGCCCAGTTAGCTTCATATCTCAATCTAATTTAATAATGCATATGATTTAGCATTTTCAGTCCAGTGTTCATGATCGTGTTTGCACAACAACTGAAGAAGGCCCTATTGTCTGGTTGTCAAAGACCTTTGTACCACGTGGATTGTGGTTAAATATTACTCCCCTTGTCCATTTTAGATGTGCTAGTCAATCTTTGTTTGATCAATGTTCATTGTTTGTCTTCCTCTGGTCTTTATACCACTTATCCACCCCCTTATTGTTAATGTAATATTGTTAAATGGCAGGCCTCAAGATTTGCAGTACAACTTCAGACGTGTGGAAGATTTGATTTTAGATTCTCCATCACTGTAGATCATTTCTCAGTTGCAGGATTGATTGTCTGTGGGTCTGATACCCTAAAGCCTACAGCTGTGTCAAAGTACGAGAAGGGGTTGTGATACCTCTGTTAAGGGCCGAAGAGTGTTGTCATCCTTGTTAGCCAGTTCAGGTGATTCATCATTTGGCACCATGCTCTTTGATATGGTCTATGTGCCGATTACATGTATGGCTGCCCTGCAGCTTAATTTCAAAACAATGGGCCCATTAGTGCCCCAGTATGCCCAGGTAACCACCTCTCTCTCCCTGTCCAAAATTCTGGAGGAAGACTTCCTCTCCCACAGTGAAACTGCAAGCCCTGCAATGCAGATCATGATTTGCTTCTATTTCGTTGCTTCTCTAGAACTTGTTTCTACTAGATACTTGATTAAAGACAGTCCGACGTTGAACACAGGCTACAGCCTAGGAACAACTTTGCCGGTGAGACTCCTGTCGTTGAATGTGGAGTAAGCCTGTATGTGAAACAAATTTCTGTAAGGCAGTCATGCACTTTGCCACTTGTGGTTTTGCAAATTCCTGCTTGAAAACCTGTACTCCTCTTTCTGCAAAGCCATTCGAGAATGAATGGTAGGGAGATACCCGGATGTGGTGAATCCCATTCACCTCACAAATGTTTTCAGCCACGAACTGTGGGCCACGTCTGAAACAACAGGAATGCCGAATCGTGTAAAGAACGGAGATGTACATAGGTGTTAGATTGTGGTCAAGGCACTGTGGCTGTTTTCATTGGCACTACTTCCAACCACTTTAAATGTGCGTGCATGCCACTCGAAACATGTTTCCCTCTAATGCAGCAAAGTCAATGTACTATCTTTTGTTCAAGGTAAGGTGGGCCAGGACCATGGGTGTACTGGAGTGGCTGGTGGAGAGGGATGTTCCTCCTGGCACTCACCACTGTCAGACCATCTGTTGAACTTCTTGGTCCATACTGATCAAACATATGTATCAAGCGTATGTGCTGTAGCACTTGTGACAAACATGTACCACAACAGGTCCATTGGGCTATCTGCATG
The DNA here is from genome assembly GCA_949841015.1 of Aplysina aerophoba. Lineage (NCBI taxonomy): Eukaryota > Metazoa > Porifera > Demospongiae > Verongiida > Aplysinidae > Aplysina > Aplysina aerophoba. The sequence continues at coordinate 2,052,650 of OX465047.1, forward strand.
ACTGAGATACGTGTAGTCTGCAGTCTTTTCTCCATCAGCATGAATTTCCCTGAGAGTGGTGCTTCTACCAGAATGTCAGACAGTGGCAAGCGACTCAATGCGGCTACATTCATGTGTTGATTGTGTCTCAGCAATTGATTGATGGAATACTCATGGTGCTGACAACACACCAAAGGGTAGGCGATTGTAAAGGTACTGTTGATGTTCATGTGATTCCTGGTATCTTTGTCCGAAAGGACTTGCTGGTGGGCTTGACTCAAGCAAAGTAGATGTTTGTATAGTCCTGAGTGGCTAGGTAAATCATGATCCTTTGGTACGCACTAGTATGCAGTATGCTAGTGTGTACCAAAGGATCATGAAATCTTGTATGTGCGGGTTTGGGTAACAAGTTTGGACAGTGGGTTTATAGTCACCACAAAGCACTAGCACTATGATGCTTTACTACTGGAAAAATAAGTGCTGCCCAGTGTGCGAACTATACAGGGGTGATACCCTCCCCTTCCAGATGCTCCCACTCCTCATCTACGTGCCCTCGCAATGCATTAGGACTGGGCTAGCTGTACAGAAGCATAGTTGCGCTCTTGGCCAAACAATGATCATTGCCTTGTAACTATTTAGGGTGCTCAGAGCTACCTCAAGCATGGCTTGATGTATATCCAAAAGACTGGCCAAGTTCTTGTCCTTAACCATTTTGACTTTCAGTCCAGGAGAATAGCTGATAATCATTCATGTCCAAACACACTTAGACGATCCCCTTCTGTGACTATCAGAGGCAACTTTGCCTGTTGCTTCTGGTATTGCACACAACCACTTCAACCTGGCCCACCCCTGGAATGGCTTCTCTTGAGTATGTGCCCAATTGAGTTTTAGTAGCCTGTGTTGTGTGGCTAGGCATTATCATATGGAAGGCCTCGGAGAAGAATAACACTCTTGTGTCAAGTTCAATCAACAAGGACTCTAGCCTCAGTTCCACCTCCAAGGGTCGGACAGGTTTGTTCCTATATAGTGTAATTTAGCCAGTAGGTTCTTTACTCCCTAATCAACCTGCACTGTCTACACCTTCCCCTCCTGGGCAGTTGCCCATTTCTTTGGTTGGGACGATTGGCCCTTGAGTTGGACTGCACGGATGTGACCACGATTTCCACAATAGTAGCACAGAGCTGAAATCCTGGGGTATTCATAGACAAAGAGCACATGATGCATGTCCATCCTCAATTCATAACATTGCTGCAACCAGTTGGGGTGACTTCAAGTAAGAAATTGAACCATTTGTGATACAGCTGTTGGGTATCCATCCACTGCACAAAAAGCAGTCCCAGGTGGTAGAGCATAGAGGCTGATATAGATGGGAGCACACTACTTACGATATTATTGCCTTTTTGACTTGGTCACAGACCAGACATTTGACCTCCAACTTCTGTCTGGAAATACCTTTCCAAGCATGCACAACTGGCACTTTCTAAGTGTTGAACATCTGTGTATGTTCTGGTTCTTGTTCAGTGGGACAAGACGGCATGCAATCAATGCATTTAGACCTGACGGAGATACAGGTTGGGTGCAAATAAGCTTGGCACGGACTGACTCAGTGGTGCCCTCTTTGGTTTGGATGACATCTTCAAGTTTGAGAGGCAAACCAGAAGTGTTTCGTGATAGAAGATTGAGAGCACCGTGTACAATCCCAAGGAAGATCATCTTACTAAAAGCCCGTGAAACTGCTTCAGGAGTCATTCAAGTGTCTGTGGAGGGGAGATGAGATTGAATGCACTGGCCGTCTTCCACCAGGACTTTGATTTCCCCCTTCTTCCAGCTCTCTATATAGGCGACTCTGTAAGCAAGTGACATAGTCATTGACCTTGCTGCTCTTCGAAGGTCTGTAGAAGCAGCACTTGCATGAGAAGGCATGCTTTGAGCGCAATACACTCGAGGCTTGAATTCTCACCATACGCTTGGAAGAGGTTAGCGATTTCTTGAATGAGTGCCTTCCCTACTTTTCCACATGGCACTAGGAAAAAGGTTTCTCCTCCATTGCACCACTTCATCATATGCTTTGTTCACTTTGTCACAAAAATCCCTTCCAGATAGGTCGCCCCACACGAAGTTTGGCGGTTGTATTGGCACTGATTCTCCCGTATTACCATGATCCGATCCTTCAGAGTTGATCTCACCTTCACCGGCGTGCGAAACTGAAGACTCAGGCTCCTGATTCTCACTACCAAATCGCCTTTCGGTAGGTGGGGTTGGCGGAGTACTGGGATTGGCTGGGGCTAGATCACCATCTCTTGGATTCGCAGCAGATTTGGGTGTGGCTTGTCTGTTTTTACAATTTCCTAATCTTCCGGGTAAACAGTTTCCACACCTTCTTCCCGATTGGGCACATTTACACCCCGAGCACGATCCTTTGCAATTGCATCTACAGCAGGGCATGTCTCACAAGGAACAATTGAAGTTAATACAGTCTCCTCTTCCAACTGATTAGTCCGCCATTTTTTTTATCCCAAATCAATGTAAGTTTGTGAGTCATATGATTTTAACCAATCTTCACAGGAGATTAAACTGTGTGACTCATAGTACAAGCTTGCTAATATTTCCCACACTCTGAAAATGTATACCAATATGTCTGGAACTGAACACATAATATCACTCTACAGGTGCGTTAGAGCGTATGTCATGAGTGCGGTAACCAGGTCTCGGTTCTTTTTTTCCTGTTGCCACTTTTCTTTCCAGCTGTGAAGTTACAACATGTACAAGTTACACACTGGCTTGCAAGCACTCGCCGATGACAGCACTTTACTTTTACCATACTCTTTTTCCAAAATGCAATGATCCAATCAATGTGGACTATAAAGTGCAAATCTCATTTTCAGTTGTATGTCGATTTGTTTATGAGTCCTTATTGTGGAGATGCTATAGCAGCATGATCCACTTAACTGCATGCTGCTAGTGCATGAATCTCTAGATAATGCATTCAACTAATGCAGGCTGGCAGTATGGCTAAATAGCTATGATTATGGTAAGTTTTGATGTTCTTCACTTCCCATCACTATTGCCGTGATAATGATTCAAAGTACTAAACTAGTGCCTAATGAAGCTATCATTCTTTGTCTAGTGCTGCAGGTACCCTGCACTTTGGTCCTTCTGATTCTGAACTTATCGAGTCTGTAATAGAATCTCTGTCCAAGCAGAAGATACCCCATGAGGTCCTGAAGGCTGAAGATGCAAACAGGCGTATCACACTACTGAACTTACCAGCTAACTATGTTTGTGTTCTGGAGGAAGAAGCAGGAATTCTGCGGGCATCAGTTGCATTGCAGGCATTGCAGGTGCCGTAAATGTGTTTGCAGTGAGATGAGAGGCAAATGAAACTATACGTACATACAAGTATTTATATATAGCAAGCGTTTGTTAGAACATTGTAGACATGGCAGTCTTGATTTTACGGTGGGCGCAGAATGCTCATTTGTGTTTCTGCATGTCAGCAAGAGTCATTCAATGATATTCTGTCCAATATGTTTCTTCAGGAGATGTTTGTTAGAAATGGTGGCAGCTTGTTAGAGCACCACAAAGTGGAGGAGATTCAACCAGGTACCTCAGTCAAAGTAATCACCTCGAGAGGAGTATTGACTGCTCCACAAGTGGTGATCACAGCAGGTGTGCGTGCATGTGTGTATATGTTCATAGGTACATTGCGCAGAGTAAGAACGTATTCTTGATTGGTAATGGTTCGTGCAGGTCCTTGGTGTCCTAAGCTTGTGGAGCCACTTGGACTGAAACTCCCATTAAAGGCATGTGACATGTGGACACACATAGCATGATTTGTCTCCTTGGTTTAGAAACATTTGTTAGTTTCAATCATTTCTTCTTAATACATCTAGCAGCCTATACTATGCAAATCTGTTGTGTAGGTTTTGCAAATTGATGTTTTATACTGGAAAACTAATACAGAAGAGGGAAGACCTGGTTGCTTGCCAGTGTTCGTGCACTATGTGGGTAATGATGTGGAGCACTATGGAGTTCCAGTCCATGAGTATCCAGGTCTGGTTAAGGTATGTGCTTTGCTTGTCAGTTGCGACTGTTATATTGCTGCACAGTCATGTAGGTGTAGTGGATGGTGCTGCCTGAACCTACTTGCAGGTATGTTCGCACACTGGTTCCATAGTAGACCCAGACAAAAGAGATGTGGAGCTAGGAAGTCCCAGCATTTCAGATGTAGCTGCATTTATTCAGATGCACTTTAAAGGAATTGATCTTAAGCCAAGCATTGAGGAACACTGCTTGTACACAGTAAGTGTTACTCGCTGCATTCCATTGAGCTAGCTCTGCTTATTGATTTTTGCTATATTATGATGTGTTTGTGAGAAACATACTTTGGCAAGTTTCAGGGTTTCTCAACCCAATCTTACCTTCATGTTACTTAAATAATATTAATTAACATCTTGGACACACTCAAATACAGGCAGCTACACGTCGACACCTAGGTTCTGATGCAAATTTCATGGTACAGTACGCTTCATAAGTACGTGACTTTAATAGAAAACTGCCAGTGAACAGTTAATGATATCAAATAATGGGTAACCGATAATCGTTAATGTTAAACACTATTAATGGTTAATGGTTACCCATGAGAATCGCTGTAATTCATTATCAAGTTTTGCTTCAGGTGTGATAAGTTTGTCATCAGTCGATTTCGAGATGGTTCTGCAGCATAATGTAAGCAGCTCTACTTTAGGAGTGAGGTTTCCTATGAAACGTGGCTTTTGCTGTGGTAGGGGGTGGAGTACCCAAGCAGACTGTGTAGGCAACTATGCAGAAGTGCGTAGAACAATTTCTCATCCTTCGGGGAGTGGTAAACCATTTCAACTAGATATGCAAAAAGCTATAGAAGAGAAGTAGACCCAAGATGATGAAATCCCAGTGAGTTTTGTCTTTGACACCTGTTCGGCGATCTTCTAGGGACCTCTAGGCGTTTTCTGTTTTCTAAGCTTGGAAGCTGAATTTTGGAAATTTACCTCTAGATCCAACTCTTCTGTGAATTTTATGCTCATCTTGCACTTCTATGTGACGATTTGCAGTAGTTTTGCAACAGTGCTGATGAGCACCATTTTGCTATTAAAAATAAAGATTTACATGGTAATACATATGAATATTCTATTGCCCTATACAAAGACTCTTAACGATACATATTATGTGGCATACTAATCAATATTATATATTTTGTACAGAACGAGAGATGCAGCATTCTAACTAGTTTCTGGTTGTTTTGTTGCTCTCACTTTTCCTGTGCAACATTTTGACCGCATTCTGAACAGAAATATAACAGATATTTTAACGCATTCCTATGCAGGATTTCTGACTCAGAAGAAATCACTATTTCTAAATGCGCTTGCCCCAATTATTACAAGTTAAGTGTAATCAGTGCACAGTTAACCATTAAAATTAATGATTAACAATATTTGGTTAACTGTTATGCGGATTTCAGTTACCATGATACCATATAGCATCACGTTTTATGATACATATGACACACAGGTGCGTATGTAGTAGTTACTACACGCTTTCAATGGCATATTGTGTATTGCAGTAAAGTGGTGTCAGTGTAAGGTCAGGAAAATGCTCACTCATGCAAAGATTTAGTGTACATTTTACCACTCTCACATGTCACTGTAAGCGTGTAGCAGCTGCACAATTAGCTGTGCATACAAGATGATGAGGCAGCTTGATGTGGTATTCAGTAGGTGACATATTATGATGTCTGTCTGTATTTCCAGAAGCACAACTTGTGTTTTAACTCTATTGTGTAAACATTTGTTTCTAAATGCTGAAGGTATAGATAGTGTATCAACTGAGTATACGTTTTCTATGCAGATGAGCCCAGACTGCAATCCTTTCATTGACAGACATCCTCAGTACCCCAATGTTGTAATCGGGGCTGGATTTTCAGGTTAGCCTCATGAATCTGTACCTATTCCATTAGGGTAGCTGTGCACCTTACTGGCCTTTCTCATGATTGATGTAGCGTTTCCAGATGGTATTAAATTTTTAATATGACTTATAGTTAAGACCTTTCATTAGGTACACACTAGCCAGAGTTCCCAGAAGCTTGTATTGGTATGGAATCCTTTGAAAACCTTGGGCTAGTGTGTATTGAGTGGTAATGACTGAGTTACCTAGCCACCCCAGCCCTTTACAAAGAAAACAGAGTAAGTGCACTGTAGTGTGTAATGTAACTTGCTTGTATCCGCATGTATATAAAGTTGGGTGTAATTTTCAGTGCCGCAGTAGCGCTACTGACCAGCTACAGTATGCTTATGAGAATACTACTGTACATAGCAAACATTTTGTGCCCGAAAAATTTTGTGAATCGCTGGCAAATTGGAGAGACAGAATCTCTTCAAATATAATTTTGCAAATGAATTCTAGTTCCAGTTTGCACAATATTAAAATGCCTCAAACTCTGAACACCATAAACTGAGTACAGTTGCTCATTGTTCAGTCCTTGTTGTACATGATGTTCAGCTAAGTATGTGCGAATACTGTTTAATAGCTTTTCGAAGATGCAAATAAGTGAAATCAAGTCATCCACCCATCTCTTGGTCTCTTTCCATGCATCTCTCTGAATACACTACTTTTGCTATTCTGCCTTCTGGCATTACTTCCACCTTCCTCATCCATTCCTTTCTTCTAAGCACACCTTCCATCACATCTGGCCTCAGTCTCTCTCTTATGTCATAGCAAAGTTTAACTTATACAGTCCACTAGAGCATAAAAATAACTAATCAAGAAATAGTAAAGTGAAATACAAGGACACTAAACAGTGTTAACAGCTCAGAAGGACAGGCAGTAGGGGAATAGGACCAGCAACTGAAGCCTGAACCTGTTACCTATGCTTTAACACAGGGTTTCAGCCAATCAGTCACACTCCTTCGTCTCCCATCCCTCCCCCCTTATGTGCTGGACACAGGTGTGCTGTAGACTATGACTGCTTAAGACTTAAGACCACTACCATCCTCCGCACAAGTGCCAGCCTCGAGGGCCCAGGTCTTAAGCGTTAGTCTGGGCTCTGAATCACTGATGGTACCCGCAATATGGCTTCATGTCCGCCGATTTTCTCTTCTGCATGAGTGGACCTGAACAAAATAGAGATCACTGCATGAGTGGACCTGAACAAAATAGAGATCACCATTAATTTTAGCTAAGCTACTATAATTCAATTTGCGTACAACACTAATACTGCATTCAATGAAGCCCACAAAACACCACTGAAAATTGATTTGGGTCTAAAGGAAGAGTCTTAGAGAGAAATGATGAATACAGTGAGATGCACAATTGTACTCTCTAATTATTCATTGAGGGGAAGTTGATAAACCATTCTATTGGCAAGTTACATCATGCCAACTAGATTACATGCAATTGGGAACAAACTCCGCTACCATATCACCTCGCAAGAACTTGGGATCGACTTCTCCTGTAGTGAAAATCTAGATAAATCCTTTGGCCTGTTAAATCTACATTTTCCACTAAGTTTCTTTCTTCCTTGATGCCCACACCATGTTCTTGCTGTTGCACTCGGTATAAGTGTTCCTAAGGGCCAAAGTTACCTTTGCATTCTCGTGATTTTCTGATGAATCATCATATTTGCAAAACTGGCTGCTGGGAATTAACAGTGTAAACTCTTTCTCAATGCTAATTGGTGTCTTGATTTGGACAGGGAATGGCTTTCTTCGACAAAGATTTAGATTTGCACGGCAAGTGTTGCACTACTGTCATGATTGTCGAGAGTTTGTTCAAGAAGTCGCATCATGCACAGTCACATTTGTCGCCACAGAAACCTTAAAGAATGTGCTGAAACCTCAGTGTACACTCTAATGTAAACATGTTGACATGTCCCACATGCACCAGCAATAAGGGAAGGGGCTAGACAAACGTTACACAGATTGCTAGGATAGACATGAGGAGAAGTGGGACTGTTCCTGAGGTGTGGAAAATTCCGGGAAGGAAGTCGGGGCATATCCAAGACAGCAACCAGGCGAGTCAGGTAGTCAGTTCATTGACGGATTTCAAAATAGAAGCTTTAATAATTCAGTTTAAAATAGCGACCATATTATTGGTTTCAATGGCCGGTCAATTGGCAGATTTCAAAATTGAAGCTTTAAAAATTAAGTTTGAAATGGGGACCATATTATTGGTTTCCATATATAAACACCCTGTGTCCTTTGACGGCTACTTATTTAGGACATGAAAGCTGGCTAACTGTCACTTTTATATAGGTGTACAGTTTTATTTGACAACTTAATCTGTTCCAAGCCTCATACCCTTTTCCCTTAACACATGCACTGTGTACAGTAGGCACACACTTTTGTGCATCGCAATGCTTGGCAGCGTGGAGCTTAAACAGTAAGAAAGCTGATTAAATGTACCGTGTTTTATAACTTTATCTATTGCTTATAGAAATTATGTAATACATGAGACCCAAAGCTAATGACATAAGTATACTATGCACTAATGAAGTTGTATAGTAACTAGAGCATGATCCATGAATTTGTGGTACACAATCTCCCATGAGATTGTATATGTGACAGTTGATAATAGAAATCAAAAGTTATACACTTGGACACAATGAGATACAGACCTTACTACAAGGTACCTGGTAGGCGACTGCCTTCTTCTTCGTGTTACCTGAATATTAATAAGCTGGATATTTTGCTACCTGTCAGGCGCAGTTTTTCACAGAAGATACATTCTCTCCTTTGGGCTTCGCATTTTGGACTAGATTGTAATGCAGTGATGGAGAGGCAATGGCATATGTCCTTCAAAGTAACTGTGCTTTTGCACCAGCTAAATCCCCTATGCTGCTAGCGTCTTCCCTTTAATTTTCGTCTTCAGCATCGTCTTTTCCGACTTCTGAGAGCTCTAGTGGACAGTACATTGGAGCTTCGCATCAGACTCGTCTGCACAGACGCTTCTGGAGCATGCTCAGTGTCTGGTAGCTGCAGCACTTTGTGTGACATGCGTGCTTGTGAATTCTGTTTTCCATCATGCGATTTTTGAAATGTGTATATGCAACTTTATCTGTTTATGTCTAACTTTCAATTTCTATTATCGACTGTCACATATGATATCAGAATCAAAATCAGTGTATCTTGTGCAATTTGTTGGAAAAGTACCCTGTGTACCAATACATTCTGAAGTGAAGTGGACGCAGTGTGCTAACTGATTATTCTATGCACTCATGTGGACTGCCATCCCAATTTTCCCTCAGGTCATGGCTTCAAGCTAGCCCCAGTGTTTGGAAAACTGATGGCAGAGTTAGCTCTGAAGAGGTCTACATCTTATAGCCTTGAGCCTTTCAAAATTGCTAGATAAGAATTGTCGTAGCTAGTTGTAGTTGTGGATTAGCATTATTTCTCTGTACTATTTTATTTAATGGAATACAGTCATGTTTTCATCAACTTATCTTCAAAGAACTCATCTTGGCTTGCATTTTGCAATTTTAATTTGTATAATTAATTATTATCAGGCAGTGCACCAGTGCACTAGTGGCATTGTCATGGCTATGTCGATGATTAGCTACACTGAATAGTATATACTAATAATAGTAATAGTATACTAACCACGGTAAAATAGCTTGAGGAGTCAATTGACAATATATAGCAGCAGCCTGAAATTTGTTTTAATTTGCATTAAATTGGGATTATTAGAACATATAACCGATACATATTAGGTGTACCTCTGATAATAATAATAAATGTAATATATATGAATAAGGGCAGTATGAATGTTCTCCACCAAAACAAGTAGAGATGTATGGATGGTGCCCCCTGTATATAACTTCATTTAAAATACCCTACCAGTGGAAAAATGTCAGGAACAAGGATGGAATGCCATCATATTGTACCAAGCAGTAGTTTGTTTCCTAGGTTTGGGCATAGCCGTGCCTTTTCTCTGCTCTGATGGTGATGCCCTATGTTCTAAAAAGTAATTATAATCTGAATGATCTGGATATGGTTTTAAGATTGAGGCTAAGCTGCTGTTGTATGACCACGACAGCTGTTTGGATTCTTCTTGCTGCAAGGAAGAAGCCACTGGACAAAGAAAGAAGCCACTGGACAAAGAAGAAACCACCGGACAAAGAAAGAAGCCACCTAAGTATGCTTACAGTGAGATGTGGTTCCAGGTGTGCAAAACGTTAGGATTTCACTGTGTATGTTACCCGTGCAGGGTGTCAAAAGATGATTTATGATTCAATGTAAAATATCAATTGCAATCTACAAAGTTAGTTTAACACTAACCCAGAAAAGTCTCTTCTTTATTATACAAATGAGGTCAAGGTTGATTTCATTTCAGAAGGCCGTGTATTTCCCAAGATCCTGAAGATGGCACTGTGTTAGACTTTACAACAGCTAGCTGGTTACTATAAATGCATCTTTCTTACTAAAAATGGTGCTACATTACACTACTATACATAGAATATACTATAAGTACTGAGTAGTTAATTGTTTCAGTGTATCAGCATTCAGATAAATTAGATGGGCGTTTTAGGAATCCTTGTTAGGACACTAAAGGTTGGTTAGTGCTCAGAGGGTGGTGACAGCGCTAGCTCTAGTGCCCACAGCAGTGCAAGACCCTTGTCAAGCGGCCATCTTTCTCAATTTGCAGAAAAGGGGAATCCTCCACTCCCACTGTTGCCTTGCCTGCCACTCCTCTAGACTATTAGTGACCTGCATACTGTTACACAATGCAATGTATAGCATAGTAAAACTTCACATGCTTAATCTAATTTGCAAACACTTTAAGTTACAATCATGATCATCCATGTACACATACAGGAATGTATTATATATTTTACAGGTATGTACATTGTATATTACTCACTTTCAAGGTTCACATACAAAGTGATGACATTTCTCAAGCCATTGGTGTACCACATCTCTGGCAGAAGACTTGAAAGCTTCATTCTCGGTCCTTTTAATGGCACTATGCATGCTGTTGCATGTTTGAAACTGCAAAGAATAACCTCAAATTTATCTATACCTTCCACAAACATGTTCTTTCACATGATGTGCTGTGGGGCAGCTCAATCCGAGTCTCTGAGGAGGCTCTCACACTCCCTGATGCTTAGTACTTTGCATAGTGCTTAGCAAGTGAATTCTTCATAGCAGAATTGCAATTTCATGAACTCTCACATGATGTGCTTTGGGGCAGCTCAGGTGTCACACTTCCAGATGCTTAGCGTCTTTCATGGTGTACATATGTATCTAGTATGTGCTCTCACATGATGTGCTGTGGGGCTAGATCTCACACTCCTGGTAATTAGCTTTTCATTGAGATTAGCAAGGGAAGCCATGCACATGCTCTCTACATCCACTGTCAATCTCATCTGTTTCTTGTATATGGCTTCAAAGTACCAAATACCAGTTAGCAGTTATTTATGGTGTTTATTGGGAAGGTCTGTTGGTCCAATCTACATTCCATGTGCTTTCACACAAAGGTGTGGATACATAGCTAACTATTTAGCCATATTGATACATAGGAGGGATGGGGGTTCTATTATGTATCAATATTATGATTCGTTCCAAGGAAGTGAAGATAGCTGGCTAGCTGTGTTTTACCCATAACTCACCACTGAAATCAATTTTCCATTGGCTCCAAGCCATAGGCATGCAACGGGGGGCACTCTCTGGCCATGCTGTTCCTTTCACTTCTTCAGCTACAGTATGCACATCAGGTAGATAGCTAACTTCATAGTTACCTATATATATAGCCATAGCTAGCGGTTTAGTTAACCTGCTTGTCCTTACTTGATTGCAACATTCCACCACTTCCCCATGTTCTCCTGTCTTTCTACCGTGGATGAGATTGAAACCCTCCAACCAGCAGTCGCTATGCATGCATTTGCAAGTGCCCCTCAGAAGTCAGATGGGACACCTCACTGGATTTGCCAATCACTAATGCAGAGTATGGAGCCAGGTACATATAGTTACTTGTTCCATGTCTTGTCCATGGTAATGGCATAATAGCTTACTATACAGTGCATGTGTATGCATTAGCACTTACATTTGTACCATATAGAAGTATTGAGGAGAATGATGTGCAGCAGGGATCATTGCCCAAGGGAAGCACAGTTTAATGTTTCTCAGAGCCATTGTTTCCAATGATCCCCCTGGATCATGTTGTCATCGACAACCTCCATCTCTTCCTATGAGTGACTGATGTACTGATTGACCAGCTTATAAGGAACTTCTGGGACTGGATTCACTTAAGCAAGGCAAAGAAAATTGCAGGACTGGACTGATCAAAGCACATACACATTGCAGCCTTGAGGACTTTGTCCAGAAGAATGGCATATCAGGATTATCGCACTTTTGTCAGTGTGTGTACCTGTGCTTGGTACAGTCATCTCAATGTTGCCAAAGTGCATTGTATATACTGCAGCCCAGTTTTATTATTCCCAGTCTTCCAAGGCAGCAAGGTAGCGCTAAGACATCTCGTTCTGTGTCTGACATTGTGTTTTGGCCAGTGATCGCAGGGATCAACTGGTGTCAGATGGCTTCTTCCAAAGGAGTCAGGAGTTCAGTGATGTTTGGTATTGTCCATAGGACATAATTGCAGCGAATTACCGAATTATTGCAACGACTCCATTCCATGCGTAGCCTGTAATGGAGGACTGGATGCAATCCTGGCCTTTGGCCTGAGCATACAATCAATGTAGCCGGTCTTCCATCACTCACCTGCCCCCCTACTACCAGCAGCATTTGCGAAACTCATCTCATTCAAACAGTGACCAAAAATACCCCGTTAAGAGCAAAATTCGGGATTTTTTGATCGGCATACTAAAATGATTCATTTCTCGTGGGAACAATCAGTCACCTGGTCACGGCCCATTGGTATCGTTACGCATCGTGGCTACGGCTCAACGCGCTTACGAGGTATTCAGTATACAGTAAGCATCGTGTTTGCCTAAGTACATCTCGATCGCAAGTGTACTGGCGAAGTTATAGCCGTCGAAAGTCATTTTTTAGGGAGTTACCCCACATGGCCTTACACAGTACTGAAAATATAGTCTACGTTCGGTAGCTAACTCTCCGTTACTTAGTTTAGAAGAACGCGTCAATAGAATTCGGAAGTGCCGAAAAGTGACCAGAAATGCCCTGTCTGCCTTACCTACTTTCTACACTGATTTATACATCTCATCTGGTCACCTGGTCACGGCCCATTGGTGTCATTCCGCTTCGGATATGAACACAAAACCTCTTTAAGCCGTGTGTAGGTTTTGCATTCCTTTGCAACTGGTTACAGCAATATAAACCGGTTTCCAGAACCGGATACGTCGCTCACCAACGCGCTAAACCGGTTCAAACTGTCCATGGCCTTTGTTACCAGACCCTACCTTCACGTAAGTAAAACAGCGGGACAGAAGTGAGTCGGGCCTGGCTACGCGAGGCTACATCAGACTCTGGTCATGAGATTTATGTAAGACGGCTGACAGTGGTGAAGAGCAAGCAAGCCTACTATCTATCCTTTCGCGCGCGAAGTACTTATTGGTACATAAACGGATACATTTATTGCTTGTCACTGGAATCATTCAGGTTAGAGACAGTGCCTATGGTTAGAGTATTATCTAGCTATACTGAGTACTAGTACTAGTATCCAAACTTCGTGACCACTATGTATTTAACTACCAAATTAATATATACAAGCAGAATCTTCGCAGTTAGCTATATTATGTTTTCATTTTGCGATGGCTTCATGTTAGATATGATATAATATATTGTGCTCTACGGCGTACAAACTTGAGTTTACGCGAATTGTATACTGCCTTAGGCGAAGGACAGGAGCGGCGCTGAACTCGGTGCGCGCACAATATTGTTTTCATCGTCTTTGCTGTGACTTGTAGACTAGTGGTCTTCACCACGATGCCGAGGATGATTAACAAGAGCAACGACAAGCTTTGCGAAGACCGTGAATCGTCTACGCTAAGGTTATCCGGCTGTCTCTAGCGAAGGAATACGTGGCACACAGTGGAATCGTCTTCAGCACTGGCGCGCTGCGTTGCACTCGAACCTTCTGACATCGACAGGACAAAAAACATGGTACTGCGCATTAATGCTTCTGTGATCCGTATGTTTTTCTCGTGTGTGTTTGCACTTTCTGTTGGTGAAGCTATTAAACTTTGTTAACGTTCAAACAAACATGTTTTAATTGTGTACAGTGTGCCAATCCTGTGCAAACCTGCATGTGTGAATGCTGGTACTGTGTGCTTGTATATATGTTTGATTGCATGCACTAATAAACTTTCATGACGTGGCCCTGGTCCACAACTACCCTAACCAGCAATTGAGAGCTATTATTATTATTATTATTATTACTAGCATAGAAGCCCGCCAAAGGCGGGCTTCTCTGCTCTGGCGCTAGAGCAACAGCGCTTCGGCGATGGTGGCTCGGCAACGGTGCTTCCGCAAATGCATTATCCATTAGTTCATTTTCTCCAATGGCCGACCCTGTAGCTAAATGATGTTGCTCAAGGCAAGTCATTGATCATGACAGTAGTCCAATGACGGCCATTCCATGTCAATGCTCCTCTGGATAAAGCCAAGCTGTGCGAACCAATAGAAGCCTATAGTTCCATTGCTATTAGTGGTCTGTCATATTTCATGTTTGTATTGCCACAGCAGGTGGGCATCATGCATTTGCATGTCTAACACGTGCTTTTGAAATTAAGGAATGGTTCAGCAGACTGATACCTAAAGTTGTTGCTCTCTTGCATGTATCTAGGCAGAATCTAGGCTTCTCTGCATTGGAGGTTACTCCCATGGCGATCAATACTAAAGCAGCATATCATCTGACAGCTCCAGGCATGCATGTGCAATGGGGTTATAGGAGGTATTATTTCAAAAAAATACTGTCAGACAGAGCACTGATATGTGAAGAATTGCCATATATAAATGGTTCACATGCTTATTCTGTGCTGGTATGTAATGACATGTTCTAAAGAGCTTCTTTGTAAACAACATTCCTAGTCTTACCACCAGGTGCACAAATGAACAGATTACTTGGCATGCCAAGCCGTGAGCACCCAACATAGTACTGCCCATGTGAAACAGGGTGCTTGTAAATAGAGACCTGCCACTGTCAAGCTTTGGCCATGGGCCTTGTTGATCGACATGGCAAAACAAACTCTTACTGGAAACTGGAGCCTCTTGAATTCAAAAGGTATGTTTGCACCAGAAGGTATTAAAGGAATCCGTGGCAGAAAAACATCAGATTCTTTGTAATTGCCTGTGGCAATTGTCACTTCAATGCAATTGCGCATAAGTCGTACACGACAGCACCGTCCGCCGCTTCGGCATTGCCGCCGTTGTCGTGCAAACCGTGCACGGAGGTGTTGTGTTGCGAGGTAGTTTGTTGAAAACGGAAGTCCGTATACTTTCTCCGTAAAACCAAAATGGCGGACGGTCGTTTTCTGGTTTTTCGCCGCGCGCTCCTCAGCCGAAGCGTATTTGCGCATGTCGCCCCCTCGAGGACACTCTACGGTAGGGATTTCAAAGCGCTGTGAAGGTTTCGTGGCGATTTGGTTGCGCGCACGCGAGGTTATCGCGGCCAACCGTTTTCAACTCCTCTTTATTAATATAGATTATTATTATTATTATTATTATTATTATTTTTTACATGTTATCTGTCGGCGTTATTAAACAAGTACGTATCTGTCAGTTCCCATTGGATCAGAAAGATGCAAATATTGGCCTATATATGTATGTAGCTATGATCATAAAATATTATGTCCAAATATATAATTTTATAGTATAAAAATTAATGCTTAATGCAATTATTATTATTATTATTATTACTATTATTATTATTATTATTATTATTGCATTTATTATTGTTATTATAACTAACTAAACAGGAACTATGACCCTACAACCTAAGCACTACTATTATACTACTTATTATTATTACTATTATTATGATTCCAACTATAATTATGCATACTATAAGTTATAACTTATGTCTATATAATGTGTACTAAAATTAGATATAGCACTTATATAACCACAGCAGTAATACAATAACAATACAGGAACTATGTTTACTGTACACTGACTACTACGGTTAAGTCCATATTTGTCTTGCATGTGAGCGCAGGAAACTGCGCCCACTTTTGTACTAATGCATGGTTTAGTTAGCGTAGTATTAATATTATTATTACATTGAGTGTTTGTTACAATTGTTGCAATTGTGTATATAGTTTACACACACATAATTTTATATATAAATGACAATACTACTAAACTAAATAGTTCTATGAGTACTATAGGCACCTGCACACC
The DNA here is from genome assembly GCA_949841015.1 of Aplysina aerophoba. Classification (NCBI taxonomy): domain Eukaryota; kingdom Metazoa; phylum Porifera; class Demospongiae; order Verongiida; family Aplysinidae; genus Aplysina; species Aplysina aerophoba. Next base: position 2,068,975 of record OX465047.1, read on the forward strand.
CTAATGAGCATGCATAGTAATAGAACAAATCAAAGTTCGAGGCCGACACTAGTTGTTGCATTGACAGGCAGAGATGCAATTACTGATGTTGCATTCCCATTTTGAATTGAATTATTATTATTATTATTATTAATCTGATGATGATGATGATGATGATGATGATGATAAGGAAGTGTAATAAATATACGTTCTAATTTTTAGACATATGTATATTATGTATGTAGTAAAAAGTAGATATAGCAAAGGGGATTTTGAGAACGCATTCAACAGTGTCAGATGACTCGGATAATATGTTTTGTGCAGTCAAGAGGTTCATTCCAGAATTATTTCCTTATGTCCACTCAGCCTACTCTACTGAGTCAGTTTTGTTGTGGGGCAAAGTTGAGATCACCTCAGCTGAGGGCATACAACAAGGAGACCCTATTGGCCCTTTGTTGTTCTGCTTGTCGATCCATGACTTTGACTCTAGTCTGAAGTCAGAATACAAAGTCTTTTATCTCGATGATGGTACAATTGGAGGCACACTTGGAGACATCTCTGCAGACTTAGCATACATTGAAACAGAGGGGAAGCAACTAGGCCTGCGCCTCAATAAAGCGAAATCTGAACTGATCTGTAATGTTTCTTCTTATCCACAAGGTATGCATATGCTGTCTACCCTGCAGTATGTCAACCCTGACCAAGCAGTGTTGCTGGGATCTCCTTCAGGAACTACATCTTTAAAGAAGGTCATGAATTGCCAAATTAGCAAGCTTGAATTTATAGGAGAACGTCTGCACCACCTCCATGCACACGATGCTCTTATATACTCTACTTCAGCGTTCTTTCTCTATTCCTAAGCTACTACGTGTCTTGCGTACATCACCAGCTTTTCAGACACTCTTGTTGGTTTCTTGGGACCATTTGCTGCTATCCATCATGTCTAAGATCACGAACATCAACTTCCGGCCAGACGATCTCTGCTAGCTTCAGGCCACTCTTCCTGTGTGGTCTGGTGGTCTCGGCATACGAAGAGCCTCCCATCTTCCACCCACTGCCTTTTTGACCTCAGCAGATGGAGCCCATCTACTAATGCTAGACCTGCTACCAGCTCATCTTTCAACATCTCAGTATGAGGATAGAGACCACGCTCTGAGGGTGTGGAAGCAAGATTTACCACCTAAGACGCCGGCCTGTGCCCACTTCAACAAGTAGCCAGAAGGCCTGGGACAGACCAAGGATTGACATCCTGGTTGACACCAACCTCACATCATGATGATGTTGAGTCCAGAGCCAGGCTGCTGGCTGCTGGCTCAGTGGAGTCCGGAGCATGGCTGAATGCCCCACCAGTTTCCTCCCTTGGACTGGGAATGAGTGATGAGGCCATCAGCTGGATTGCCATGGGTTTGAGAGTGGGAGCTCCTCTTGGATAACCACACCAATGTTCATACTGTGGCAATGACGACCAGTTTTTCAGACACGGTCTAAGCTGGCGGTTTAGCCAGGGGAGGCTGTCATGTCACTGTGAGCATTGTCATCCAGCATACCCTCACAGCTGCAAAAATGCCCTCTCAGCTAGAGCCTTCTGGATTACATCGAGCAGATGGGAAGCGCCCTAATGGGATGACCATGGTTCCCTGGGAGCAGGGAAAGTATCTGGTGTGTGATGCCAAGTGTCGACACTTTTTGCCAGTCACACTGTCGAAGAGCAGCCACAGAGCCGGAGGAGCTGCTGCACATGCTGAAGAAGACAGGACCAGGACGTATGCACACCTGGACCACATGTATCAATTCCACCCAGTTGCGATGGAGACATGTGGCACCATAGGTCTAAACTCCAGGGACTTTTCTGAGGTAGCTTGGCAAACGTTTAAGGGTGGTCCCACTTCTACCAACCCAGGTCAATATTTGTCAGCTTCAAGGCACGTTGGATACATACTTCACCATGTAAATATGACTTGTGTCCTTTTTATGGAGTGCCAGCTGCACATCATGAAGAAGCCCTTAGTTTCCACCCAGGAGGGCCATCGTGTAGCAGCGAGTGCAAGCCAGCAGTTCCTGTTGGCGTGCATTCAGCAGTGCCATGATAAGTTACGTAGACTACAGATCTATTTTTACAGAAACGTCAGTTGGAGTTCGTCATCGGCCAGCAGCGACTTGCGATCATTCAGCAGCATAAGGGGCAAGTACAGGAAAAGGTGGCACGCACAGTTAATTAAGGAGAGGCAGAAGAAGAATTAAGTTCGACACGTTAGTGTCGAAGTAGAGCTCACAAAGGAAGCCCGGCGAACGGCATGTGGAGAACATCTCCTCAAAGCAGCCAACCACACATCAGCTACATGTAGATTCTGTCCAGGGGTCTGAACATTGCTCCAACTCCTAAGTTCATCTCTAGGGCCCACATTGTGGCTAGTGTGGAGCCTGCCATCACACATTCCAACGTCAATGAGGGGGAGGCCGCCAAAGCCAGAGTTAGTGTCATCAATGCCTTAACCATGCCAAGCTGCCTCCCACAAACATGCATCCACAGGAAGCTAAGGCAGTGAAGGAACTGGCTAAGGATGATGACATCATCATTCTCCTGGCTGACAAGGGAAGAGCAACAGTGGTGACGGACCGTAAGGACTACAGTACCAAGATGTTGAGGATGCTAGGAACCGAGACACCAACCAACTCATGGCAAAGGACCCAACCACCTCCTTAGAGAACGGGATGAACAGTGTTTTGCCCCATGTCTCTATGGGTTGCAAGGTCCATAAGCCTGATGTCTATCTCTGCCCAATTGTATCCTTAGTGTCCTCATCCATGTACGTATGCACTGTCCAAGATTCTTACCTCCTTGCTGTCACCAATTGTCAGACTTTCTGATTCCCACGTGAGGAACTCACAGCAATTTGCTCAGTACATCACCACCCAGAATGTGCCTGACTCAGAAGTGTTAGTGTCTTTTGATGTCGTGTCTCTGATCACTCGTGTGCCAACCTCCCGAGCCATCCAGGTTACACGTGACCATTTGATGAGTGACCCAACTCTTCCAGACAGTACCAGCCTCACCGTGGATGACATCTGCTCCCTTCTCTAACTCTGGAGGCCACCTACCTGGCCTTTGAAGGCAAAGTATACCGGCAGATCCATGGCACGGCGATGGGGTCACCTGTGTCGGTAGTGGTCGCAAACCTGGTTATGGAGGATGTGGAGCGGGATGTACTATCACCTTCCATACACCACCATGGTTTTGTAGGAGATACGTCGATGACACGTGCACAGCTCTCCCCTCTAATCTGGTTGACTCCTTCCATGACCATCTGAACAGTATCGACCCTTGCTTACAGTTCATGACAGAGAGGAAGTCAGACAGTCAGCTCCCCTTCCTTGACATCCTCCTGAAGAGAGGAAGATGGCTCCATCAACACCTCTGTGTACCGTAAGGCCACCCACACAGATCAGTATCTGTGCTTTCACTCCCACCACCCTGCAGCCCACAAACGAGCTGTGGTGAGGACACTGATGTGCAGAGCAGAGACCCTCAGGAGTGAGCCGTGTTCAGGAAGAGAAGCCAGGCCCTCCAGGGAAATGGTTACCCCAAGGGTTTCATACACAAGCACACCTGCCCACAGCCTGATCAGCGGACTCCACATGACCAGGTGGCCCGTGGATCTGTGACTCTCCCCTACATCAGTGGACTATCCGAATCCATCCGTAGGATCTTGGCCTCTCTAGCCATCCAGGTTACTTACCGTCCCTACAGGACCCTGAGGCAGGAGCTTGTGCACCCCAAGGACCCAGTAAAAGCAAATCGCAGGAAAGGTATGGTGTACAGCATCCCATGTGTTGAATGCCCCCGCACCTACATTGGCCAAACAGGTAGGTCCTTGGACCATCTTCTTCGTGAACACCTCCGGGCTCTGAAGAATGGGGACCTAGTATCCTCTGCTCTTGCTGAGCATGTGTTTCCTCGAACCATCGAGTGAATCTATCAAAGGCCATGGTCATTGACATCCACAACCACACCCAGACCTGCTGCATGCTGGAGTCCTGGCACATCCAGCACCACCAGTCCCCCCTCAACAGGGAGAAGGGTACCTTGCCAGGACTCGATGCTGCACTACTGACCTGACTGTGCTTCCATCTAACGTGATCCCATTTTTGTGTTGTGACTATTATTAATCTTCCCATTTCTCTCTTTATTCTCTTTCTTCTTCTCTCTTTAGTCCTTTAATTTTAGTTTAGTAAGTTATTTATTGCATTGTACTAGGTTGTGTCCCATTGTTATTTGTTATCACCACCACCACCCTTTCATTTTGTTTTATTTAGGTTATGTTATGTATTTAGTTAAACTCGCGCGTTACCCCATGTGACCATATCATTGCCCTTTTGTATTTTTACATGCGTGCCTGTAAGTGTCAATTATTCACTGATGAAGGAAGCCGTAGGTTGCCGAAACGTCTGAATTACTGTTTCAGTGTTCTGGCTAGCGCAACGAATTGATCGATGAGCATTAGAACACATATACAAATATAGCAGCTTGTGATCGACTACACCATGCATATTCAACGTGTTCAGCCAGCATTTACAAATGTAGCTAATTCTCATAGGAACAGCTCAGGCGCAAACCAAAGAGAATGGCCACGAGCCACGCAAATCTCAGTACCTTAATTAAAATCATTATCTCCATCCGGCGTTCAGTACGAGGTGGGTAACAGCGCACACTCTGCCAATCTAGCCTAAAGAACGGGCCACTACCTGACACAAACTCAATGAAATGCGCTGGGTTTCTTGTATCTACCTATTCCAAATTGTGGCACGCAACATGACGCCCGGCAATCCTGTTGCGCTGCCTGGGTGAGCAACCATCCCCGCGCAGCGACCGTCGGATAGGCGGCCATTTGTAAGAAACGACGTCGTTGGAAATGGCGTCTCACCGATAAGCGGCGTACGAAGAAGCTGAAAAATCGTCATATACAGACTGCATCGCGCTAGGTAAGGTACAAAAGAAAACAGTGGATCGAACGACGCGCAGTTCTGTGATTAAATCCTTTCCATACTCTTCAGCGTTCGTGTGGTAGAGCGTCGGGAGAAGAAGAATTAGAAGAAAAGGACGAAACACGGAACATGTCATGCATGGACGTTTTCTACCCGCTGGCGCGTTTACCCGTGAAAGGAACGGGTATCATTGTCTTCTGTATAGTGTGCACTTTCGCCTCGACAGTTCTATTCGCCCAGTTTCCCCTCTGTAGAATGCTAGCAGCGTTATTCCATTGGACTACGGTATGCAAACAACCACCACTATCCCAACATAGACAACACTACCGTGCTGTCTGATATATATTACTATAGACTATGCATGAGACTAACTAACAGAAGCTAACTAAACAGAAACTAAGCACTAACAAAGTGGACACTAATATGGAGCCTAAGTACTATGGTCTGGGAGAGACCCCAGGGAATTATTATTAATAATTATTATTATTAATTTTTTTATTATTATTATTATTACTATTATTATTATTATCATTATTATTATTAATATTATTATTATTATTATTGTTGTTGTTGTTATTATTATTATTATCTTATTTTTTTTCCAAATGCCCTCAGGCACTAGGGCCAAACTGCCCTGTGAGGCAAAAAGGAACAGCAAAGTATACATCATATTATGCACAGAATCAGTACTGTCAATTAATACACTATATAGCTATACAGCATGTTCTGTGCACTGAAAGGGTTCGTTGAATGACAAATAAATAGACCAGGCACGAAAACAACTGAATGATGTCCCTAGATTATTCTAAATATGTCAATATGGATTGCAGTTCTATCTTAATGTTACATTATAATCTTTATGTAGAAGCTAGCCCAGCTTTGTAGAATACACAGAGGCACCCAAAGCCAAACAATATCATATTAGCTATAGTTGACTCTGTTTAAATGCGATGGTGCAGTGTACGAGTGGCAGTTGTCCCTTGTGACTTGCAAACCCTTTAATGCTGGTGGTGTGTGACACTCTTTTATGCAATTTCCCCCCATGCTCTTTGCAACTACTGCAGTGGCAAAGGAACATTTAGCAGCTCTTGTGTACAATGTCTACTGTCAGAAACTTTGATGTGATTGTAATTGGGGCTGGAGTGGAAGGTAGTGCCACAGCATATCATCTGACCAAGCTTACAACAGAGAAAAGGATTGCACTTGTGGAACAGGTGGGGTTGGACTTGATCTGATGTGATTGCATTTAGGCTGATAGTTTACCCAATTGAAATACTCACTGGTGTCTATGCATCTATGCATACCGATTCTAAGCACATCTAGAATGCGGATCAGAACAGTACTAATCACGTTCACACTTGTTTATCAAATTTTGCGGGAATGACGATCGTACGTCTATGGCGCTGGCACGTGACTGATCAAGTAGAAAAAACATGGCGCTCATCCCCCAAGATCGTCAAAAGTCTTTTGCTGTTTTCGAACATCTAAGACGGTTTCTTGTCACTCCATCGAGCTGGCGCCGACATTTACCTACCTCTAAATACTATCAAGGCTCTCGTATCTTCCACAGTCCACTCAGTCCCTGCCATCGCTTCTATCGCCGAGTCGGCCAATCGAACAATGATTGCGTTTGTTCGCTGTTCTTTCGTGCTCTAGTCGTCGCCTTTATTTCGTACGCATTTGTTTCCCGACTTCTCGTGGTAGCGTATCACGTGCTCGTGTTTGTGGTCACGGGCTAACTCGCGAAGCCGGATCGAAACCACCTCTCCAGGTGGTCTGGCTGGTTACTACTGGGGGTTGAGGTGGCCTGGAAGCTAAAAGCAAAGACTGCAGAGCACTGAAGACGACGGGATATCCAGGGATCACCTCCAAGGCAGTGGAAAAAAAGTGACACCCCCTACCACCAATCACTGCCTAACTGACTGATTACAAACTGATCACCTGATTGTATATGATACTGTGTGTGTATGTGTGTGTATTTGTACATAATCTCTGGGCTCCGGATCCCTTGAAAGTAGTCCACCGGACTAAGTGGAGTACCAGTATAATAATTCAATACAATACAATACACTGCTACTGGAATGCGCATCAGTCCTGTGGACCCTCGAATGCACTTTGGCCCTGAATGCGCATTCCATATGAACGCTTGAATGCACATCGAATCGAATCGAATGCGCATTCAATGCAAAGTCGTGGACAAGTAGACAGGCCTTAATAAGTGACCAGTGCATATGAACCAGCATGCATGTCAGCTAAAGCTACTAACACCATAAAGCAATTGAAATGAAACATTGGAGATGCATAATACGTGTCAAAAATGAGTGAAAGCGAATCACTTGCTCATTAGCGAGATTGAAACACTTTTTGATCCCTATACAATACAGACATCATTTTCAGGGAAATGCTGTGGCAAATAGAGTTGAAATATAAAGGTGTTTAACAAACATTTGTACTATTTAGAGTATTAAATAAGGAGGGAGCCTAGTTGATGGTACTCAACTCTATGACTAACTATGCCTCAAGGAGAAGACTTAGGCTGTTAGCGATTTTTGGTTCAGCCTGGTGTAGTCCATGCTCTCATGCTGAGGGGGCCGGCCTGTAATGCCATAACTCTAATTATGACTTCTGGTAGGAGCTTTTCCAATCTACTTCATGGCCAATGCTCATGTGCTGTCATTCACGTACTCAGTAAATACTGCTCACATGTGTCATGGCACCCTGAACCAGGAGGAGAGCAACCTTCCCCCGGTATACAGCTAACTAAATAAAGCCTCTGGAACACCTACTCAGCCCCCACTGACTGAGCGTACGTACCTCCTGGTCACCCCATCCCCCTTCTCCCTCCCTACAAATCATGCCATTCTTCATTCATTTTATTATTAAAATGTAATGTTTACTTGAGTTTTTAATTTTAATTGCAGGTATTTGATCTTTATTTTATTCATTGCTATTACTACCTTTCATATGCTGTCATATTTCCTGCCAAACTGAGTGTCTTTAAATATGCCAGTTTTTCTAACTCCTCATTACTAATGATGACCCTATATAGTCTTCTTGTCATTTAAAGGAAAGGTGTACCAGGAGGTGCAGGGTACTACAATGGGATCTGCAGTGAATGTGGTGGTTGCAAACCTCATGATGGAAGACATTGAAGTGAGCCTTATCCACCTTCCGGTCTCATCCCCTCCTTTGGAGGTGTTATATTGATGACACACGTACTGCATGCACTCTACCCAGACCTGATCCAGGCCTTCCATGCTTATCACAACAGCAACCTGTGCAGTTTACAGCGGAGAAGGAGTCAGATGAAAGTTTGGCTTTCTTGGATGTCAAATTTACTAGGAGGGAGAATGGCACTATCAGCACCTCGCTATACCGGCAAGAAATTCACATAAACCAGTACTCGTCCTTTGACTCCAATCACCCACTGGCACACAAAGTGGCAGATGCCCTTTCATCCTCAGGTGTGGATCGGGCACAAGAAGAGCAGGAGATAGTCGCTGCATTAAAAGACAATGGCTATATACCAAGGCAGACGGAGGCCACCAGCAGATGAACAATTCCCAAAGACCTACCGAACTTTATCAGACATTGGCGGTCTTTTAGAAGAAATCAGGCAGGTCCTCGGGCCACTGGACTTCCAGGTGTTTTTCACCCTTGACCACCATCTGCAAAGTGCTGTCGCATCCCAAAGACAGAGTCCTGGTGGAGGAACAGAAAGGAGTGGTCTACACAGAGTGCCCAAAGGTCTTCATTGGACAGATAGGCAGATGCTCTACTGGCTGAAGGAACATCATTTTGCCCTCAGGAACAGAGCCATGGCCGCTTCAACAATTGTAGAGCATGCACTGTCAACTGGCCATGTGGTGGACTAAGCAAATTATGTGTACTGGACTGCCACCTGGCACATTCAGAAGAGCACTGACAACCTTAAAAGAGAACGAGGGACACTCCCAGAAGTGTACACAGCTCTCTTAGATTGAATGATCATGTGGTGCACATTTTATTTTACTAACGTGTATAGTGGTCACTACTGTTAATTACTGTTACCATGCATGCTAATGTAATTCTTTTTTTCGTTAATTGCAAACTGTCATTCATCACACTGTCATCTCACTGTATTTAGTCAGTTTCAAGTGCTTGTTACTTATGCACTGAATAAGCAGCTGTCAAAACATTTGTACACAAAGTTCCTGGCTAGTGTGAACCTAGGACTGAGCAATCAGAATTTATGCGAGTCTCTGCAAATCTAACTGTAATCATCTGATTGATTTCACTGTGCTATCATGTGCACAGAGACTAGACATTGTGAAGATGACTGTATGTTACTGGGGTAGTTCATAATCAGCATACTAAGAACAATGATTAATGAAGTTGGATCGAAACATACTGAATTTTTATACATACTTGGACAAACAGAATGAACGAGTTCTTCTGTAGGAAGACAGTGGCGAGCAATGACCATTAGATATCATAGCACAAAATGATTTTGACTTGCATGCCATGTACAGTATATAGCAATTCAGTATTTTGTCTCTACCATGGCATATATATTACACCCCATGATACCACTGTTTATGCATATATATTTCCTTCCTTTCCATAGTTTGATGCCCACCACAGCCATGGTAGCTCCCATGGAGGTTCTAGAATAACCAGAACAGCCTACCCTGAGGAGTTCTATGCGGCAATGATGAAAGAGGCATTTCCCCTTTGGGAGCAGCTGGAGAGAGAGAGTGGAAGGAAAGTGTTCACGTAAGTCAATCAATATGTGCTAGTGTTATTGTGCTAGTTAACAAAACGCATGGGCTTAGATTGTGCATGTGAGGCTTCATGCACTAATCAAGAATTATATCATGAAATGGGGATTATGTGGCTAGGTTAATTCAGAACTGAGTGTTCCATTCCCCAATTCTGAGGTGGACGTTATGCTCCCACATGCAAGTGACATTTTCATTTCCTTGTTTGATTTGACATAATTGCCAAAAGTGACAAGTTCTGACCTTGCATTAACGTAGTCGTACAGGTGGCATGTTCTTTGGACCTTCTGACTCTGGAGCTGTCAAGTCAGTCCATGAAAGTCTGTCCAAGCTGAAGGTACCCCATGAGGTCCTGAAGGCTGAAGATGTGAACAAGCGCTTTGATGCACTGAACCTACCAATCAACTATGTTTGTGTGCTGGAGGAAGGGGCTGGAATTCTAAGAGCATCAGTGGCAGTGCACGCCTTGCAGGTAAATTTTGCATGCACTGTAGTATTACAGAAATTAAATTATAACGTGAGAGATAAGTATATTACACAAAATAGACCTGAGAGACTGGGTACTCTTACTCATACTCTTACTCTTACTCTGACTCATGATTGATTTGTTGCACTAGCCAGAACGCTTAAACAGTAATTCAGATGTTTCATCAACCTACAGCTGCCTTCATCAGTGAATAATTGAATCTTACAGACATGCATGTATTAATATATACAAAGGGCAATCAGTAGATGATGTGGTCACGTGAGGTATGCAAATACAGCAAGTAAGGAAACGTGCTAGTTTAGCTAAGCACAAAATATGACCTAAATAAAACAAAGGGTTATAGAACTAACATATCAATAGGCCACAGGTGCAGGGGCATTCGGCACACGGGATGCTGTACACCCTGGGGTGCACAAACTCCTGCTTCAGGGTCCTGAAGGGACATAAGGTAACCTGGATGGCTATAGGGGCCAAGAGTCTACGAATGGTTTTTTGGACAATCCACTGATGTAGGTGGGAGTCACAGATCCACGGGTCACCCGGTCACGTGGAGTCCACTGATCAGGCTGTGTGCAGGTGTGCTTGTGTATGAAACCCTTGGGGTAACCATTTCCCTGGAGGGCCTGGGACACAAGCTTCTCTTCCTGAGCACAACTCACTCCTAACGAAGAGAAGGACAATGCTCGGCACATCAGTGTCCTCACCACAGCTCGTTTTCTCTCTCCTGTGCTCTTGAAGTTGATTATTCGCCTGCTCAAGTCGTCCCCAGTCCAGTCAAAGCTAAACCAGTCTGGTGGATGGCAGGCGTTTGACAGAAAATGGCGTAGTGTACTTGGTCCTTACCTCAGTGCTTGAAACTGTAGCCTAACCATCCCTGCCAATCTTGGACTGCATATATGTCAGGCTCAACATTTTTAACTCCTTTTAGTAACAGGAAAATATTGCACAACTTTTGGTGTTAAAGTCTCTGCACTTGCTCAGATATGGTCCATTTGCCATTTCAATTACCAATCCTGAGGTGAGTGGTACCATGAATGTACCTCCTTCACAGGGGTGTATGGAACCAATCGAGGCCATTCATGGAAGTCATGATAGGCTGACTACCCACAGATAATATATAAGGTCAGGTCTAGTGGTCATGTGGCTGTTCTGACTTGACTGGTTTGCAACAACTGTGGTTCTAGCATTTGGTTGCAGTAAGTCCAAATGGATATGCCAGTCATGTCCCAAGAACAACCTAGCAGAAGGAGGTATGGTAATTGTTTTCTGAGAAATAGCACAGCCGAAAGGAAGCAGCTAGCTAATTTGTGACAAAATAAGAGATCTTTCACGCTCATAGCAACCTAGAAACCCTTTTGCATGAAATGGAGACAACCGAGACACCCTTACAGTAGTGTGCTAATTCCAAATTGATGCCCACTATATGAAATCAACTGCTTGGGCATCCCAATAGCTGCAAATATTTGTTTCAGTACTGCCATCTCTGGCCAGTTGAAATGAGCATCTACAGCTGCGAGGAACATTGAAACAAACCTGCAAGTTCAAAGTGAACTCTGGCTTTTGTATGGAAGGCCAAGGTTGTACAGTGCCACCACAGGTACATTTGTTCCTTCTGACTCTATGTGCAGACCTTTGCTAGCATGGTATAATGCTGTCCACCACATGTAACTCCTTCCTAGAGTTTTCATGCATACAGTTCCAAGGCGACCTTCCTGTAGCATCTAACTTGTTGATGCAGCTTCTCTGGAATAAGGACAAGAATTCCCCAAATCACACACCTGATATTCATAGTTATTGTGTCACAGGTCACCCAGCATTTGTTCAGGCCAACCTGAACATGTGCATCTGTAGACTCATGACAAAAAAAGGGTCCTCACATGTAGCTCCCTGCAGTTGGGCAGATGCCACTAAAAGAGCCTGGATCTGTGACAAATGGAAGATGCTTAGACTGCTTAGATTTTCTGTCTGGAGTATCTGCTGGTATGTTGATGATAAATCCAGACTCGTGATTTTGTCAACAATCCTTCATGGCTTCCCTTGCAACACCAGTACAGCTATTCTTGCTGTTGCCTCACGTGGCCGCATGAGCCATTGTGATACTACCCATCAATCAACCTTGGTGCTGGAGTATGCAAAAATGCTGTCACCTTGTTTCCCAGCTTAATTAAGAGTACAGGTTTTTGGCATATATATGGCACAGTCGAGATACAAGGGCAGTGACAAGAATCCTTTAACCTTCAACCTCATGCCAGTCTCCTCTAGACTCCGGAAAACTGCAAGTCAGGCATCTGCTCTTCATTTGTTTGGCCTGCATGTGACTAGGTGTTATGTGAAGAGTTGTTGTGGGAGTGTAATCATGATGCACTGATGGTACTAAACCTAAGAAACAGGCCTTTGTTTGTGTTCATGGTCACAAGCACATTTTAATCTTCTACTAAGAGTGACTATTAGTGCATGCAAAGAGATCAAGCTTGGAATAGTGTGATCACTTACAAGGATGCGAACAGCTCATCAATCCTGCCTGAGCATTAAATGAACTTCCTACCTGCTTCATTGTGTGTTTATAATCTCCATATATCCCTGCCCTTCATCTCTGGCATGGGTGCTGTGCTTAAGTTTAACATCACCAGTTCCACTATTTCCTTCTACTCCAGCCTCTCAGCTCTCTTGTCTGACCTTCTCCTCAGAGTGATAGCAAACTATGCAGTTCTTCAAGCACAACAGTTGCATCAGAGCATCTAGACACACATTTTATGTGCCTAAGCGGCCTGTCCTTTGATCAGCTTATACGTATATGTATATCTGTGTAGGAGGTATTTGTCAGAAATGGTGGCACTCTATTAGAGCACCACAAAGTGGAGGAGATTCAACCAGGTAGCTCAGTCAAAGTAATCACCTCGAGAGGAGTATTGATGGCTCCACACGTGGTGATCACAGCAGGTGAGCCTGCATTTGTATATGTTTTGATACAGACATGTGTGCAGAGTATATTACAAGGTAGCCTTGATTGGTATAATGGTCTGTGCAGGTCCTTGGTGTCCTAAGCTTGTGGAGCCACTTGGACTGAAGCTCCCATTAAAGGCATGTGACATGTGGACACACATAGCATGAAAATTATTTGCTATAGTTTTAATCCTTTGTTATTACATTCTTATACGTCTAACAGCTGGGATCGATGCAGTGCTGCCTCTTTTTCTCTCAAAGAGGCAACACTGCATCGGTCCTGGGAACAACCACTCATCCCTCCAGCGGCTGCATGTGAGCTCTTGCATGTGTGCTCCTTTTATTATATAATATACTATGAACCAAGAATTTAAAAATTTTCTAACAGCCTATACATATGAAGTTATTGTGATCATTTTCTTCCTCCCTTTCTTTTGATGATGTTTGGCACTTATTGGAACCTGATTAGAATAAATGTGGCAAGGCACAATAACCTTGAAGACTTGACTACAAATGAAAATGAGCAGAAACTCACATGGTTAAGGTCTAGCTAGTCACACTAAACTATAGTCAATATGTTTGATACGAGTCCAATCTTTCTTGGACATTACACACTGAATTCTCATTCAATAAAGATCCAAAAGTGCCGGAAATATGGAATCACAGTGAAACAATCCTCCTCAAGTATGCAAGTGCTCCACAAAACTTAAAAAAGCGGGCCACCTGAGTGAAAGACGCCTCTAGCACATTCATGGTGGATAGATCACTTTACATCCAACAAGTTGCTCGGCACCCTTTCTTTGTTTGCATACTATAGTCATAACATTTAGATATAAAACTGAGCAAAGATTATTTCCCTATTATCAGAGAGTGCCGCACTCTCTATGTAGGGATGGCACAGGGTGTTTCACTCTCCCTATACATTGGTATCGAGCAAAGAATATTTCCCTACAATAGTGTATAAACAGACCATACTATTAGCGGACCCACAATTGAGGTAACTCTAACAAATTGTAGATCACAACAATGGGCGCAAGTCATACAACATCACAGTGGCCACCTTTTATTAATTAAGCAAAGATCAAAAAGATATTTAGCTTAAAATACAAGGTTTCTTGAAAACACCAATTTTCTTCAGATTAATTTGTCACCTTTAGGTGTGGAAAGTAAGGCACATGATCACAACGACAACTTGCTATGCAAATCTGTTTTGTAGGTTTTGCGAATTGATGTTTTGTATTGGAAAGCTAATGAAGAAGCAAGATTTGATTCCTTGCCAGTGTTCCTCCACTATGGAGGTAATGATATGGAGCACTATGGAGTTCCAGTCCATGAGTATCCAGATCTGGTTAAGGTATGTGCTTTGTTTGTGAGTTGTGACCATGCAGTATATTACTGCACAGTCATGTACATGTAGTGGATGGTGCTGCCTGAACCTACTTGCAGGTATGTTCCCACACTGGTCCCATAGTAGACCCGGACAAGAGAGATGTGGACCTAGGTAGTCCCAGCATTCCAGATGTAGCGGCATTTCTTCAGATGCACTTTAAAGGGATTGACCTTAAGCCAAGCATTGAGGAACACTGCTTCTACACAGTAAGTGCTACTCACTGCATTCCATTGAGCTAGCTCTGCCTATTGATTCTAGCTCTGTTATGGCATGATTGTGTTATATCCAATGTGATCTAGCACGTCTGCCTTTATTTTGATATGCTGCAATAATGAGCTCTCCAGAAATATCATCCCTTTCTCACTGCTCCCAAGAGTTCACTGATTCCTGCACTTCAGAGAGCGGTGACAAAGAAGGCAACTACCCATTGCAATTGCCTTGATTGGAGTGGAGGCAATCACCGTCATACTTACATTTTTTTGTGATGCATCTACTTGTGACCTCACAAATGCCAAGGACTTTAAACACCAGACCACGTTTCCTGTCTCCTTCAAAATGGTGGACAGAGGTGGTCTGGGGATGAGACTACAAATAATCTACAAATACCAAATAGGGACATTGTTGAGTTTGGCTTAATTGCAGAGAGATGTTTCTACCACAACAATCTACAAATTTTCAAACATTCAAGAAAATGTACATTTCTGCTATTGGCTTCTATATTATTATATAATACATACATAATGGTGTAATACAAACATTATGGTAGTTGAATCAATGTATTTCAGTTCATCCCAGCAGCATAGTATGGTGGAAGTAGCACTTCTGCTTGTAGTCTACAACGTTGATAAGCTGGCAGTAAACCATGCCACTGAAGAAAAATTTGCACCAGTGGAAGGTTGGCAGCTAGCTTATCTTCTGCCATGTTTCCACAGTTAGGTCTAATTTATATGCTGAGTATGCATATACTATTTAGTGGTTAAGACATGGGCACGAGGGTGTTACATAATATAAAAAGCCGAGTGCATTTTATGTGCTGTAACGCCTGATTGTGCATGTCTTAACCAGTATAGCACCTGTTGCTCTAATCAAGAGCTTAGGCGGGAAAATTTGTTTTGAACGACGCGGAGAGAGAAAATGCTCCTCCAAGTTCTTGTCCAAATCTCAGTCTGTCTCAGAAGATACGATTTGCAGGTCTGGAAACAGAGGAGGTCGACCAGTATTCTTTACTGAAGGTTCCCAAATGTACGGAGCTGAGCAACAACTGGGCCGCGAGCAACTTTGAAGACTGACGAAGAGACTACAATGGAAGGAACCCTGGCAGCAAGATTCGTAGAGACATCTTAGGGTCTATGGACTATGGAGTTAGATGAAGTCCTGTCTACTTTCATAGTAGAAACTTCAAAGGAGAACTGTGAGAAATATTCTATGCATATGCTTACCTCTGGACTGCATCGCTATGCTTCGCTACTTCACCCGAATGTGGACATACCTCAGTTTCATTCTAGCAAGTTTATATACCTTTTGCCGCCTACTAATAAATGCCCTGGGCAATTCATAGAATGGGCAGGGTAATTATACATTGCTAGGGTGTTTTATACATTATAAAATTACTATATAATCACCCATTGCCCATGGCAACAGGTGCTATACATATATACAGATTTTTATTGCAGTACATGTAATTTATCATACGTAGTTGAATGTAGTTAATGCCGTCATTCTTAACGGCGCCCCCATATATGACACTGTGCCTGATCAGTGGTCACATGCCAGGTTACAGAGCATGCACAGTGTATACCTCGTGGTCCGCAAGACCAGCTGGCAGCAACAACCCTCTGGCAAATTTTGCGCTTCCGTGGGTAGCTGGCACTCTGTCTGAGTGGTTTCAGCACTTCTCTGTTCGCCCCCTTTCATCTGTCCTCCCTTTGGTAACCAGCTGCTGTGTATTATTTCACAGGTATATAGACCATGTGGTCACAGCACAATGGCGGGCTGCTGTAGTGGCTGTGCTTTGAACTATAAATATAAAGGCTTTTGCTTGTTTTGGGTGTATCATTGTGTTGGTTTTAAGTTTAATGAGATCAATCTCTCTGAAACAAGTATTTGGAGTTAAAAAACTCGTGGGCCACCAATGGGGTGTTCGAAACTTGAATTACTTGCTAGTAATGGTGCCCACATTCTTCATGCCATTTGGCATCACTTTAAATGCTAGAGTGACCCCAGGATGCACCGCACCGTGGTAGGTGATGTGTGTGAGGGTAGATGGTGAAGTGATGGACTGGTTCGAGGTGAGGCAGGGGGTGAGACATTGCTGCCCCATGTTGGCGTGGTTATTCCAATGATATCGTAGAGACTCATGGCTACGTGTAGGAAATGCCAATGGGCGTATAGCCCATTGGTGTGGTTATTCAACATCTACCTAGATATGGTGGTCAAAGAAGCACGTGGCGGTTTTCAGGGAGGAGTGACATTGAATGCATGCAAGGTGCAGGTACTGTTGTTCGCGGATGACACAGTCTTGGTTGCTGATACTGAGGAGGCTCTCAAACACAACATTGCAGCACTCCAAGAAACAGTGTGAGAACATAAGTTAGGAATCAACTGGGAAAAGACAAACACTAGGGTGGTCAGCAGCGAGCCAATGGAGTGTAACATCGAGATTGAAGAGCATAGTGTGGAGAGTGTACAGGAGGTAGTGTACCTAGGAATAAAGTTTAGTGCAGACAGGAGGATTGAAGGAGAACTGAATAGAAGAATTGGCATTTCAATGAGTGCTGTGGGAGCATTGCAGAAAAAGGTATTTGGAAGCGGGGAGTTGTGTAAGAAAGCGAAGGTAGAAGTGTACAATGCAATGGTAGTGCCAATGATGTCGTACGGTTGTGAGTCATGGTTGCTGAGAGAGAGGGAAAAGACCAGGCTTCAGGCATCAAAATTAGTGTATAAAAGAAGATAGCAGGTGTGACCAGGCTAAATTGTATTAGGAGTAAGGAGATTAGATTGCAACAGAGATCAGTAGTGGAGGTTATGAGAGAAGAGAGAAGTGGCGGGCTAAAGTAATGGAGAATATTGGAAGTTTTAGTTGAAAAGGTGATGACAAGAGAGGTGGAGGGAAGAGAGCCCAGGGGAAGACCTAGGAGGTGATGGAGAGATGAATTCTGATTAATTGCCAATAACTATTTAGGTAACTAACTAATGTATGTGTCTGCTAGCCATTATAAACACTTGTTCTTAGCTCTGGAACGACCCCCAGTCTGGGGATAAATGTTTTGCATAATGATGATGATGATGATTGTATAGCGTGTTCATGCATTAATTGGCGATGAGGTCATACTTCCGGCAGACCAGGACTGTTACACTGTAAGGGTGATTGTATACAGTGGTGGGGTCGTCAAAATGATCTTCTGCGATGTTGACAAATCCTCTAGAGTCCATTCGCACATATAGGTGCCCTCCACAGATGTTCTGCAACCGCACAGACCACTTTCGAGCTGTACTACAATGCGTAGCATCTTGCTATTATAGGGCAACAATGATTCAAAGTCATTTTACCAGGTTTCAACCATTTCACCCTTGTAGGATTACAAACTTACTCGTAGCCAAAAGAAACAGACACTACATCGTGTACTGGTGTGTAAACAGTTTACCTGCAGCCTTTCTGAAATCCACAAAAAGACCTGATGTCTCCAAAAACCACTGTTCACCTTGAACCACTTTGTTGCTTGTGCGCATCACAAAAGTCAAAGGTCATATCAACTCACTAGCCATGGGTTCTTGGACTATAATTATAAGAAATATCAGCTGTGTTGCCATGGCAACAGGATATATATATATATATATACAATATTCAATAATGATTTAAATGCCTCGTGTGCATGCACACTAGGGCGACCACCCCATGTAACACTCAACTGGATAATATAGTATTAAAACAGATTACAATAGACATGCCATGCTATTGAGTAACAGATGAAGAGGGGACACCAATAGACCCAATTATGGCTAGCTACTCCGGAGAACAGAATCTTTCCCTGCCTTCAAATCTATGCAACCTTCATCCAACACTAATGTCACCTTCTCTTTGTCACATCGCTCCTCAAACACAGCTGTCACCTCTGCCATTCTCTTCATCAGCACTTTCCTCTCTCTTACCAGCCCATCACACATTAGCACAAAGTGCTGAACATTCTCCACTTCCCCTAAGCCAATTTGGCCACAGATCCTGTACTCTCTTTTCATTCCAATCCATCTACCAGTCTCAACCTCCCTTCCCCCCAACTTCCTTCCTCCCCATCTACACACACCTCGCTCTACACCAACCTTCCATCAGATTCTCCACCATTCCCAACTTTGACCTTCCTTCACCTTCCATCATCCGTGTTTCTTCACCTCACGCCATGCACAGTCCCTCATCATTTACCCCACGTCACCCAATGAAACACCTTCTAGCTTCTCCACCACCACATTTGACCACCCAAACTTCTCCAAACCATCCTTCTAATCCTCTACCCACTTTACCGTCTTGACATTCCAAGCCTCTACTGCAACCATTCTAACAATCCTTATCTCTTCCTTTCTCATCATCCTCACCCAAAACTCTTCTAGGATTCTGCACAGTCTCTTTTACCGATGCTGAAACGATAACAATTGCAATCGTTGCTTTTCTGCAGAACTTTGAACTTTTGGTATAGACATATAAGAAGACTGGTTGGCAAAGGCTTTGATGGAGCAGCCGACATGAATGGGCACATGTCAGTTGTATTTGCCATAATGGCAGACCTCTACCAAACTTATAAACAATATTTCACCTACTGTAGAAATCATACTCAGAATCTAGTTTCTGTTGCAGGCTGCAACGAAGATCAAGATATGAGAATTTCATGAATGCGTTCAAGGAACTTACTCTCTTCTTTACGTATTCTGTACAGCATAAACACATTCTGCTGGAGCATTTCAGGAATGGCTGATTCCGGTGATACGGAAGAAATAATTTCAATGAAGCACAAATGCGGACTTCCAGTGCTATCTGATACACATTGGCTAACGACAGTGGATTCATCCACTGCCTTTATAACCACCATGGAGCATTGTTATGCACTTGAGGCAATAAGGAATTGTTCAACAGATTGCAGTGCAAGTTATGCTAAAGCATTCCTTAAGTGCCTCCAGTCTTTGAATTTCTGGCCTCTGCCATAATATGGCATCATGCACTAGCATTCACCAGACCAATAACAGTTGCTCTTCAGGCAAAAGACTGTTATATGTACAAGGCAAATAAGATAGCTCAGTGTCTTGTGAAGAATCTAGAACGTGAAAGAGACTTTGCCAAGTTCCGTGTTCAATTGCAGCCAGATTGACCATGGAACCAGCCAGAAGAAAATCTGTGGCAAGACAACAGCAACGTGCCAACCCGCCTGTGGAGGATATTGAAGCACAATACATAGTGGCATAATTCTAGGCCTTTCTCAACCACACCCTGAATTACTTGAAAACAAGGTCTTTTAAAGGAGTTTAGAGGGGGCATTACTGAATTTACTGGCTTGACTACCTTATTCCTGGCAATTTGAGCAATCTTTTAGCTCACTGGTAACTGAACACGTGGTGTCAAAACACCATGTTGGATGTGCGATTGAACACCCTTACTGTTGGTAACATTCACTCTGAACGGACTCCTTGGCCAGAGAAAGTGCTGGGAGCATGAGACGGATCTGGACACAGGAGAATAGCTGTAGCCTTTCACAACACGTAACAGTGTCACTACTGTAGTACACACAAATATGCTTTGTGCTCCATTTATCAGAATGTTGCAATGCAGTTGCATTAAATTTTGAATCCTGCATGGATTTTTATGGCCCTGCCTCCTCGTTCTCAAATCCTAGTTACGCCCCTGGAGAGGGGCAAATTTCAACAGCCACAGCTTTCGCATTGGGGCAGCCCAGCATCTGGTAGCGTCGGCATCCCTGAAGCAACCATTAAGATTCTTGTGCCCTGGGAAAGCCAGGCTTACCAGCAGTATATCCGCCCCTCCCCTGGAGACCTTGTGCAGGTGCCCAAGCAGATGTGTGAACCATAACTTGCTTCATGGTTTTAACAGGGTAACATCCCCAAAACATCTTTGTTTACTTCTCATCGCACTGTATGCACTATCTATAGCCTTTATATGATTTTATTACACATCTGGGGGTGTGCCATTCTGGGGCCCTGGGCATTGTCCCCCAGGTGCTGCAGCATCAGAGCCAGAGCCTAATTGACTTCCAAAGCAGGAGGGGCTGTAAAGATCAAAGTTCATGGCAGCACATGCAGACAGCACCTGGGGGTGGGGCACACAACCCCTTACCATTAAGAAGGGTTCATATAGCTGTGATCCCTTGCATGTCCGTAGGTCAGTTTGGGTTGGATTGGCCTAAGTCAGTTGGGGTAAGGTAGGTTGGTTAGCTTAGTCAGGTTAGGTTACCCTGTTGGTTGTGGTAATGGTGCATTATACGTTACAGCCTGCATTGTAGCTTTTAGGGAATATAGGATGACTAGACATTAATGGTTGTATATCAAAATATTTCTATAAAATATTAATATGCCAGTGATTGCAGCTCCAGGAATGCTTTGGCTTTGTCGTTTTTTGGTTGCGTCTCTGGCTTATAAACAAGGTATTGATAATGTCAGTGGAAGGAGGTCAGGGAAAGACTCAAAGTCATACAAAGATTGAATAATCCTTTTTACTATTCTCACATGTTCCTGTAACCATGTAGCAGCTGCACCATCAACTGTTCATATAAGAAGGGAAGCAGCTTGATGTGACATTCTGTAGCTGGCATTATTCATCATGCAAGTCAGTATTTCCTGAAGCACTGTTTGCTTTTTTTTAATTCTATTGTCTAAACATTCTTTTTTCTGAATGCTTAAGACATAGTATATTAGCTGAGTATATGTTTTCCATGCAGAAGAGCCCAGACTGCAATCCTTTCATTGACAGACATCCTCAGTTCCCCAATGTTGTAATCGGTGCTGGATTTTCAGGTTAGTTTCATGAGTCTGTACCTATTCAATTACGTTAGCTGTGTTTCTGTGTGGCTTTTCTCATGATGTGACAGTTCTAGCTGCCCATAAATTCTTATACCACAAACTTTTCACTCGGTACACACTATAGCCAGAGGCTCATAAGGATTTCTTTGAATTGGAATCCTTTGCAACATCTGGCTAGTGTGTACCAAGTGCTACTGACTAGAAATAAATGTCAATTTGATTACCTATGAACAGAATCCTTTGTGGCTATAGGTAGACATGCTTGATCTATTACTGAACTTCACTAGCCAAAAATCTGAAATAATTGCCAAACGTTTCGACAACCATGCGGTTGTCTTCATCAGTGGCTGGCACAAAACAGAAAGTGACTCGCTTATATAGGCTAAAATGGCGGTGAAGTTAAGCAGTGAGTGACAGTAGGTGAGGTGATGAATAAACTAGGACTGATTTGGCGGGAATCATGCAGGGTACAGTGGGAGAGTCTAACAGGAAAGCAATGAGTTGTAAACTGGGGGCAGTGTACCATCATGTCTGTTCAAAGTGTGAAGGTGTGACCTAATGTGAATTGATTCTAGAGTGGGCCTATTAGATGATCTACCATAACAAGTCTCACCTAGGATACGTAGATGTACTATATAATTATGTATATTAGTTATGTAATGTTTGCTGTAAAGTCCTGAGTGGCTAGGGAGGTTCATGCTAAAAGATGTTTGTAAACACTAGCCCACAATAACTCAAGGGGTTAGATGTTTCGGCAACCTATGGTTGCCTTCATTAGTTTAATTCAGTAATAATACAGTACAAGGGATGCTGTATAAATACAGGTGCAGACAGATGGTGAGAGGTCACGTGAGATAAAGGGTGAAGCGCAAAAGGCGGGAATATAAAGAGTTTAAAATGTAATATAATCCAAAAGGAACTAAAATAACATGCAATGTAGTGAATAAGAATAAATTAACATGTATTGGACTAGCTAAGACAAGCAAATATAATAAGCAGATAAGTGTAATATGCTGTCAGTCCAACAAGGTGGCATAGAGTCCTGGTAAAGTTCCCTTTCCTCAATTGAGGGGGGCTGTTCGTGCTGGATATGCCAGGACTCTAGGAGACAACGGTCTGAGCATGCAGGTGGGTGTCTATTACCGTAGCTTTAGAGAGATCCACCTGGTGGCCAGCAGCAAACATGTGTTCAGCAATTGCTGAAGCTGACACATCCCCATTTTTGAGAGCCCGTCGGTGCTCTGCCAGGTGATGATCCAGTGTCCTGCCTGTCTGCCCGATGTACATCCGTGGGCACTCGCCACAGGAGATGCTGTATAGAGAGGGATGAGACCAGACTGAAGGAGCACCGGGATGCCTGCCAGAGAGGGATGCTGGAAAAGTTAGCATTATCAGTACGTGTGTGCAAGGATTGCCACTCCATCAAATGGGAAGAGGCCAGTGTGGTGGACAAGGCCAAACACCCTGGAGAACTGCCACTCAAGGAAGCCCTTCACATCCACATGACCCCTGCTGAGGAGTGCCTCAACAGGGACACCGGGCTTGAGATCCCTAGATGCTGGATGGCTGCCCTGAGGAAGCAGGAAGCCAAGACCAAACTGCACCATTTCGCAACTTCCAATGACACCCACTGATGAGTCTTGTGCGAATCACGGGGACACCAGACGACAGGTGTAGGTATAAATAGATCATGTTCTGGACCAGTTGCCATCATCACCCTGAAGAAGACCAGTCCATTCTAGTCGAAACGTTGGCAAGGTTTTTAGCCCGTTTCTAGCTGGCTCAGAAGAACCCTTTACCATTCATGTAACAGCTAGCTTGTAAGCCCCCACTTCACCCTTCAAACCTTTTGCAAGCCCACGTGAGAGCGAGTGCCTCCTTCTCTATGCCAGCATAATATTGTTATGTTTGGAGTGAGAGATCTTGATGCATACACCACAGGTATCCAGTTTGCAACCTGGCTGTTTCTGCATTATGGTCCACACCCAGTCCATGCTGCCATCCGCTGAGCCAACAGTATGCTGCTGAGGATGATGAAGGACTAGGTTTGGAGCAGACCAGGGCTACTGCTTGATCTCATGAAAGGCACACTCTCCCCAAATCTCTAATCACTGCTTGCTGTTTTAACAACCTTACTTGCTATTGCTTTATCTACGGTCAGATCTAGATCTATTTGGGACCTCTCGGATAGTGTAGCATCACATAGGCCCACAACCAAACGATCTGTAACTATTTCTTCATGTAACTTCCCGTAACTGCAGTATTTCGCTTAGCAGTAAAGCACAGTACTCACAGTCAACCTCTACCCGCCCAAAATGGGTTGTGCATCTTGACAAATTACTTATCGAAGTTCTGCCTGATAAAGTCTTATGTTGCCTACTGTGCCTTTGTCATCTTGAATGAAGTAAGAATATTGGCAGCTTCATTGCCCAATGCATTGTGTAATTGAGAATGATGATCTGACGCGTCTCCTTCTTCTTCATTAGACCCGACACCTTCCGAAAGCTTTCAAATTGGAAGCTTCACTTAAGCCACTAGTCAGGCTGACTGAAGTTAACCTTCTCTAGAGAGTAGAGATCTGTGGGTGTGCTCTATATGCAAACAGAAAGAATGGCAAACAGCTAGATGTCCCAGTCTTTACCGTTCTTCCTGCCTGACTTTGATATATTGTAAGGTATGATTATTATGGTCCACCAACCCATCAATTTATGGGTAGTAGGCCATGGTTGAGCTTCTTCATACCCATGAGCACATGCACCTCTGCCTTCAGTTTGGACAGGAATGCTGTTCCGCAATCCGAACTCCATGCTTTCAGATAATCCATTCACACTAGCATTTTGATGATTGATGTTTGCAGGGAAGAGCTTTTGGTACTTTGACAGGTTGAGCTCAACCATACTGTACAAAGACAATCACAAACTAGAGACTACAGCATATAGCTGTAGCAACTTAACACCCATGCAGTGGAAAATTCTTTTAGCAGTTTTTAGCAACAGTGGTGGTCCCACAGCTTGACCCACATGACAAGCAACACAGGTGAGGCAGGCTTGGCACCAGATGATACGGTATGTTTGCTCTCATGCAAGGCCACTGAGCACCTTTGCTTCTTGGAATTGTACATCCAAGTCCCACTGTAAACCTCTTGAGGTACTTTTCTGGTTGCAGTCAACGAGACAACTTTCAGTGTCTTGTCCTTCTCTACGTGTTCAACACTTTGTCTATTGTGAACTGGCAGTGAATGAGGACAATCTTCTCTGGAACCACTTTCCAATTATAGGATGACTGCTCTGTGTCCTTCTATCTTACATCTGTCCTCCCCGATCTTTGTGGTGTGTCTCTCCACCTAGACTGTAGCAGAAGTATGCCAGGAGTGTCAGCACAGTGAGTTTGGTACCCTCGGGAATGGAAAGCGTCCGTGACAAAGCATCAACATTATGGCACTTGTGACCTTGATACCGGTTATGCTGGTTCAGTTCTTGAATTATCGTAGCCGGATGAGTGAGTGCACGAGAGAGATGGGGTGTGTTCAGGTGTGATGACCACACAGGTAGGGACCACAATGCTTGACACCCCAGCCAAAGCTTTCAGTTCTGTGACACCAGTTATGTTCAGGCTTTATTAAGAAACATGTAAGCCAGTGGGCAAACAGAACCATCCTCTTATTCCTGGCATATAGAATTCCGTTGTAGGGTAAACATGTGGGTTAGGGGATGCAAGGCGTTGACTACCTTAGCAAATTTGGGGATGAATCTTCTGTATCAGGTTTGATACCACTTCCGGACTAGGTGGCACTTAGTGGGCTTTCGCTGTGGTCCTGCTTAGTGATGACAATTGAACACTGTAAACAAATTCTGCCGCTGTTCCTTAAAAAAGTGGCTCTCATCGCCATGATGTCATGTGCAGGTACCTCATGGTGTCAATCCTGCCAAAATGGTCTCCATCCCACCACTAAATAGTATTGGCGGCATTACACAAACCAAATGGCATATGCCAAAAGGAGTGTGCTCTGGGATGGAGGAATGATATCTTGCACCAACATTTTTATGCTCATGTGTTCACCTTTAATCTGCAGGACAAACGGATTTGATAGGCTTGGTGAATTAGGCAGTATCCCCAGTGTACATAGACAAGTAACCAAGTTGAACCTGGTTTGAATCCAGTTTCTGTCCATATCATCGCTTAAGGGAAGATCAAGAAGGGAAGTGTTGAAGTTGGTGATAGACGTCAGTCACTTGTGCTTTGGTTGTGTCAGTGTACTGTACTGTGTGTACTGTGTAGAAGGCCGGTGCAGTACATTTTTGCGCCAATGTAGTGGAGGACATGGTAGCGAGAGCACACTTTCTTCTATTCATTGCAGCACAAACCAAGCAGCGGGTGTTTCTCACTAGTTTCTATACTGCCACATGTCTACTGCAGGCCCATAAGATTATTTGTTTCCCTGACGTCTCTGCTGTAATCAAATGCTGGCAATCACGCTCTGACATGTGCTGGAGGATTTACTGCTGCTCGGCCTTCCATAATGATCACACATCTTGGCAAAACAGATTGAACTTAAGTGGACGTCTTTTGAAGTCAATGTTTGATTGAAGTGAAGCTCATGCCACTGTGCCTCTCAGGCTGTCCGCATCTCCTTGCATGTTTTTTCAGTGCCCAATACCTTGATTTTCTTACAGCACTGCTTGTAGCCCTGCTCATTTGCAATTGCCTGCAATCTCTCACACCTGCCTCAACCCACTGTCCCTGGTTGGTTTAGCCCCCCCCCCCCCCCCCCCCCATCCAGCTAGTACAGTGCCATTCAATTTGTCGCTCTACGTTCACCCATATTTCACCATTTTTAACTCACTTTTGGTCCTTCCATAACTAAGTTCGACCCTGCTCCACAGTAGGGTTGAACTTGCACATGTGAACATATGTGTGCCAAACCCGGGTTTGGTGAGTTCCACCTGAATTAAGAGTCCTTGTAAAAAAGGTACAGGAGAGAAAATGTCTCCATTTTGCACCACACAATCCTTGATCTGGTGCTTCTGTTCTGAAGCCAACAAAGGCCGGCCCAATGGAGTTGGTCAAAGGTTAAACTTAGCTTGATCTGCTACAAACCGGTAGAGTAGCACAGAGCACATCATATCTTTGGTTTCATGGCTCCCCTGCTGGGCCCGTGGGCATGCTGAGAACCAAGGCTCATGAATAAAATATACTATACACCAATGAAGTTGTATAGTAACTAGAGCATCATGGCTCAACACCCACATGATCCATGAATATGCAATGCACAATTCCCCATGAGAATGTCATAATCATAATCAGTGAATCTTGTGCAAGGTGGAAAGTACCTCATGTACCCATCCATAAATTGTGAAGTGAAGTGAACACAGTGTGCTAACTGATTATTCAATGCACTCTTGTACATGAACTGCCTTCTCAATTTTCCTCAGGTCATGGCTTCAAGCTAGCCCCAGTGTTTGGAAAACTGTTGGCAGAGTTAGCTCTGAAGAGGTCTACATCTTATAGCCTTGCACCTTTCAAGATTGCTAGATACGCATCATGTGGTAGCAAGTTGTAGTAGTGGATTAGCATTATTCTCTGTACTATTTTGTTCATAAGGAAGTTAGTAGCATAAGGAAGTTAGTATCATGCGTGCTCTCATCACCTCATCCTTAAAGAACTCATCTAAGCTTATATTTTACTTTGTTGACTTTGGAACAGAACTGATTTTAGAATTTGTATATAATATTATATAATTATGTTAGACAGTGCACCAGTGCCATGTTGAAGAATGGCTACACTGAAGAGTATATTGGCCACGGTAAAATAGTTTGAGTAGCCAACTGACTATAGCAGCAGCACCTGCATTTTGTTTCAATTTGAATAAAATAGGGTTCATTACCTAGAACTGATAAATATTAGGTATACCTCTATTATACACCATGCAAGTTGCAATTTACCCCACTAATCGAACATAAATACAGTGCAAGATGCAATATACACCACTAATCTGAAAGACTATTAAAATGTCCATTGAAATTTCAAGGAATTTAGGAATGTCCGAAAAAGCATAGAAACAAGTGATGACATCTCAGTACTTTGACCCGTCACATTTCTTTGAGGATCAGAAGTCCTAAATCCCATGCAGTGTGGTCCTGAGTTCACTTCATTTATTTAGGTGCTGCATGTGTACGACGTAGAAAGACTATTCACCATTCTGGAGAATGCGGCTAGCTTTGCGAGACTAGATGCATACATATGCGGTCCCATAGCAAAATGGCGGCATCGGGTTAGCTATGTTTATATATTTTATTATTGTTATCATTATTATTCTGCCAAATACCCTTAGGCACTAGGCCAAACTGCCCTGTGAGGTGTAAAGATTGTTTAACAGCTAAGGATACATCATGATATGCACAGAGTCTGTTGACAATTTACAGGCAGATTCCTTGTAGCTAGTGTGGTTTGAAAACTAACTTTATGCACACTTGTTATGTTTACATCTGTAATGGTATTGATGTTTCTATTGCATCTCCACAGCAACATTTTCAAAATTCTACCATAATATATATAGTTTGAGGATGTTTGGATGGGGGGGAATGAGTTCAGAGGCATTGGAAGGTTTGTCGATGGGGGAAGTGAAGAAAGTTTTGACGGAGGTAGCCTGGAGAGAGGTAAGGGGTGTATGGAGGCAGGAGGCACAGAGGCACCCTAAGTTACATTTGATTGGTAGCCTGATGGAGAAGGAGCGTGAGGGTCGTGGTATGATGGTGAAAAGTAAGATGAGGAGGAGAAGGTTAGTGAAATTGAGGGGGGAACAGCAGAGTTGGCAGTTGAAACTGGAAGATGGCGGGGTTTGAGAAGAGAAGAAAGAATATGCAAGAACTGTAGTGGTGGAGAGGTGGAGGATGTTGGGCATGCTGATGAGGTGTACATATGTGGAAGAGGAGAGGGGAAAATTGAAGGAACTGATGAGTGAGAGGGTGGAAGGATGGCAGGATATGCATGATAATGACAGGGTGGTGGCAGTGGTGGATAGAGCATGTGGAGATGAAGCAGTGGGAAGGGCAGTGGAGAGAGTGTGGCTGAAGAGATTTACAGCACGCAGGCACCATCCCCCAACCTAGACCCCAATGACCCCAGACCCATTGATTCTTTCATCTTATTGATTCACAATTTTATATATCACAGTGCTGCATGGGGCAGTGATGCCCTAGTGTGCCTTGGCACATGGTGCACTTTAATAATAATATGATATGATATGATATGATATGATATGATATACTTCTGTTTGTATCCCATTCTGTGTACAGCATGAATGTATTGATTTTCATGCATTTCACTTTCACTTCTCTGATGCTGAGATGTAGTAGCTAACTTGAATAATAAAAAAGAAATATTGTTAATATGATTCAGCCCGGTTTCATAGCCGCCGAAATCAACCCACTACACCAAGCCTTTCTTTACACAGCCTGACTACATAAAAGTTCTATTAGTGTGTCATAAGCAGATTTAGAGTTCAATGGTGTTTGGACTGCTAGCTCACAATCCATAGTTTATGTTATCATGAATCTAGCTATCATGTGAAGACAGACTTCATATAACAGCTGTGACTCTGCTATAATTTGGGTACCACAAGGATAAAGTAAATGGAATTCGACATTGATTCACGCTACCTTTAGGTACGTTGTGCAGTCAAACTATGCAGAAGGGAACTGCACGCGCGCGTGCGCAGCGCTAGCAGTCACGTGATAAAAATGGCTGCCATGTACTAGCTAATTTGCTTGCAATTGAAGTAAGTCCTCTCTCCCTCTCCTAAATGCACTTAACCGTGCACTAATACTGTTAATGTTGTTAGCTTAACGTGTTGTGTGGGTACTGTGTAGGACCGACGTTTATCTCAGAAATTTCTAACTATAATATAATATATATATATATAATATAAAATATTATAGTCAAACCTAACTCGAACCATACATTTTACTTACGTAGCTATAGATAGTCCATAATTTTTATAATTTATACTCCACCTATGCTCTCATACTGATATGTACCTAGATAAGTACTGAAAGTAGCTCTAAACAACAGTACTTGTGATTTTTATTGTGGTAATGAACAATATTTGGATTACCTGTTGATGGCTTGATATTGCTCCTTCTGTTGATCAGTGTTGTTTATCTGTGTCAGCCTCGTCTGTCTTGTTCGTCCTTAGGTGTATAATGAAGGGAGTTGTGTTTGTGGATAAGATTGTGTTCAGTTACTCTGGAAACCACTTTTCGCATGCAGTACTTCTTGGTGATGTGGACAGAGATGGGGTGAGGAGACACACTAAACATGGCATGTTTACTCGAGCCCATTATATGCTCTGGTAGGTTGTACAGAGCGTTACCAACCGTGCTTCACTTCTCTTGATGCTGAGATGTGTTACTGGCTGCAGCTGTCTCTTAGACTACAGAGTTAGTCACGGGCAACGTTGCTGGAAGCCTTCACAAGTCTCAGAAGGCATGGCATACCTGCAGTGGGTGATACCCTACACTACACGTGCACACACACACACACACACACACACACATTACTCCAAGCATTGACATTGTCTCCTTTTATATTCCATAGATTGCTTCCATAACTTGTGGAGATGTGACAAATAGCAAAAGGCAGCCCCTTGCTCATGTTGTACCTTACATCACCCGTCACATTGTTTCCTTGTACTGTCCAGAATGTGATCCTGTGTGCAAACACCAAGGGAGAGTGTTTTGTGATTGACGTACATAGCAGAGCAGGTGGGTGGGGCGATGAGGGCTGGACAGTGCTGGTGGATTGAAGTAGCAAATGTCAAGATTTGGGAAACTTTCTCTCTCTCTCTCTCTCTGTCTGTGTGTGTGTGTGTGTGTGTGTGTGTGTGTGTGTGTGTGTGTGTGTGTGTGTGTGTGTGTGTGTGTGTGTGTGTGTGTGTGTGTGTGTGTGTGTGTGTGTGTGTGTGTGTGTGTGTGTGTGTGTGTGTGTGTGTGTGTGTGTGTGTGTGTGTGTGTGTGTGTTTACACATATATATGTACTTATGACGGTTTTGTGTGTATTTGAATCTGTGTCTGTGCATGCAAGCCAACACCTTGCTGGTACATATATATGCATAGTCATATTCATAATTTCATATCCATAGAAGATGACAAATTTCTAATGCTTCTAATCACTGCACTTCACTAGCCCAGTTTGTTTAATAAACTAAACGTTTCGAGAGCTGACTGCTGTCTTTATCAGTGGTTAGGGGTAAAATATGTGGCTTCCTAATGGCTGTGAAAGACAGCAGTCAGCTGTTGAAACATTTGGCTTATTAAACAATTTTGCCTAGTAAATTGCAATGATTTGAACATGATGACACCATTCAACCATTTCCTCAAACATTTCTCATTCTCAACGTGTGTTGTAACAATGATTAATATACAATAAATGTCTCTACAGAGCTGCAAATGAATGCTGAGTGATAAATTTCTACTAAGAACATGTTGTGATAATATATTATTGTTTATGTATGTACATGATAATTATTGGGTGAAAGTGATTTGATCATCGATGATGTGTTCCTTTGATAAAAAGCTCAAAGTGTGGAGAGTGTCTGGGCCACTAGTCCTGCATGGTCTTCCAGTGTATACTGAGGAGAGACAGAGCCTGGCTGCTTACAGTGTTCAACTGGCTCATTATGGTCATCATGGCAACATAGCGAGAAGGGCAAGCATCGGTCTGTGAGGAAGGGGTATAGTTTGGATGGTTGTGTAGTTGGTGTGTGAAGGTGAGGTGTGTATGGGTGTATGGGTGTGGTATGGTATGGGTGTGTGTGTGGGGGGGTGCTATGGTGTGTGTGTGGGGGGGGTGCTGTGGTGTGTGTGTGTGTGTGTGTGTGTGTGTGTGTGTGTGTGTGTGTGTGTGTGTGTGTGTTTGTGTGTGTGTGTGTGTGTGTGTGTGTGTGTGTGTGTGTGTGTGTGTGTATGTGTGTGTGGTATGGGTATGGATGTGTGGTATGGGTATATGGATGTGTGGGTGTGGGTATGGGTGTGGTGTGGTATGTGTGTGTGGGTGTAGGTGTGGTATGTGTGTGTGGGTGTAGGTGTGGTGTAGTGTGGTGTGTGCATGTTTGTGGGTGTGTACGCGTGTCCAAGTGTCTTACCTCCAGGACTATGCCAACTGAGGAGTACTGATCCGTGACACACTCATGGCCTTCAGCCACCAGCTGGAGGGGTGGAGGGAGGGAGTGGGTCTAATGGCAACCTCACTAACTAAGAAACTATTGTGAACTCAGAATGAGAGAGTGTGATCAATTCATAAGAGCAGTTGTTTGTCTCATTTACGGCTCTTTGGAATAAGAGAGCGGGGCTCTTGTTACAGTATTATAGTGGCTTGTTACATGTCTAAGTATTGCAGCATCAATTTATGTGTTGCCCTACCCCTTGCACTCCACCCTAATAATTGTAGGGACTTACCAGCTTCCTGACATTCACTACTCCCTCGTGCAGAAGTGACTTTACATCTCTCAGCTCATGATAGAAGGAATCCTGCAGCTTTATCTCCCTCTGCTCCTCACAGATGAGGGCTTCGGCCGTCGCTAGTGCAAAGCGGGTCAAATTGAAGTAGTACTCCACTAATTGGTTGAGAGGGGTCTTCTCTGTTAAGGGGTACTGTGTGGGGGCGGGACAAAGAAAAATAGTAGAAGTCATGCTCAAGTCATGGGCTACACTCTGCTGAGCATGGATAATCACTTCTCAACAGGTTATCCTGTCACTAAATGGTACTGCTTAGTCTCTCACACACCAGACTTTTGAATGTGCCATGTCTGGTGTGCTAGACTAGTTAATGCCATTAGTGCTTAGGCATCCCTGAATGCAAATGGACAAATGGAAGTTGGAACTCACGTAGTTCAGTGGTGGGTTCAGGCCAGTGAAGATGGAGTCACACTCATTCTGGATATATCAAATGCACAGAAAGAATATGGGTAGAGTGCATGAACAATATTAAGAGTGCACTTGCAGCATCTCGTGCTAGTTCTGTAAGAAGGTTACTTTGGTGTGTGTGTGTGTGTGTGCGTGCGTGCGTGCGTGTGTGTGTATGTGTGTGTGTGTGTGCGTGCTTTCACCATTTCAGGGTCAAAGTACTCCTTTGCCTTCGCCTGCAGATATCCACTCCTTTTGGTTAGGTCTAGGAACACTGACAGGAGGCTGTCGTAGTACTCCTCCTTGTTCAGCCCTTTAACACTTGTGCGTGCTGTACAGAGTGGAGCCGCTTCTCTTCCGGTCTTGTACAAAGTGGACAGGTCAGGAGTGCTTGAGGACCTCGACACAACTGAAGGAAGTCGGATCTTTGTAGCAAGTATGGGCACTGCACTGCTCCCTGCTATGATCATCAATAGAGATGCCGCTGATAGCCCAACTGCTGTAGATTTTGCCATGTCTTGTTCTTCTTGGCTAGGAGGTTTAACGAATTGTTTGCAGAGCTCTTCTTTGTCTTGTCTCTGAGACTGGTTTGCTGGTGAACTGAGGGTCAGTTCCCCTTTTATACTGCTAGCATCTCCACTTCGGCTTTTGGAAACTGAGAGTGGAACTCAAAGTTTCCCCTGTTGTTTTTATGCAGGTGAGCAGCAAGTGTCAGAACTCTGTTGCAAGTTGCAGTGCAGTGGAGCTTGCAAAAGTGGGAACCCACAAGAATGTGGGGAACTTCATAGTGCTGTTGCTTTTAATAGCAACACAATTACATCATTGCCTTGCCTGTATATTGTTTGGCAGCTGAACTGTGTGAGGTTAACACGGTTGCAATGTGGCTTAAACTGATTACGGACAATTGTTCAGTTGTTATATGACTATCTGTCATGTTTAGATTTACAATTATTTAGGTGAATTGTCATTCTCATTTGTGCTTTTTGCTGGTTTACTGATGCTAATGTGAATAAGAGAGGAATTGTGCATTTCATAGTCGCAAGACGTCACAGAACTGATACCAATAGCATTGATATATAGATGAGCAACAACACAAGCTAGCGAGTATCATTAACAGTTCGTCTTCATTCGCTATCGTCTACAGAGATAATGCCATTCTTGTCCTGCAAACACTCTGCAAGCCACAACATCACTGAAGAAAGCAGGAGTCAGCTGCCAAAATGTTTGGTAGATCAAAAATCGTTGGCTAGTGAACTCTGCAGGTCTACCAGCAATGGCATGCATGTTTGTAAATACTGTTTGCATATGCGGCTTGACTTGTAGTGGAAATGATCACATGGCGTTTGATCTCGTAAACCAGACCTTCAACTCCTGCATTTGTGTACATGTGTGTACATCTCTGAATGCTGTTGTCATGTTGGTCCTGACCAATAGTGTGTTTGTCAAGCACATAGGCTGAGCTGTTGGGAGTAGTTCAGTGTGTGTGAGGTAACAGTCTGAAGCCATTCCTAAGGTCACTATAGGATTTGTTTGGCTTCTTCAGAACCAAAGTATTATTTAGGGTACATTTCCCCATTCAATTAGCCCTCTCATTTGCATAGTCTGCCTTGCACATTAAGTATGGGAACTGAGCTGTTGAAGGAGGCCATTTTTGTGGAAGTCACCTAGCTATGCATTTCTTTGGGGTTGGGGCCACAGGCTCATCTTTAGTTCTTGATTACCCTTGAGTCTATTTGTAGTTACAGCTTAAACCCACATCATGTAACACCCATCTCCCCCCACTGTCACCCCCTCCCTTTGTCTGTTGTATGCTCCTGTCTTTCACTATGAATATAGTTATTGTAGAGTGCGTACATTAAGCAATACAGATGAATTTCCTCACTTAATGGTGAGAGAGTTATGAACAGTTTCTGTAGCCATTATGCGATTGTCTGGGTGATTGTTGGTTTGAATGCTATTTGAAAGTTCACAAACCATTACCAGAAGTGCATCACAATCTTTGATCCTTAAATGCATTTGTGTGATTCAGCTGTTTGGTAGAGGGCACAAACTGCCAAAGTATGCATGTGTTTCAGATCTTAAAATCGTTATCTAATTACATCTCATAATGATTACAGTTTAGCCACTGGGAATTTTATATCACTTCAGATGCGTACGGTGATGTCCCCACTGTGTCTTTCAAGAGGCGTTAAGGGGATCTTGGATGGTTTTTGATTCACACTCAAAGTTGGCTCAGCGTTTCACTGACCTGCTGTTGCGACCTTGCTGTGTGTAAGGTGATCTGTGATGTTCTTTGGAGTCCCTTGTCAAGGGTTGTGGGGTGTTCTTGTACAGTTCTTATGTGTGAGTGAATGCAGGTGATCCTGTGGACCTCTTGTGAGGGGACTTCCACATTTTCTTATCCGATTGGCCCATGCAGTGCACAGGTGGCAATGATGTCATAGTTGTGTGGCTTGTGGGATCACTTACATCATTGCTCATAATAAATATAGCCCACCATCATTGTCATGAGGATGTCTGTGCGTATGCCCTTGGTAAGGTGCTGGGCTCTGTTAAGAGAATGAGTCACCATTAGTTACAGGCTTATTCCCATCCTTCCATCTCTCTCTTTTGCCTCTCCTCTTCTCCCCCCCTCACTACTCCCCTTCCCCTCTCACTCCTCAATCCCTCCTCCCTGTCATTACACCCTCACTCCTCCTCTTTGAAAATCTCTGTGTGGCTAGGTGTGGACGTGGATTGAAGGATTGAGAACCTCACTAGCCAAGGAAATTGAGAGACAGATGTCGATTGTCACACAATCACCAGGCGTTTGGGCCCAATCTAGGGCCTTCATCAGTGGTAGACCAAAAAGGTACATGGCATGGTGCCTTATAGGGGGGGAGAGGACGGTGAGTAAAAAGTGTGGGCAGCAACACAGGTGGCTGTGTGGGGTGTGTTTACAAACCAACGCGGAGTTTGGGATTAAACATCTGGGGTGGGTATAATGAGGAATGAATTGTGAATAGAAGGATTCATGAGGGCTGAGGATAATAGTGGTGGTGGTGTAAAGGAATAAGAATGATAAGGGACTGGGAACTCGTGGGATATAAGATATAATTGAAAATGGACAGTACTGTATGTGGTCTAGTGTGGGGTGTGTGGTTTGTGCGGGTGGTTGAGGAGGGAGTATAAGCGATGACATGCGACTCAATGAGCCGCATGTTCTGCAATTGCAGACTGGGCCAGGTTCCTGCTTGCAAGTGCTCTCCTATGCTCTTTCAGCCGACGATCCAATCGTCGGATCATTTGGATCATTTTGGATGTGGATTATCAGCAAAGCCTGATCATCTGGCTGCAGACCATCTCCTGAAGAAACACCACAGAGCTGAGGAGCGGATTGAAGAGAGCATTTGCGGTTGCAGAGTGCAGCTTTATCCTCTTCATCTGCTTTCATGCATGTATTCAGCTCATATATATGTTCTGTTCATCTTCATGTATTTTGTTACTTTTTCATCATGGTAGCTATAATTGCTGATTCATATGTTACCTAACTCTTTTGCATGCATGCACCAAGGCATATACGCTACGTGAATGCCTAGTAATAGATATGTTAGTGAATGCAAATCATTGTGGGGCAAAGTGCCAGCAATCGTCACACATTCGCATGCTTATGCCATGAGGTAAGAGAACTGTTTGACAATTCAGAAAGCAGAGACTAGGGCATTTAGTATAATTTATAGTAATGACAGTGTGTAGTGTGTGTCCACATGTTGGCTAGAATGCAATCAACAGCATTAGTAAACTCTTCTATTGTTTTTGAGGTGTGCCTTCAGACAGCTCTCCAGCCAATTGAATTCCCGTCCCGTTCACGTGGACAGTCTCTCCCTTTGTGAACTCTCATTGACGAGGCCCGCGTGTATTGTGTGTATTGTGTGTGCGCGTGCTGCCTTCATGCAGACAGCTGCCTAGTCCATTGCATTTCCAGCCCCCTTCACATGGACAGCCCTTCCCTTTGCGAACTCCGATGAGGCGCACGCCTCTCGACAGGTGGAGACCCCCCTAACTTGCCGTTTGAAGCTTGTCTCTGCGATTATCCAAGTCGGCACGAGCGGCGGCCATTTTGGCATAGAAGTTACGACAAGAAGCTACGATAGATATTAGCTACAGCATAGATACGTTGATCTTGTTCTCTACTATCTATGGCTACAGCAAGATACGTTGATCCCCAGTTGTAGCCAACGTACGGCCGCCACTTTTAAAAATGGAGCAGAAAGAAAATGGCGGACGAAATGTGGTTTGTACGAGGTCAAAGATAGTCTCGTACCCAGCCCCAACTTCCGCAAACATGGCTGACGCCGCGGAAGGTTGGGTCTGGGGACTATGTACATAATCCTTGGCGGTGATTGCGCAATATCACATGATGGGCACATGCTTCCATATCGCGTTTATATGGCAGCCCAAGACTATCGCGATGCTCCTTCTGTGCACAGCCTCCTAGCGATACGGAGATAAGAAGACGCAATCTATCTTCCCTTCTGCGCGGTGGTAGCATAGTTGGAAGCTTCGTGAGGACGGTTTGGCCTGCATTGTGGCACCAGTTGACAGTGAGTACGCAAACTGCGTACGCTTGCCGACGGTGCTTTCAAGATCTGGACACCGGCTCAAAGCGGCTTGAAGCGCTAAGTCAATCCATTTCTAAGCTGGAAGGATCATTTTCGAGCTCTGAGTACTATCCTATGGCAGTTAGGACAACGACAATTTTTACCCAACCATTCGATTCGTATCCCAAGTCCCTAGCGATGACTCTCTGTATGCGTAATGGT
The DNA here is from genome assembly GCA_949841015.1 of Aplysina aerophoba. Classification (NCBI taxonomy): domain Eukaryota; kingdom Metazoa; phylum Porifera; class Demospongiae; order Verongiida; family Aplysinidae; genus Aplysina; species Aplysina aerophoba. The sequence continues at coordinate 2,106,237 of OX465047.1, forward strand.
CCTCCATCTCCGTCGTTCGCACCCAACGCACGAGCATGTGACCGACATGTGATTTGTTCATTATTATTCACGTATCTGCAATCTGATTGGAGGCCGCGGATCGCCGGACTCCGCCAAGGAAACTGCACATATATAGTCCCCAGACCCACCTTCAGTGCCTTATAAAATGGCGGCCGGAAGTGGGGCTGGGTACGAGACTAGGTCAAAGATGCATAACTGAGTAAAGGCAGTATATCGCGGCACACAGAGTCTGTGAAAGGATCGCTCTTACTTTTACTTCATCTGGTAAGTTGGTAGGGTAGACCTGGAGAATTCGGGGTGTACTTTCACTGCGGCAACGTGCTCTAACTTGCTGACAGTTGTTCAAGTTATAACACAATTGACTCTAAAGCGCCCGTCATGTGAGCTCGGGACTAAACCTAAGTTGGCAATTTCGTATCTACCGCAGGAAAATCGTGGTGAATGATGGTTTCTGGACATGGCCAGAGGCATAAATGAGTAACGATACTGTTGAGAGATGGGACATCCCCCTCGTAATTGAGAGCGGATGGTGGTGAGGGCTGCAGATAGAGGATGGGACGTGATGGGACGAGTGTTAGTCAGTAAAGGTGGAGAATGTGGCCCATTGGCTACTTGAGTGTGACAAGTGGTGCAGTGAATGCCAACCTCTCTTGCAGTCCTTCAGGCACATAGTCAATGATTTTGACAGTTTGAATGAAATTAATTAGAAGTTAGTGCCAGTTTTGGACAAGGGATGCCAACATTTGTCAGATATGAAAAGTATTATGAAGGTGTGGACTGCTCGGTTTTATTAATGAAAATTGGCTCCATCTTGTGCCAAATGAAATAAATCCAACAGTAAGTATATAAGAGAAAAGAGTATGCAACCACATATACTCATCCATAGCACCTTTTTCTCAAACAATGCAGTAACACATCCTGCGTTGGTGTGGGGGTAAGTCTGACATGATTGCGGTTTGTTCACACTAGCCTAAAAGATTCACAAGTTTAGACGTTTCGATAACTTTCACCTACCTTCATTCACTGATGAAGGTAGCCAAAGGCTACTGAAATGTCTGATAATTGTGAATCTTTTGGCTAGTGTGAATGAACCTCAATCAGCTTTGTATAGAGTTGTTAAGTGGCACATACTGAAAACGATTATGCTGATGGGCCAAGTACTACCAAAGAGTATGAGGCTAGAACCTGCTGAGCAGGCACCGTGAAATCCTAGAAGAGAGTTGTAGAGCCGTGGATTACAGCAATGCTCCTGCATGGTCCAAATCAAAGTTTGCAAATTGTTGTAAATATTTCTTTCCTCGTGAGCATTGCAGGCTTGTCCTAGGCATTGTTGTAACTACCTATATTAAAGTTTGCTATGTAAAGACTAGCCAAACAAAGAGTTGTGTTATATGTGCACTGTGCTGAATCATAGTTCTTTTGAGTCAGCGAGCGAGTTAATAGTATTCACGCATTACATTGGAATGATAATACCATTACATACCCACGTGTTGCTGCGTTATTTTAGAAAAATCCTGTTATACAGTACGTTGCACGAAACCGTTAACGGCGTATGGGTGTATGCACTCCCATATGCAGACCAAACATTTTTAAATTTACGCCTGTTAACTCCCCATATCTGATCCTGTATATAGCATGACCTTTGTTGACTTGACACCCGTTGGGAAGCTACGGGCTTGAAGGTGTCGATCACAAGAAGGTTAGCCTTCTGTAGTGCACACTGAACGTATCTACGTAGTGGAAGTCGTGACAGTGTTTGGCTTGCTTTCTGAGGTTCTTATGAGTGTTGTTTCTGCGAATGTTGCATTTCTTCAATCGCAAGAATGTTTACAGCTGTATTAAGGTCGATCATACGTAAATGGCAGAATTGGTGGATAGCAGAAGACGAAAGATGCTTGTCAATGGTATGACACTGACGCAGTCCTCCTCCAGTCAGTACATGAGTCTGTAGGAAGATACATATGCACCAAACCGTCACAGCGTGCTCTTGTCAGAAGAACGCTGAAGCAGCTGATTCCTTTACATGGACTATTTGCTCACCTGCATCCTCTGTGTTACTCTAATAGCCAGCCGTACACTTATTCTGCACGCATAGAAGATGAAGGGCATTAAGACAATTCGTAACAAAAACAGATCTTGATATCGCACCTTCTGAAGCTCGCTTAAGTAAGGAATCATTTTAGCAGGAATGCACAAGCAGTTAGCACTTCTTTTTCACTTGACACTACGGACCATGCATATCTACTACACCTGTATCAGCACCTGTACGTATTATCAATTATGCCTGTATCCGTACCCATATCCATATCCATACCTACACCCGTAGACACTTTATGTCACGTACTGTATATGGCTAACAATTCCTTCCTTCAGTGAAATGGTGCAAGACATTGTTAAAGTTTAACAGTGATCTTTGATTTCACAACTGTAGCTGTTCTTGTTCTGTTAGAAAGGTAATGTATTTTGCATCAAGGTGCACTACAATATATAGTACGACAAACGTCATGCTGAGCCACACAGGTCGTTGATGGTCCAATTTCAAAAAAGCTATAACAATCCTCATCTCGCTGTTAGAGTCCAGTCTAGTAAGACACAGAGCGACTCTTTGCTCCACAAACAATCTTTGCTATGCTTACGCTGCACTGAAACTAAGGAAACGTACTCTAGCTGCCATTTCTTCTATCTTGCGTGTGTGCCAATGTTCTGCATGCCTCCTTTGCAGCCACATCATCGTGAAAGCAACGAAACTCTGAGCAGCCTGACTTCTATCACCATCTTGAAACTTACACAATGCATTCTTTTTCATTGGTGATTATTGCTGTCATGTGAACAGAAACCAGCGTAAACTGGGTCAATCAACTGCTTTTGATACCAGAAAAACAACTGATTGTTTCCCAATGCTGAATTGATTTTTGTGTTTGGGACTACTGAAGGTGCTTCTGTAATATTTATTATCACCATAACCCTTAGGTACATTGCTTCTGTTCGTTTCCCTATTATTATAGATAAGTTTAGACTACTCAAGGCCCTGAGGCCCAGGTCCTATGTCATGACAAATGTACTGTACCCGTCCAGTATAGATGTTATATAGGTAGGTGTAGCTATACGTAGTTGTGTTAGAGCAAGTTCACACAAGTACAAGCAGGTCTCTTCAAGCAGTGATGTGCCACTTCCTTTCAATCTGCATCTCTCGCTTCACCATTGTGAAACACTCTCCTACTTTCTTTTGCGTATCTACTTTTAACAGTCATTTATAGCAATTTATTGTTTCATTTGTAACGCAGCTACACTGTTAGTTGAAATTGTGGTACTCATACAATATTATCCATTCTGCTTGTAGTAAGAAAATGCTGAGTACACAATGCAGTACTGTTTGTCAGTTGCTGCTCTCCCCTATACAGTGCCTTGCATTCAGCTACTAGTTTTTGCTGTCAGTAAGTGTTTCCCAGTGAGTGAAAAGAAGGTTACTTACCTCTGCGTAGTCAGACTACTGTTGGATTGTATCACTGTGCTGGAAGGCCTTTTCGGAGAATACCACTCCTCATCAGCAGCACTGGGTAAGCAGCGTCTGGGTGTTACCAAGCAACCACCTTTTGGTGATTGGGGGAGGGCAGCAGCAACACCCGAACATCGTTGATTTTGAACGCCGCTTCATTCGAACACAGAGGAAAGGTCGGTGGCAGCAGTGTGAAAAACGGTAAAACATTAGTTAGACAATAAACCCCATGCCTTGTCCATGCAATGATGTAGGGAGAGGGAAGTGAACATGCCACCATCACGGCGAAAGAGAGCCCCGTTGTGTGGACAAGGCATGGGGTTTATTGTCTCGCTAACATTTTACCGGTTATTGTTTGCCAGTGAGTGTTTGGAAGCTGGTGTGCATTTTGTACAAGTTGCTAACTTCACAGCTTGCAAGGGAGCGGTGACAGGAGAAAAACTGAGAAGCGGCGTTCGAATTCATGACCTATGCTCTAATGCCAGGTTTATCCATGTCAGCCAGTGATTCTGGTCCCGATTCTTCATCTCCAATCGCTGTGGATATGATCTTTGCAGTAACGGACCAGCATCATTGATAAAATTTCACTGGTCATTCGAGAATTACTAAACAAACAGTACTTAATCAGCTTCTCAACAGATCAAGCAACCCCAATGCATGCCCCTTGTTAACCCCTAATACCACTTACCATCTAACTTACCACATGTGGCATCCGTGCTGAGCCCAATGGGTGGCCTATCATGAAGGCGGCAACAGCCACATCCACCTTCCATGTAACACAACTGATGGCACAAAACCATCATGTGTCCAGGTGTCCACGCTGACTGTCATGTGAGCCAGGGAGACTCCACCCCTGCCACATGGGTGGTGGAGGCCCCGCCCACTTCGCTGCATGTACCTGCTTGGGTGAGCTGTGGGGCTACCTGCTAGACCCAAACACAAGATCATAGTAGGTCATTCTGGAGAAAACCAACCAGAGCTCCACCCGTATCCCAGGCACACTACAAAAAAGAGAGAGGGAACTGGGAGAGACAAGCTCAGCGTAGCCAAACGTTGCAAGCAACTAGTCATCTCTTGGCGATGCGCACTAACTTCACCCCACGCCCGCTAGTCACGAACCCACGTAACATGCTCACTCCTTTCTCCCACTTTACAAGACCACTTGAGTAGACCAGCCTATTATCTGATATGCATGATATGCATGCTCCATCAACCCCCACTATAACAAATTTGCTCTTGTTGGGAAGGATGTTAAATATCAGACTAATGACTTGTGGCCATATTGTAGAAACAAGCAACCCACACAGGAAAGAGACAATGGTGTATAGTAAGTATTTTGGGGTGAATTGATGCATCATGACACTTGAGTTCTTAGTATTTAGTACCTTTAGTGACTTGACTTCTCACCCTTTCAGCTCAGAATTGCTAAGGAGCATTGTGAAATTGTTTGTGATGGCTACTGAAGAGCTGTTTGATGTGATTGTGATTGGGGCCGGAGTGGAAGGAAGTGCCACAGCTTACCAACTGACAAAACTTGCAAAAGAGAAAAGAGTTGCACTGGTGGAGCAGGTAGGATCTTGATGGTGAATTCACGACATTGTATGTACCAGTGCACATGTACAATATTTAGTATGTGTCGAAGGAACCGGTTTAACCAGTTTGCTACGTTTGAAGCTTGCACACTTCTTTTTTGAATGTTCCCTTTTCTTGTCCAGTAAACATACTTCAATCACTTGTTGGATTAAACGGTTGGGTGGAAAGGTTATCTCCAGTTTGGGTACTGTATGCCAAAATTGTGATAGCAAATGTTTTATCATGATCACTGAATTTTAAACCCAACATCAAAATGATATCAAAGTGATAATGGCAGGGCACCTTTACTTAAAAGGCACACATGTGCAATACCCACGTCTTTGCTCTAGTTCATATCAAATGATTACTATTTTATACGGCAAACACCGAGAAAGTGCGAGAGCATTAGAACATGATGACCTTGCAGGGTTGTTGCCAAGCTGAGCATGATGACAGGTTTTGTAGAAAACCCAATAGCGATATTGCAGTTGCCCAGTAGCAAACATTTGCAGTGTCAGTAAGTGAACTGCTTAGCCTGTGTGAACATGTTCAGAATATTTCCAATTTTACCCTTCCTCTTTAATCAAATTCCTGCACAAAATTGGCACGAGAAAATGCAGTTTTGTGTTTCAGTTTCTGTATGTTGGAACCTTTTAGTGACAATCCATGTCAAGCAGATTTTGTAGGGGGTTGGAGATAAGACACAAGGTGCAGTGAGGAAAAGAGCTTCTAATCCATGAGGATGACCTTGAAGAAAGCATGCCATGCGAACTGTTTCAAGAGCTTACAAATTTGTCAAGCTCACTCTTGCAAGAATAGATACAACAGCATGTGACACCTGCATTTGTAAGGATGGAAATGGAGGTGACTTTAGCATTCACAACCTGGACTCTAAGGTCCATGAGAAAAGCGTATGAGTTTTTAACTGGATATACTTGTTCACTAACGGTCTGCCATAAAGCACTGGGGATAAAGTGCAGGCATTAACAGTGCTTCACAAGCCCAGCCTGTGCATTAGCATTCTCCTGACCCTTGGGTGCATGCCACTAGTCTTTATGATGTGATGTGCATAACACGTTGCCCAATGCCACACACCTGGAGATACTAATTTCACCATTTGTGGTAGACTACTCATTACTCACTTTGTGTCCTTCCATAGTTTGATGCCCACCACTCTCGTGGTAGCTCCCATGGAGGTTCCAGAATAACCAGAAAAGCCTACCCTGAGGAGTTCTATGCAGCAATGATGCAAGAAGCATATCCCCTTTGGGAGCAGCTGGAGAGAGAGAGTGGAAGGAAAATCTACATGTGAGTCAAAATAGTATTATGGTTGTCAGGTTGCAGAGGTGTGTGATGCCCGATGTTTGTAGAGGGCTGGGCAGGGAAGGTATTGCTCCCTACAACATTTTGTGATTCAATTTTATTTCCAGACTGATTTAGAGTAAGAGCTTGAAGCCCTCATTGTAAACAAAGCTATTACTTGCAATTTGACAGACAAGCTGAGCTTATAGCTATCAGCTGATATGAATACTACGTTTTTGGGCAAAAATCAATCATTTTTAATTGGTAGTTTTGATATCGATCCATCAATATTCAACTACCAAATACAGAATATCATGATATCAGAGTGTGGTAGCACTCTCTATGTGGGGATGGTACTGGTTGTTTTGTCGTCCCTGTACATTTGTATAGGAGTGAAGTTCTAAATACACTAATCACTGAAGCAAAAGTATATGGAGCCAACCAAAGAATACTATAGCCACACTGTAAGCTGACTTTGAAAGCAAGCAAACACACTCCGTGAAGAAATGAAGGAACTTTGCAATTTTCCACTTTCTTTGACGTTCTTCATTTTCTCCTTTATATGCTTTGCTTGCTATAATTCAATAACTAAGTAATCTATCAAACTAATTCTTCGACGACACTGCTGCAAATTCTCTGTATTCTTTCGCAGACGTTACAGTGCAAACATGGTAGTTTTGGTGCTTGCCATTAACGATGCGATGCGTCAGTAATGAAGTCATCGTCTCTATAGCAAAGATTTAGTTGGAAATTCCGAAACAGAAATGGCTATTGCACTAACAGCTTTCTGACAGTGTGCAGATTGTTAATCTCAACAGTGCTTTTAAGTGCTCCAGCTTTGTTGTCGCTCACATCAGTAAGAGTTGTCCTCACAATTCTAGGGTGCTTGATATTCATGTATCTAGGTGTACACAGTGTGTGTGTGTGTACTTGTCCTGCCATAGCTCAGCTACGTAGGTGGTTGTGACATAGCTAGATACATGTTCTTAGGTGTACGCAAAGGCCAAAGGCATCTGAAGTTGGGCACATTCTACCTTCTACCGTATTGTAGACACCGTTCAATCAGACTCCAGCTACTCCAGCAGGAGGATACTCTGCACGGGGATACTTCAATCCATCACACTGGATGTTCACCAAAGCAAGTCATTGTGACCTAGTATAGCTAAAACTAGCCGGATATGGCATACTAATGAGAGAAAGGTATAATCGGGTTTGCATAATAAATACAGAAACTAGTGAAGAATGAAAATTTCTACAAACTTTAGAAAGATGTAGGGCTGACATGAAAGTACGAAAACAAGAGTTTATCACTACAATAACAAGTATTTCGAGTTAAAAAAACTCGTGGGGCTGCCGCCCCAACTCGAACTACTTGCTCTAGCTCTCAATTGCTGGTTAGGGTAGTTGTGGACCAGGACCCTGTCATGTCAGTTTATTAGTGCATGCAATCAAACATATGTACAAGCACACAATACCAGCATTCACACATGCAGGTTTGTACAGAATTGGCACACGCTGCACAATTAAAACATGCTTGTTTGAACGTTAACAAAGTTTAATAGCTTCACCAACAGAAAGTGCAAGCACACATGAGAAAAACACAGCTCACAGAAGCATAAATGTGCACAGAAGGCCACTCGTTAGAGTGCAACACAGCACGCCAGTGCTGAAGACGATTCCAGTGTGTGCCACGTATTCCTGCGCTAGAGACAGCTGGATAACCGTAGCGTAGACGATTCACGGTCTTGCCAAAGTTCACAATCCTCTCCAGGTCAGAGTTAAGCATGGTAGCACATGTCTTCCTTCCACCTGTACGCTCATCAAGATGGTTGTGTCATCTGCAAAACATAGCATCATTGCATGCTGGACTGCTAGCAAATGAAACAACAATGGTGACCATATGCCTCCTTGAGACACAACTGATTGAATCTGGCAGAGCTCAAATTTGTTACCGTTGGTTACAACCACGAAGAAGCGCTCAGAGAGGCAAGTGCAGAGCAGTTTGAACCCTTTGCCCCTGATGCCCACTGCCCACAGGTGAGCTAGTAGTCCATGCAACCACACTTGGTCAAGCGCTCCTTTCAAGTCACATGCAACTATTCTTAGCTCCACCCTTGCTTCCAGGGCCGTGGCAATCTCATCAGCAATGACTACCCTACCATCTATACACACAATCTAGTGTTGCTGGACTATCTCCAGGGATAGTTACTGCACACATCTCGACCGTTTCCTGGAGATTGTACTTCTCTACGGGGTAGTTGTCGCACAGGACGTCCTCTCGAACCATAATTAAGACCCTCCACCAAGCTTAGTACAGTCGGCTTTCGCCTTGACCACGTATAAAGACGAAATGGTGTAGTTGTTCGGTTCACCGCAGATGGGTCTCTGTGAGGCACAAGAGGTGAGGCGTGCCATGCTCAGCCGCTATTACGCCTAGTTCAATGCATCCCTGTCGCAAGCCACATATGTTCACTACTGGAATCAACCATTCCCCTCCAGGCTAGTTTGTACTGCCTGAACGGCTCTAACTCCTCCAGACTCACAGGTTGTGGCGTTGCTGGAATTATCTTTAGAGGCCAAAGGGGAACGCAATCCTGCCGTTTTTATGACACTTCATATATATTACATGGCACATAGGCTACTGAGTGGCAATGCTCTGTCGGATGTTAGGGAAATGCTGCAATATTCTGACACTTCTGGTCCATGATTATCAATCAATTCGTTGCACTAGCCAGAACGCTGAAACAGTAATTCAGACGTTTCGGCAACCTACGGCTGCCTTCATCAGTGAATAATTGACACTTACAGGCACCCAATAGGGTGGTCAGACGTTGATGTGGTCACGTGAGGTATACGGGTACAGCAAAAAAGGAAACGAGCGACTTTAACTAAATACATGACATAACCTAAATAAAATAAAAGGAAAGGGTGATGGTGGTGATAGAATTAACATTACAGTAGGACACAACCTAGTACAGCCTAATAAATAACTTAATTAACGGTAAGAAAAAAGGGGAAAAGGGGGGAAAGGGTAAAGATTAATAATAGTAATAATACAATAATGGGAGGACGCCAGATGGATGTACGATCAGGTCAGTAATGCAGCATAGAGTCCTGGCAAAGTAGAAGTTGTTGTTCTTCTCTAATTTACATAATATCTACAAGTAATCTCAGCTCATGGCAGACGTATCAGAGCCTAACCATCAGCCTGCAGTGTGCGTTGGCTGTTCAGTTCGCACACGTGTATTTTCAGTGGTGTACAGTACATTTGCTGCAGGTTACTGAACTCTTAGTGCAATTAAAAGTAATGGGTAGTCGTATTAGAATGTGCATGTTGGTAGATTTGTTTTCTGTATCACTATATATACTGGATATAACATAATACAATACTAAACCCTATTCAAGAATTCATACTATGTTAGCACTGTCGCAATATTTGCATGAACTGAATCACAAACACTTTTGTCAGGAAAGCCATCGTCATAATCCCCGTTCTGAGAAGAGGCAGTATTGGATGCCAAAGTAGGGAAGCCTGTTGATGGCAGCCTTTTCTGTTAGTGGTGAAAGAGAATATAGAAATAAGGTGGTCTCTCACACCAGATGTTCGACTGCATGATAACCCACTTCAGTGGTGACAGGTACTAAGTCCAAGGCACCGCCACAATGTTTCAAATTCAGAATTGGATTGCTTAGTCGCTAGTATGACATTTCATGTCACATGTTCTGAATCTTCATAGACCTGTTCTCTATTTTCTTGCAAGTGCCAATAGGAGAAGATTTTCATTCCAATGATGGCCATGTGGAGAGAGTGTTTGTTAATGTATGCAGATTTTTCATCGACTATGTGAAATTAATGATTGTGAAGAGCCCTGATCAAAGGTCATATTAGCTGGATAACTCTGAACTAATACGACCTTTTGTGATGTGTAAAATACACAATGGGCAATAGGTCAAGGATACTGTTAATTGTGTCTGCTTTTGTACTGCCAGGGCCGGAGGAACCGGTCCGGCTGCTCCGGTTTTGGCCGGACCAATATTTTAAGCTCCAACAAAATTAAAAACTAAAAAGAATACTTACAGAAACGTTGACCTGTATCGTTATCGTTCTTTGCGCGCAGGGGTGGTAAAACGCCATTTTAACGGTTACTTAATGCTTTTAAAATCGCTAAGGTTATCACTCTGGTTATTACGTAACCTGTAAAATGGTGGAACGGAGACCCGAGCAGGAGTTTAGTCTTGCACACTGTACGCGCGCCACGTGGAAACGCATGGTTCTGGTTACACGACTACCCTTCCTGTTCAACAGGAAGGGTAGTCTTGAAACTAGAACCACTACTACTCTTCCTGTTGATCTTTTGGATTGACCACAATGGCGCTTTCAAAGTCGTTGGCTACGAGCTCGAGCTTGCCGGATCTCCCTCCTCAACCATCGCATCCTCCTTCAAAGTTCGTCTTCCCCAAACGTGAGTTTGGAAAAAAGCAGATAATGAAGAGGTCGTGCCAGGCGTCCTGGTTTTCCACGTGGCCCTGGTTGCATTACCAGACACACAACCCAGATGACGTTGTATTTTGCCATGTGTGTGTGTCTGCACTGAAGTCCAAAAGGATGGAACGAAGCAAAGACGATCTTGCTTTTACAAGTAATGGCTTTAAAAATTGGAAGGATGCCACCATCAGCTTCAAAAACCATGAAGCATCTGCAAGCCATAAAGAAGCCTTGCAAATGGTCATGGTGATACCAGCTACATGCTCAGATGTGGGCGAGATGCTTTGTAGGGAACATGCAACAGAGAAAAGCGAGAATCGTCAATGCCTACTTTGGATACTGTCAAACATTCGCTTTCTATCATCATCATCATCATCATCATTTAAGTGCATCATGTACAAAGGCACACTAGGGCATCACTGCCCCATGCAGCACTGATATATACATATATATATAATGTCAAAATAGCAGAATAACAAAGAATCAACGACTTGAAGTGTGGGTATAATAACATCCTCTTCAGTGCCCTTCCAACCGCTTCGTTCCTCTCTGCATGCTGTATCAATCATGTCTGTAGCTGCCAGTGCTGATGGTCACTATGGTTGGCAGGTTCGAGTCATGACCCTTACTGCCAACCTTGATGGTAACTATGGCTGGCAGGTTTGAGTCATGACCCTTGCTGCCAACCCTGATGGTAACTATGGCCGGCAGGTTTGAGTCATGACCCTTGCTGCCAACCTGATGGTATCTATGGCTAGCAAGTTTGAGTCAAAACCCTTGCTGCCAACCCTGATGGTAACTATGGCTGGCAGGTCGAGTCAAGACCCCTGCTGCCAACCCTGATGGTATCTATGGCTGGCAGGTTCGGGTCATGACCCTTGCTGCCAACCCTGATGGTATCTATGGCTGGCAGGTCGAGTCAAGACCCCTGCTGTCAACCCTGATGGTAACTATGGCCGGCAGGTTCGGGTCATGACCCTTGCTGCCAATGCTGATGCTCTATCTAGACAAGGCCTTGCTTTACGAGGTGATGGTGACGTGACTTTTCATTTGGTTTATATATTATTATATTGTTCTGTATATGTGCACGGGCCATGCATCTTCACAGTACTTTACTTACCTGCTTGCCTGCATTCAGCACTCACGAAAGTGGTCTGGTTAATGTAGAGGTGCTAAAAAAATTTGCGAGCGGAGCGAGCAAAAACATTTTCATGGCCTGACCAATCCTAAAATCCTTCCTCCGGCCCTGACTGCATACATTCAAAGTGTGCCAGTCCACAATATATCGCGTTCATCCAGCCCTACAGGAGTACTTCATTTTGGTCCTTCTGACTCTGGAGTTCTAAAGCCTGTCCTTGAAACTCTGTCCAAGCAGCATGTACCCCATGAAGTACTGAAACCTGAAGATGCGAACAAGCGCTTCGGTGCATTGAATCTACCAGCCAACTATGTTTGCGTACTGGAGGAACAAGCAGGAACTCTACGAGCTTCAGTGGCAGTCCAAACACTGCAGGTGTGTGCTCAATGTGTAGTGCTTGTGATGTAGTAATGATCACTACAGAAGGAAACTGTAACCTTAAATTAATAATTGCTACATGACCTCATACTTCATACAGCAAACTGTGGGTAGTATAGAGGCGAATCAAATGTTGCCAGATGTAGGGATGGTGAAGTGTGGATCCAACATGCCTGACGAATGTTGACCTGGGTTGTTACAATGTCATGGTATGCACCTCCTTGTTCCTATACTTTTTCCAACATGCAGTTAGTTTTTCCATGCAGCTACTTGATTAGAAATTTGGCTGCATATATATATTTGAGGATTTGTGGAAACTGTGTTTATTTAATATTGGCAGAATATAAGTTGGCATAGGCTCCACTAATTTTAGATGTCATTTGTGTAGGATCCAGGGTTATATAGAATAGCACACTCTCTCTTTCTAAGGTTCCCTTAAACATCTGCTCTTGGTCTGACGGTTACACCCAGACTTCCTTGCTGTCTACAATTCGTTTGTTGCTTCATACCATACTGCAGAATCTCTTCAAGGACATGTTTCAACTGCCAAAGCACCTGAAATGAATATTGTTTGTGATCTCTCTGCTGTTTATCCTCATGTTTATTGTTGCCAGAAATAATCACCAATTCTGATGTACGGTACATGTCACAAGTTAATTGAGTTTTCCGCCGAAATCCGTGGTTTGCCATCACGGAATTCCATGAATGTTCGCAAAATTTTCCGCAAAGCGTCCACACCCACTCTGCAAACTGGCCGCAAGAACGTACCAACTGTGGAACACTTTCCTCGGAATACGGTTGTCTCGCGTAGGTGGCGAGACCGTTTTCACCCTCCTGGTGAAAGCGGCCTAGCTAGCTACACGAGACTAGGAAGACACAGAGTGGTGCGAACCAGGGGACGCGTTACGCAATATACGTAAGTAGCGATCTACAAACGCAGAAACAAGCCAAGACGACCATCATTCGACAGAAGTTACGGCACACAGCTGAGGCAACAGCAGGGGTGCTTGAGAAAGTGCCTCTTGATGTGAGAAGGATGATTGAGCTTGCCGCTGAGAAAGGTGCGTCCAGCTGGTTAACAACATTGCCAATCGAAGAGCATGGGTTCCATTTGAATAAGACTGCCTTCTGGGATGCTATCTACATGAGATACGGATGGAAGCCGGAGAGAATGCCAGAGAAATGCGTTTGCAGTGCACAGTTCAGCGTGGAACATGCCTTAACCTGTCCTCGTGGCGGCTTCACCTTCATTCGGCACAATGAGATCAGGGATCTGACAGCAAACTTGCTCTCAGAGGTGTGCCATGGTGTCCAAACTGAACCGGACCTGCAGCCACTCACGGGTGAGACACTCTCCCTCCAAACCGCAAATGGTCAAGACAATGCACGGTTGGACATCCGAGCCCGTGGCTTCTGGGGAGAGAGACGGCAGGATGCCTTCTTTGACGTTAGGGTGTTCAACCCACACGCATCCAGCAACCATCTCACCTCACCAGGAGCATGCTACCGCAAGCATGAGAAGGAGAAGAGGAGGAAATATGAAGAGAGAATCCGTGAGGTAGAGCATGGCACATTCACGCCCTTGGTGTTCTCTGCAACTGGTGGCATGGGCACCACCGCTGAGATCTTCTACAAACGCCTTGCATCTCTGATCAGCGAGAAGAATAATCAGGACTATGCGACCACGATGGGATGGATAAGATGCTGCATCAGCTTCTCCCTCATACGATCAGCAGTGATGTGCGTGAGGGGGTCCAGATCAAGCTACCACCACCCTATCAGCCCCTCCAGTATGCCTGCAGATCTCGTGGCAACGGAGGGCAGGGTAACGCGGTGGTAATTAGAAGAGATGCAAAATCATTGCTGACTCTTGACTTACACTGCAACATAACTTCACTCGACATGACACTGCATTCCTGTAAATCATCCCATAATGTACTGCATTTGCATGTATTATGCCACGCCATTGTGTGTAGTGTGTATTGTATGTGTTATCCATTATATTTATATTGGTCATACTTTAAAAAATCTACAAACGCAGAACGTACCACCTATTCACGTACGTACGATATTCTGTTCTTTCCTTCTGCACTGTTACGTAAGTAAACATTGCCGTGAGCAACACTGCCTTACTACTGACTCGAGTGGTTTGAAACGTGTTCAGCACAAAGTCAAAAACATGGCGGCGCTGTACGTAGATACTTAGCTCACGATTAGGAGTCCCAAGAACCGTAGCTAGCGACTACAAGTGACTAGTAGTAACTAACGTGTAGATGGTGCCAACTTCTGCGCGGAATGTTTCTCTTGCCCCGGATGCCACGCGACCGATCCGCAGAGCGTGCGCGGAAATTAACAACTTGCCGCGCGGCCATTTGCAGATTCCCAACGCGACAAGCCTGCGGAAAAATTCAAGTTACATGTACCGTACTCAGTCTTGTTCATGTTAATGTGTCTTAACAGCATCTTCATTCCCTCTACCTGGCATGAATTGTGTAATTAGTATCAGTTACATAAATGTAAGCAAGTGCCATTATATACAATTGCCCCAACAAGAAGATTCTAATTAAATGACAATTACTGATAAAAACATAACTAATTACAGCCAATTACTACTAACGACATACTATTACCACAAGACTGTTGCAATGAGAAAAACTTGCTTTCGGCTTTTGATGTTGACACATGGGCCTTGGCACTTAGCAACCTATTCCGGCCACTTTACTAGTAATTCATGTGCTGTGGAACGTCCCTTACTGCATACCTTCAGAATGCAGTAGTGTGGCAATAATCTGTGATGTAACAATCTGTTTGCTCATACATAGGAATTGTTTGTTAGAAATGGCGGCACAGTTTTGGAGCACCATAAGGTGGAGCAGATTCAGCCAGGTAGCCCAGTCAAGGTCATCACCTCAAAAGGGGTACTGAATGCCTTGCAAGTAGTGATAACAGCAGGTTTGTGCATTTGCGATTGTTGATGTGTTTATGTTGTATGTTGTATGTGTATGGGATGGTGTGTCTGTTAGGGGGAAACAGTGCTTATATACGTACATATGCTAAGTGAGATGTCATAAGTGACTTCAGCAGACGATATGTCTGAGGACTTTATGTGCAAGTAAAAAGTCGCACAAGACTGTGCATAGTCTTTCACTTCTTGGAGTACTTGGGATGGTGATGGGTATATTTAGAGTGGTCTACACACATTCAGGACGTGACTGAGTAAAGAAGAGCCAGTCCTTTCACAATTAATGAGACTTTATCACAACCACATTATTCATACACGATGTTCTGCGACTGGTGATACATCTCTAACACTGGAACAGCAGTAGATAGGGAATCCAGCATAGGTGCACTTATTTACGTAGGTGGACTGGCCAAGCCCCAAAGTTGTAGTACAGGAGGCAGTGATCATACTGTGTAAAAGGTTAGATCTTCTACCAAGAAGGTGAGGTGGGAGGGAGTTGCAAGCTGAAGAAGAAGTAAGAGTACGGGTTTAGTAGAATTATTCACAGGACTATAGGACAACAAGCCAAGCTGCAATCTCATACATGTTTGTCTTCTGCTAGTGTGTGGTAGTGTACCACATGGTTCCTAGTTACACCACACTCAAGTGTGATGCATAAGTGATATATGCCCGAGGTTGTGGCCGAGAAGGGATATCACTTAGCATCACACTGAGTGTGGTATAATTAATATAATTATATCACATAGCTGACCTTTCGCAGCCATTTTATGTACCAGCGTCTTTTACTGCTATAAAAGAGTGCTTCTGCAGCGTTTCACTCAGTGCGTGCTTCTCTACAAACACTGAGCATTCTATGAGTGACTTTGAGTGTTGACGGCGGAGTGCACTCTTAAATTCACAAGCCACAGATGGCAGAGTACCCATACAGGATGTCTTTGGTGACGGAGCGCCCACCCACCAACTTCGAGCGTCAACTGCAGTCGACCAAACAGATCAGACGGGTACAGTGACAGACCGCCCAACTTCCAGCGACTCATACGAGATGCTACACACACCACTGCAGCCAACCAAGCGGAGAACATGAAGATCACGCTGTATTCCTCCTTATCTTCGGAAATCGTCTACGAGTTTCACAGACTACGGATGTCCGATTCTTCTGCGCTGTTGGGGACTCTATGTTACGTGATGATAATTAAAGCATTACTACTGGTGATATAACATATATCACCAGTTACGATGTATGTGTATGAGTTTAGGATTTGTGTTGGTGACCTACGTGCTAATGTATGTACAGAATAGCACCATATGTCCATAATTTCCCAGGGAAAAATTGGCCAAATTACTAAATGTTAATGGAAGTTACTTTTTGTCAGTTTGAAAGATTTCATGTAATACATATACTACAGTAGGCAGGTCTATAGCTGATATATACGACCCAAGGCAACCTTTTCCTAAGGTAAGTATACCACTGAGGTCATATATTTACATATAGTATGATTTCAGTTCGTTACCACTAGCCACTCACCCTAGGCCTCACATAAAGTACCTTTCCTAAAAGTTGTAGATACGTACATAGAATGCATGCAACTGTCACTTTGGACAAATGCATTTGACTTGCAACTTGTGAATTTCTGTGTATAGGGCCATGGTCTTCCAAGCTGGTGGAACCACTTGGTCTGAAACTGCCTTTGAAGGTTGGTGCATGTTTGCATTTGTGGCAAAATGTCTCATACAAGTCAATAAGCCAAGAGAATCAAATGATTATGGATTTGCGAATGACTGTTCTGAAGATGTGACTCATGGTAGAAGTTGAAGAGAACCATTTAATAATTTGACTCACATAGAATCTTTCTCTTATTGTACTGTTTTTCTAGGTGGTACGAATTGATGTTCTGTATTGGGAGGCTGGTGATAATGCTGTTAGTCATGCTTTTGATGAAGGTTCAACCACTTTACCAGCGTTTGGATACTATGGACATGACCGCTGTGATTACTTTGGCCATCCAGCATATGAATACCCTGGTCTGGTGAAGGTACGCCATCATTAATGCTATGGAGAGTATGTACTGTCTGTCTTTCATGTTCCACTGTTATGCCCCACTCTGATCCCTTCCTCCTGTAGATTTGCCTGTCTTCCGGCCCTACAATTGATCCAGACAAGAGAGATATAGACCCAGGCTTTCCCAGCATCCCAGATGTAGCTGCATTTATTCAGAACCACTTTAAAGGGATTGAGCTAAAGCCAAGCATTGTGGAACGCTGCCTAATCACAGTGAGTATTGTTGTGGGGTGGTGTGGATTACTGTTCACCTGACAATAGGTTGTTCACTGATTCCCTTACACAGAGAACACCTGATGGACATCCTTTCCTTGGCAGGCACCCTTCTATATCCAATGTGGTTCTAGGAGCAGGATTTGCCGGTCAGTGTTTATTATTAACCAAGCCACTTGTATGTATGGAATGCAAATATTTGCAGCTTGTGCATTGTACTGTGAGTTAAAGCAGTGTGTGGCAAAGGCAGTGCAGTATAATTCTACTGTTCCATCGTTAGCCACATACATCCCTTCAGTCAGAAACCAGGTAGCTGCAGTAGGCAGCTTTACGTAGGACTTTGTGTGATGCAGAGGTGTGGCATGCCAAAGAATACAGCATGTAGCATGTGTACCTCTGATGTGTGCTTCTATTAGATGTTTATCAATAGCATGCAGTATCAAATTGAACAGATTTTTATGTGATGTGATGATGTGATGTGATGTGATGTGATGTGTTGAGGTGTATATAATATGTTACATTGCCATGGAGTTTTTCATTTACCAAGCATATCGAGGATTTGTGTGGTGCTAATTTCATCTATCACTACTTCAAGCACACAGAAGAGCAAATGAAATATGTACAGCAATGTGAATAGGAATTTAGCACTTGGTATTACTGCATGTCTCAATCCTGCATTACAATGCTGTTACTGCCACAGGTCATGGCTTCAAGCTAGCCCCCGTTTTTGGTAAGGTCCTGGCTGAGCTAGCACTGGACAGGCCAAGCTCTTACAGTCTCGAGCCCTTCAAGATCAGCAGGTGCACATCATGACTGCAGTGTGCCGGGTGTGTCTAGCTGACTGTTTGCAATGAATAGAATGTGTGACACTTCAATGATATATGGCAAATAATTAGACAGGAATGGTGCATTTCAGGGCATGGAGGCATTCACCAGCTGTGTGTTTTGGCTTTACAGCTAATGAAGCCCCCCATGGCCAAAATGTTCTACGGGGGTGGGGGAGGGGGAGGGAGGGAGGAGGGTATACGTGTAGAAGTGAGAGTGAGAGTGGGAGTAAGAGGTGCATGCTCCACCATATGGTTGTTTTCAGGTGCAAATGGTTGTGAACAATAGTGTAATTAAATTCTGTAATGTACAGGTGAAGGAGTGAGCTCACGATCATGATAGTGCAGAAACGAATGAGAAGAGGAAATAATTAGTGGCTAACAAATTGCTGTTGCATACACATATATAGGTATGAACATTGGTTTTGTACCATCCATAATGTTATATAATAATTTTAGCTAGAAACTAACTGAGCCTTGTGTAGTGTTGCATAAGTATATTTATAATATTTATTAGAAGTTGGATTGGAGAAGAACGCTTTAAAGTGAATTGAGCTAAACTGTGACTATAGCCAATTAAATTATGCCACATTGATCAACAGTCTCTTTATGATCAAAATATGTACATTTTATATTATACTGTCAAACGGTCAAAATTAGTAATATTATATAGTAATATACAGGCATGCTGAGAACGTATCCACTGCAGCCTCCACAACCTCTGTGAATTATATAATTTAATTATTTATTTATCTAGATTAGTGGTGTATGTTGCAACTTTTATTTACATATGGTATGTAAAAATGTTTTCACCAGAAGAATTATAGCTAGTATATAGAGATGTGGAGGATGGTGATGCAGCTGCATGAAAAAACAACCAATGCATGGAATAACTGGCCTGAACAAAAATGCCAGGAACAAGGAAAGATATGCAAGGACATTGCATGTCATATCATGCACATCACCTGCCTGAGCAATACAAGATCTACCGGATTTGTGCCCCACCACACTTATTCCGAGGCCCTAGACCTCACAATCAGTGAGGGTCAGTTTCCTGTTCACATCTAACTAGTAACCATTCCTTAGGACTGTAGTTTTGGTACATTTTGTGTGTTTATATATGATTATGTTATCTGAATTGACCTTTATACATTTTCATGTGATCTTTGTATGCATGGTGCATGGTGCAAGTATGTGTTGCTGATTTGTCTGGTGTGTTAATTATTATAATTATAAATATACTAAAACTGTATATAATTAGCTGGCATTGGTGCAACACGTAAGGTATATAATGTAGCTATAACAGCATTGTACTTAAAATTCATATTAATTCATGATTGAAGATTGTTGCCTCACCCAAAGGCCTCCATATGCGTGAGCTTTAGATTGTTGATGTTCTCTCATGCAGATGATGCTGATTGCTGTCACAAAGTAACACCCTGTGTATTGCGTCCAGAGGTGTACGGGACACACGTGCACGTGGTAGCAATCTATTATGCAATGTCGTGTACATATGGGTGCATGCACTAAGGCATTTAGTGGCTGTGGTGGTAATATACGCTGCGTCTGGTCGGCTGGCCTCGCTGAAATCGGCGTGGGAAAGTTCCCCAAGACTTCGTTCAGGGCTTCAGCGTCCTACGGGCCTCCATTTTTTTCATGATATAGCTGAAGTCTAGGCTATAGTATTATACTATAAACGATAAGATGGCTGACAGCGGCACATGAAGAGCAAGCAAGCCTGCTATTCATTCGCTAACTAGTTGGTACGTGAACTGATACATTTATTGCTTATCTATGGAAGACAGATAGGAGTACCAGTATCCATGCATGCTATTGCTATTCTTGTTTGTTTCTTCGCATTCATATAGCATGATAATGTCCTGTACACGGATCAGATTCATAGAATGACGTCGACGTCTCTTGGAAGTTCTGCATTGGCCATAGATTATTTAATAATATGAAAATATGGATTCCACATCAATCTAACTTTATGTTACACTGTTAGCCTTATGTAGATCCTGGTCTTAGCTTGTTAGAATACATAGAAACCCACGAACAATATGTCATATTAGCTATAATCGACTCTGTATAAATGTGATGGTGCATTGTACATGACAGTTGTCTCTCGTGAATTGCAAGATTGAGTGCTGCTGTTCCAATGTAGATCGGGAGTCCTGAGTGATGTTGTACAGGCTTTTAGCTTGGAACGGATACTGAACCGTACTGAATTGGGTAAATTAATGTTAAAGGAGGTCTTTTTTTTCAACCGCTTACGAGATAAGGAATGATGTCAGAGTTTTGCATTGATATTGTTCAACGTTATGGCGTTACAAATGTCATGGTAAGCATACCCCTCTTTCACTTAGCACTCTGAATTGGGATTTGAATCCAGATTCGAATTCAGATCAGCCTCTAAGAGTGCTGATTGCATTCATATAGACACAAGGTGCCTTGTGGTCAATGATGTCATAGTTGTGGTCATACACCTGATATCAAGGTGAACAATGGCTCTACGTAGGTGCAATGATGATGGTGTCCATGTATTTTGGACTGCTTTGGCATAGCTATTGATGAAAACAACATTTTAGAAGGAGGAGGAGACGCTTGCTAGCTGCTAGAAGACGAATGTCTGTCCTATTTGATGATCATGAGAGGGAATTGAGTGTTATGGCCCTGATAGTGACAAATTCCTTGGCCTTCAGTACAATGCAACACAGGTCAGTCTGGACAAGGCAAAGAAGTAGAGCATTCATTATCCATTGTATCCATTGTTGCCATGGCTAATGAAGCCCTACCCTGGAGTCGGATTGAGTGCCAAGCACAGGAAGTTTAACACTTGCCTCATAGAGCTTGTGGGGTAGCTAACAGAATGTGCTTTCGGAAGATTGAAAGGCAAATGGAGGTGCCTATTGAAGCAAACTTATATTAAGATAGACTGTTTGTCCACACTGGTAACGGCTTGTTGTGCCCTGCACAGCATTTGTAAAATTCATCAGGATAGTTTCGATCAACAATGACTTGCTTAGGTGCCGCAAGCAAGCAATATGTCATGGAGCGCAAGTACCATTCCAAGCAACACAACAGCTATATCTATCCGAAATGCTTTGTGCGATTATATTGACAGTATCTATCAGTCACCCTAACAATTGCTGTAATTGGTAGCATTGCATCAATACATTTTGTTACAATGCCATTCTTATGCTTATTAATTCCAACTTAATATGTGCACATGTTAATGGCAGTAGTAATGATATCCATATCAGTAGTCAGCAGTGAAAAGGAAATAATATAAGAACAAGAGTAGGTAGTAAGAATGCTTAGTCATCTTTCTCATTGGAGTTATTCCCTGCATTGATGTCCTCAGAATGTCTTGCTTGAGGAGGAACTCACTCTTGCAAGCTCGTGTTGACTGCATGCATGTATATAGCTGCAGTTGCAATAGCTTAACTAGCTATACCGTATAGCAGGACATTTTTGTGTAAAAAAAGGTGAATAATGCCGATATAGTACAATTTGCAAAAAAAACAACACATTTTTGGCAAGCATTTTACAATTGTCAAGCACACGATTAACAGTCAATGCTGACATTAGATGTTTTATGCAGTAGCCCTACCTTCACGTTGCTATTATTGTGCAATCAAAAGGATACCCATGAAGCCGTTAATTGAGTGGGAAAGATGGTAAACAACTCTAGGTGACCCCGTTAAGATGACATATCCTGTAGTTGTACTGTTCTTAGCCTCGTGAAGCAGACTCACTTGTCCGTTGGCCATGTAACATGCTGCAGGAAGGGGTTGTGTATACACACTTTATATACACACAGGGGGAAAGTGCTCATTGGAAGAGAGCATAGTTGTAATAGCTACTAGAGTTTCTTTTCTAAGGCATTCCCTAGCCGGCCTCCAAGCACTTCAATCTGGAATCGCAATTGCATAGGGGCATGGCTTACCATTCAGCTGCAAAACGCTAAAATTATTACTGCGAATATTTTCATGCATCTTTCTTTGGCACCAATGGAAAGTATAATATTATATCACTAGCATGTGATGCAACTGTTGTGCTAGAGCTGTATTATTATGATGCTAGGATATGTACATAATGTTACTATATCATTTTGTAGAGACGTTATCCTTTGTTCGCAAACCTCTCCCGCAGCATGTCTGCGATGGACGTGAAACTCGGCCTTATTACAGGGTGTCACACAGGGAGGGTCATAAGAGGGTAGGCGGAAGACATTTGTTGCACATATTCCCACTCATACGGAAATAGACACCATGTTTTTTGTGCATTTACAGATGGCAAATGCGAGATTCTGGACACGTTATTGTGTGTACATATATAAGGGGACCATTGTACGCAATTAAGATACGGATAATTGTGGTGTGGTTTGCCTAAGCCAAACTGCCAGACAGCTTGCTTCGGCTACATATTTTGGTGGTGGTGTCATTTGTATGTGGCCAAGAGCTAGCTACCAAGAAGAACTGTGAAGTTAGCCAACAACAGTGGTGCCATCAAGGCTCTGTCATGGAAGCCCAGTCGTCGGAGCACCGTCGAAGGGCCGCTGTCGAAGGAGCGCCATAACAGTGAAGTCCGCCTAAGGCGGGCTTCTCTGCTACTTACTTATATATAATGGGAACTAGACATAGTAGCACTCCAATAGCATGCCACGGACACTATGTATTATAAATATTTGGCAGTTGTATACATTCAGACTGTCTTAGTCTAGTCTAGCAATGTGATTAATAGTTACTATATGACTTCTATTGGAATTCCAAGAACATGGTACCGCATACATGCATGATCAGTATGCAATACTGTAAGACAAACTCGTTGACAACAAATAATCAGCAGTATCTATAGTGGATTATCAATGAACGAGGTGAAGCATATGCATACAGAATATAGCATGGAGGAGAGTTAGAGAATATTGCATGGAGGAGAGTTAGAGAATATAGTAGGGAGGAAGCGAAGCGAGGGGGCACCTGAAGTTGGCATTAGGGCGATTAAGGGATTGTTAATGTAAGAACCTAATGTTTATATAATATACTATTATTAAATACACGTGCACTTCAATTATTATGATACTTATGATGAAGTGTATAAGTTTTAATTGTTCACCTGTCTTTACTACAAGGCAAGCACACATTCAGACCGAAACCTCTATGATTGCATCCCAAATACATTGCAATGATTACAAAATATTCACCAGTACAACAAATTTAACTGTTAAGAATAAAAAGTAAAGAGATATGTTAATAATTGAATGGTGCAAACCCTTTCATGCTACTGTTATCCAATTCATTCCACATTCTTAGCAATTGCTGCAGTGAAGAAACTACCTTTTAGCAGCTCATGCGTATGATGTCTACTGTCAGAAACTTCGATGTGATTGTAATTGGGGCTGGAGTGGAAGGTAGTGCCACAGCATATCAGCTGACCAAGCTTACAACAGAGAAAAGGATTGCACTTGTAGAACAGGTGAGGTTGGACTTGATCTGATATGGATGCGTATAGGCTGATATACTGACTCTCATCTGTGCCCATTCATGTTACATTGGAAGCTAGTGCATATCAACCAGTATGTATGGCGACTGTGAGCAAAAGCTGCCAACTCTGCAAAGCAGATGAAATGATGCAATGGAAATGGATAGAATGTATCTGTCAACAAAAGGATCAAAGCAAATCGCTTTCTCACTGTAGCCGGATCGAAACAATTGCCTTACAAGCGTGTCTATGCCTATATAATACACACAGCATCTTCTGGGAAATATAACAGCTATGTAGGTGAGATTTAGAGGTGTTCAACTAAAGTATGTAGTATTTAAAGTACTCCATGACTAATTATGTATTGAGGGGAAGATTAGGCTATCAGCAATTGTTGTTAGAGTTTGGTAGTTTAAGTGGATGTCAGTTGCCAATGTGAACATTTAACTCAATCAAGGAATAGAGGACTACAGGCAATGCACGTACGTTGTTCTAGACGTGTCTAAAAAGGGTTGCATTAAAGTCCTAGCAAAGACTAGCTGTTACAGTGACCATATACGTAACCATACAACTGCAAGATCATCACAGTGTCAGCTACATATACAGAGTTCACGAGTCCACCACATCTCCCTTTCTCCAGTAGGAGAGTCTCAAAGGTGGACCAATGTGTGTCCCTATTTGGGAGCAAGTGACGACACTAGATGGCACATTAGTGTTGCTTGAATCACTGCTGTTACTTTCTGGTTGAGTAGTGAGGTGGCTCGGTTCCTGCAACGGCTGATTCAAACCTGTCTCGGCCAAAGGACCTGCGCCAAGAGGAAGCTGGAGTCCCTAGTGGTAAACCGTGGCCATGCTTCCTGCCCACCCTGATGGGGGCCACCAGGCAGGACTTACAAGCGTTGCATTCAAGAACTCCTAGCCAGCATACACCTAGCCCATCATCACATCCGGCTCATTCCAGCATTTCACTCCGACCTTCTGTGGTGGGCTACATTTTGGGGGGGGGGGGATAGAATGGCAATGGTACCTCAGGCCTTTCTTCATTCAGGCACACTTATACTTCTCAGTGCTATGAGCAGGCATGGTCATTCATTTGGATACTCACCGAAGCAAGTCAGTCGTGACCTATATACTACTGCCAGAAGTGGTCCAGATGTGGATGCCAATGAGAGAAATGGTATAACCAAGTTGGCACATAAAGTATAGAAACTAGGAAAGACTAAAGTTTTCAACAACAATGGGAAAGATATAGGGATGGCCACAAGTGTCAGACTATTACACTATTTCTCTACATATGGCAATTTTCATAGCTGCATCTACAGAAAGCTATACTGCATAAAATATGGACGGACTGCATCTCTTGGGTAAACATTATAATCTTAATTGTATGGTGCAGAGGTTACTGCCTCATTTTCAATGCCAATGCTGTGCCAGACTGCCAGATGTGTGGAAATGGTGGATTAGAATAACATTTTTGTTATTGTAGTGATCAACCCTTATTTTCTGTACTTTTTGCGCTATCCCTACGTCGTCCCTATTTTTCTTATTTTCTTGTTTCATTATGTCCTTTTCCTATACTTATTATTCATTATTGCCACACATCTTTGGCTGTCACAACGCATCACCCATCACCTCCTGTCACATAATTAACCCTCGGCGTGCATGCGCCACAGGGTTACAGTAGTTGGGTGTGTGTGTGTCCGATTCGATTTTTCCAAACAGTAACGAATCGGCCAGGAAGACCTACGGATCGCCTCAGTGATGCAATTGCTTGATTTAAAACGAGGGGTTATTCGTATAACCGCCTCTTTGCAAAGATACAAAATTCGAGTGGCAGCCATATTGGCGCACTGGTGAGCCATTTTGCTTGCTCTTGCAGGCACCCGAGCGTATCCATTCACGTGACGTTGCTCTTGACCACGTGGTGTTTTTGTACGAGCTTTGTGTTTGGCCATGGCTTGGCGCGACACTGTATAGCGAATGTGCGTATCTTTATATACATACAATAAGTAAAAACTAGTAGTTCTTCTGTAGCAAGTCAGTAGCAAGCTATGACCATTATATACGTACCTTGGCAGCAAAATGTTTTTGACCTGCATTACATGTAGCAATACAGTAGGAATTACTTTGTCTCTACTATGGCCCGCATCTACAAGCCCTGACACTACTATTTACTGATTGCTGGTGACCTGATACAATGTACTGCATGTGATCAGTGTACTGTGTATATTTCCTTCCTTCCCATAGTTTGATGCCCACCACACTCGTGGTAGTTCGCATGGAGGTTCCAGAATAACCAGAAGAGCCTACCCTGAGGAGTTCTATGCAGCAATGATGCAAGAGGCATATCCCCTTTGGGAGCAGCTGGAGAGAGAGAGTGGAAGGAAGGTGTTTATGTAAGTAAAGGATGTGCTTTTGTTGTGCCTGTACCCATTTTGTGTTAACCCACAAAGATGGGCTTTAGACTGTACCTTTGTGCATGTGAGGCTTCATATTGTTGTTCTAATCACTTAGTATATCATGACATGGGGTTAAAGTTGCCAAGTGCATTCATGACTGATTTCTCCTATTCCCCAATTCTGAGGTGGTGGTTAGGCTCCCATATTAAAATAGCATTCTCAGTTCTTCATTTCTTTAACGAAAAGACAAACTGTCCAATGTGACTTTGCATCTACGTATGTTACTGTAGTTGCACAGGTGGTATTTTCTTTGGTCCTTCTGATTCTGGAGCTGTCAAGTCTGTCCGTGACACTCTATCCAAGCAGAAGATACCCCATGAGGTCCTGAAGGCTGAAGATGCAAACAAGCGCTTTTCTGCATTGAACTTACCAGCCAACTATGTCTGTATGCTGGATGAAGGAGCTGGAATTTTAAGAGCATCAGTGGCAGTGCACACCTTGCAGGTAACTATTGTATGCACTGTAGTATGGAGTATCAAAAAACAAGTGGATAGCTAAAGCATGAAGTGATTAATTGTGAGGTGTGTATACTATACGTTTCTGGGCTTAGCTGTGTGCCATCCTGTATATATCAGCACGGTATATAGATCTAGCTTTGAACATGACTTACTAGCAGCCACTTAATGCATGTAGTAGCCGTTCTTTTAGCAAGGTTGATGACAGTGTTGGTTTCAGTGAAAACTCCTATTTAAGGAAATGATGTGTATTATTGTATGCCGTATCACAGTTTGTTGGCAGTGACAAATTATGTAGTATCAAAGGATTAATTCCATTCGCCTTCCTCCTTAAGAGACTCGGCACCTTTTTCTTTGAGCATCACAGATCAATCTGCTTTACTGCTAACATTGGTCGTTGGCAGCTTCATCAGTTCAACCATTTTGGAATGTGTACGTACATCCAAGAGACATATGTAGGCAATGATTTAATGAGAAGGTTCAATATATTTGCATTAGAATTATCTTTGCCTGTGTTGTCTATATGTATCTGTATTCATTGATGCATAAATCTATAACATGAGTACCCAATACTTCTTCTTCCCCAGGCCCAGGGTCTCCTCTATTCTCCCTCATATACTATTACTTACCTAAACTTGATTAATGATGGTTAACTGTGTGATATTGTTCATTAGAAAGAATATTGAACGTCATCACAGCCGTCCTGGTCAATCTGTCTGAGGACTGATTGACCAGGTCTAATTAAAGACCTAAACATATGCCATTATGGTTCGTGTACCTTTTGAAAATGGCAAAAGAGCAGGAAAGAAAAGTGGAGCTGCCAAGAGTCAAACCCAGGGCCTTCCACCATCCTGCCTGGTATACAGATGTTCCTGGATGTTTCTTCTAAACCCACATTTCAGAAAGAGATGTTCTGGAACCACTGGTTCAGTGGTGCGTACTTTGCGACACATTAGCAGCTCTGCTGGGCTGTACCCATTCTTCTATGAAGTAGATCTGTATCCCAACAGTGCCAGAGGGTTGTCAGCCTTCTTCAGTAGGGCTTTGATAGTTCAAGCAGCTACGTATCTCTGCCTCTCCATTGCTTAGGGAAATCTAGGGCTGCTGGTGGTATGGACAAAGTCGTATGCCTTGGCAAATTTGCGGTCCATTGTCAGTAATGAACTCTCATGGTATCTCATGGTGTGCAAAGATGATTTTCAGCTGTTGGATGCAGTTTTGATGAATAGGTCCTTCTCCTCCTCTTCCTAATCATCGACTAAGCACAAATACATGCACTGTTATGTCGGAGGTTTAATGCTAAAGGTTCTATCAATGTCATGTAGCCCTATGGCACAGGGTTCTTCAGTCGTCTCTGTTTAAAGCGACTTTTCGCAGCTCGTCCAGCTCTAGTCCGGTGTCACGTCTCAGCATATGATTGTAGGTTAAGCTGTTGCCTTGTCCAACCCGTAACTTCTCATGACTCTGCCAGAACACCAGGTCACTAGCTGGTTGGTACTGAGTGCCACTGGCTCTGAGGCAGTGGCCAGCAACTTGCAGCCTCTGCTTTGTGACCAGTGTGGATGGCCTTGGCATTCCTCCATAAAGTTCAACATTGGGGACCTTTAGATTCCAGCTGATGTTAAGAGCTTTCTGCAGTAGTCGAGTGTATGCTCCATCTAGCCTCTTTTGCAACCACATAGTCATGCACCATGTCTCACTGCCATCTAGGAGGACACTCTCAACTGTGACACGGATCAACCTGATCTTCCAGCTCCTGGAGATGTCTGACTTCCAGACACGCCACATATGATTGGCTGCATCAATTGCCTGTGCTCGACGGAAGTCCTTCCTTGAGTCCCTCATCCAATATCCCAAGTACTTAAGTCATCCACTGGTTTAACTGGCCCATTTGTTGTTTTGAGAACAGGTTCTTCACAGAAGTCTCCTGCAAGCATGAAATCTGCTTTGGTGGTATTGGTCTCAAGGGCAGAGAGCAGCTGCTGGGCATTATCAATTCAGCTGGCCAGAGGACTACGTCGTCAGCATAATCCAGATCTGCAATGTGGCCAGCAGGTCTCCGGAATCCCTCACATCTTTTCCATCTGAAGCCAACACTGGTGTCAGGGACAGTCAATCTCATCATGTAGTCGACTACTATGACAAACAGGAAGGGAGACAGTGTGCCTCCTTGCAGCACACTTGCAGTGATATCAAATGGATCAGTCTGTCCATCAGGAGTGATCACAGTGGCACTTGTGCACAAGTACATAAACATGATGGCTTTGACGATCTTCCTTGGAATGCCATAACTGGATAGTATCAGCTCCATTCTAGCCCTTGAGACACTATGAAACGCCTTGTTGGATAGGTAGTCAGCTACCATGAGATAGATTGTCCCTTTCCAGACAATGTCTGTTGTCAACTTTTCCCATGGTAGATTTGGGAAAATCAGCTAGGATGAGAGGCTTCACCGATTAAAGATGTTTTTACAGCAGTGTGGGCAGCTACAAATGAGGTCTTCCAGCTGTTTGCTAATTCCTGTTTTTAACTCCTCCAAGTTGGGAAAATGTGTAGTGTACCGATAGAATGATTTGTGTCTCCCTGTGTACACTTTCACTGAACTTAGTGAGGTCCATACAGATGCAAACCTTCCTATCGTGCTTGTGAACAACCAATATCCCTGCATACCAATCAGTAGGTTCATCCAGTTTGGATATGATGCCCAATTGATCCATCCACTGCAGCTCTGCCTTTACGTTTGGCTGCAAGGAGAGTGCAAATGGCTTCATATCTTCAAGTAGATGTAGTATTCCCCTAGGATCTTGCCAAGGCCTTGGTACAGATCTGGGTCTTTAGCTGTGGTTTGCTGCCTTTGGTCCTGTATGGTACTGACCCTTGACATGAATTCCAACAATTCGATGGCTGGGCATCCCAGTAGGCACATCTGTAGGTCAGGTACAACGAATATCTCCTTGTCTGACATCGTGTCTCTGTGCCGGAGAGTACCAGTGAACTGACTGCTGACATCCACAGCTTGACGGTTGGGACCCAGAAGGGATTTGGTTGCTGGCTTCAGAGATGGCTTGATGAAGTACACTTTAAACTTCTGCCTGACAACACTGTACCTTCTCTTCTGTGCCTTTGTCAACTTGAAGGAAGTAAGAATGTCATCAGCTTTGTCACCTATTGCATAAATGAGGGTGCTGATCTTGCTAGTCTCGTCTTTCTCCGTTAGACCTGCCGCCTGCCAGAATGTTTCAAATTGGCAGCTCCTATCTGGTATGTTGCCATCATCTAGGTAGCTGGTGTGCAGTATTTTAGATAGATAGATAGTCAACTACGAGGAGATAGTTGTTCCCTTTCCAGACAAACAAGTCTGTCGCCACTTTTTCCCATGGTAGAGAGGGGAATTCGGTAGGGTTGAGAGGTTCTACTGACTGAAGTCGTTCTTTGCAGCAGTGTGGACAGCTACAGATGAGGTCTACTAGCTGTCGGCTGATTCCTGGCCACCAAATAGACTGTCTTGCTCTTTCTGACTGTCTTGCTCTTTCTCGGCATTTCTGGATGCCCTGGTGGACGGTATGGATTTTGTCCAGGATCTCTTGTCGCAAAAGAGATGGGATGATGATCCGTTTGTTACACATCAACAGACCGTCTTGGACCGCAATCTCGGATGACACCTGTTGATAACACTTCACCAATCCCTTGATCTTCCAAGTCTCAGGCCACCCATTCAAGCAATACTGCTTCAGTTGCTGGCACACCCCATCTCCGTCTTGCAATCTTGAGATTTGCTAGAGACGCTCGTCAGTGACAGGGAGACTCCCTGTGACCAAATGGACAAAATTGTCCACATCATGACAAAACTGGTCGTCAGATGGTGTGGACTGAGATGTGGGTGCCCACGACAAAGCATCTGCAATGTGGAGGTCCTTCCCTGGCACATGGGAAATGGAGAATTGGTATCTCGTCAAACGCATGCGAAAGTGCTGTACCCTAGCAGGTAGGGCATCCAAACTCTTGGAGTGGAGGAGTGGGACCAATGGTTTGTGGTCTGTGTGCAGGTTGAATGGCTTTCCCAGAAGGTACTCTGCAAACCTTTCACAGGCCCAGGCGAGAGCAAGTGCTTCTTTCTCAATTTGGGCATAGCGTTGCTCGGTTGGTGTAAGAGATCTCAATGCAAACACCATGGGTCTCCAAGTTTCATCTGCTGTTTCTGCATGAGAACAGCTCCAAGTCCAAACGCATCTGGACGCATCTGCTGAGACAACGGTGTCCAGGTTTGGATCATAAAGGGCTAGGATTGGAGCAGAGCTGAGCTCCTGCTTGATCTCCTGGAAGGCATGTTGTGTGCTTTCTCCCCAGACCCATGCATTCTGCTTGCTGAGGAGATCCCGAAGAGGTTTTGCCTTCTCGGCCAAGCTCGGTGCAAACTTGGCTAGCTGGTTCGTCATCCCCAGGAAACAGCGCACTTCTGAGGTGTTGGTCGGCTTCTTCATTGCCTGAATTGCTTGCACCTTCTCCAGGTCAGGTTAGATGCCAGTTCCATCCACAATGTGGCCAAGGAACTTGATCCTACCTTGGGAAAACTCACACTTCTCGGCATTGAGTATGACTCCGGCATTGCTGATTCTTGCTAGGGCAGCATCCAGACGCTGATCATGCTCTTCTTGAGTCCTCCCGTGTACAAGAACATCATCCATCATGCAGACAACTCCCTCTAGGCCCGACAGGATCTCTGACATTCTCAAAATACTCCGGGACCGAGGTTATCCCAAATGGAAGGCGGTTGAAGCAGAATCTCCCAAAGGGGGTGATGAAGGTGGTGAGGAGTGTAGATTCCTTTGAGAGCTCAATCTGCCAGAAGCCCGAATTGGCATCAAGCTTTGTGAAGACCTTTGCTCCTCTGAGTTGAGCAAGGGTGTGATCGACAGATGGAAGGATGTGTCTCTCTCTACGTACACTCTCATTCAACTTAGTGAGGTCCACGCAAATGCAGACCTTGCCATCTTGCTTAGGGACTACCACCATCCCCGCACACCAGTCTGTGGGCTCATCAACTTTTAAAATGACCCCTAGTTCCTCCATCCGCTGCAGCTCACTCTTCACCTTAGGCTGCAAGGGAAGTGCTACTCTCCTTGGAGTGGAGAGCGCAAAGGGCTGAGCAGTATCCTTCAGTTGGATTTGGTACTTCCCTGGGATCTTGCCGAGGCATTGGAACAAATCTGGGTGCATGTAGGGCAGTCTCTGGTCTGCCACTGAGTTGACCCTTGAGACTAGTCTCAGTGAATTTATGGCTGGGCGTCCCAGCAAGGACATCTGCAGGTTGTTCACCACAAAGATATCCTCACTGGATGTACAGCATCCATGCTGGAGGGCGCCTGTGAATTGCCCACAAACATCTAGAGGTTGGCTGCTGGGACCTGTTAGGGACTTCTTAGCTGGCTTCAGGGGTGTCTTCTTGGCAAGTGCCTTGTAGGTTGTATCAGAGATGACACTGACATCGGCACCGGTGTCAATTTTGAATTTCACAGGTGAACCATTGATGGAGATGGTCACAACCCATGGATTGTCTCCCGCATCGACTGTGGGCACCTGTTCATCTATGGAGGCAATGAACTCTTCCTCCTGGTCGGCTGCAATCAGCCTAATGGATTGGGCTGATCGGCACACAACTTGGTAATGGCCCTTCTTCCCACACTTGCGACAAGTGGCTTCGCATGCTGGGCACTGAGGGTGTCCGTGGGAGGACGATTTCCCACATCGCAAGCGCGTCTTTTGAGCAGAGACTTGCTTCTGTCTTTATGGAACAGGAAAGGGTCTGCGCTGCTGCTGGGCTCCCTCTCCGCTGTGCTTACGTTGCTGTTGGTGACTATGGATGTTGTCGACATTTGTAGCCTGGCTCTCTGCTCCTCTGACCACTGCCTGTTGTTTCTTGACAGCCTCGCTCTGTCCTTTTCTAGGGTGAGGTCTGCGTCCATTGGAGCCTCTCTGACAGACTAGCATCACATAGACCCACCACTAATTGATCCCTAATCATTTCATCGTGTAGCTCTCCATAGCCACAGTATTCTGCTAAGCAGTGAAGTGCTGTAATAAAGCTATCAACAGGCTCACCTTCCTCCTGCTTGCGCTGGTTAAACTTCGCCCGCTCAAATATAGGATTGTGCCTCCTGACGAAGTACACTTCAAACATCTGCATGACAATGTCGTACTTCCTTTTCTGTGCTTCCATCAGCTTCAGGGAAGTCAGGATGTCGTCAGCTTCGTCGCCCATCGCATAAATGAGGGTATTGATCTGGCTGGTCTCTTCCTTTACGGTTAGACATTCGAATCGGCGGCTCCATTTCAGCCACTCCTCGGGCTGGCTGAAGTTCAACTTCTCCGGAGGGGCGATCTGGTACATTGCCATCGTCCGGGTGGCTGGTGTTCAGTCTCTGAACAGTGGTTTCGATCTCTGCGTTAATTATGGCGTGTAGTTATGTCTGATATGGCGATTCTTCGTAGAATACCACTTCTGACACTATGTGGCGTTCGTGATCGCCGCGATTCACTTCGACTGCGTGCAGCTTCAATCACAGCCAAGACAAGACAGGTACACGAGGCATACACAAGTGCACTGTTAGATCATAGCATTAGGTCATGCATAGTAGTCTAAACAAGTCTAAACCTACTACTACAGACTCCATTCAAGTTCAATGACCAGCAAAATAAGGCAAGTACATGAGGCCTAAACATGTGCTCAGTTAGATCATAGTATTATGTTATGATGTTTCTAGTCTATACATCTAGCTATGTCTTAGCCTACTGCTACAATCCATGCTCAGACATGGACCATTTGCCAATTCCATAGCAATCTGGTGGCCATGTAAGCTCTTAGCATACCTACTTCACAATGGTGGCTGGAACCAACCAAGGGCTTACCTGGATGTCGAAAACATGAATAGGCTGACCACATACGGAAAGCGAGGCTGGATGTGGTGGACATGTTTCTATGCTGACTTAACTGGTTTGCAGCTACTATGGCTCCTGGATTTGGCTGCAATACGTCCAAATGGGTATGCTTGGCATGTCCCAAGAACAACCTAGATGGAGGTACGTATGGCAATGGTTTCCTGAGGAGTAGCACAGTAGAAGAGGAAGAAGTGGCAAAGGATGAACTTTGTACCTTCGTGACTGGGTGTTTAAAGTCTCCACAAATCCCTGCCCTTCATCTCTGGCATAATGGGTGCTGTGCTGCCTATAAACTGCTGCAGTTCCACCATTCCTTCCTATTCCACTCTTTCCAGCTCATTTCCTACCTTCTGCCTCAGAGTGAAAGAACACTATGCACTTCTTCAAGCACAATAGTACACCAAAGCATCCACATGGCTCACTTCCAAATGTTTTGTACCTTAGTAGCCTGTCCTTTAATCAGCTTACGTATGTCACTATCTGTTCACCTGTGTAGGAGGTATTTGTTCAAAAGGGTGGCAGTTTATTGGAGCACCATAAAGTGGAGCAGATTCAACCAGGTCGCACTGTCAAAGTCGTCACCTCAAAAGGAATATTAACTGCTCCACAAGTGGTTATTACAGCAGGTTTGAATATATGCATTTATGTGTGATTGTATGCATGGCTATCCTTTACGATATAGACCTGAGTGGCTAGGTAGACTCACATCGATCGATCTGTTGCACTAGCCAGAACACTGAAACAGCAATTCAGACGTTTCGGCAACCTACGGCTGCCTTCTTCAATAAGTAATTGACACAGGCATGCATGTATAAATGCAATAGGGCAGTCAGATGATGCTGTGGTAACGTTGGGTATACGAGTACAGAAAGTACGATAGTGTGTGAATTAAACTAAAACATTAGCAATTATTATAACCTAAGAGCACTAATGTAAAGAAAAAGAAAGGGTGGGGGGTGAAGAATACAACTAATAATAGGATGCATACCCTACTATCCTATGGTATGCATCATAAACAGCTAACGCTAAACGGTAACCAAAATGCGCACAACAGTAACAGTTAACCGTTAATGGTTTAAGGTTAACTGTTGTCAGTTAAGGTAGGCAAGAAATCGTTCTATGTGTCGTGTACTTCTGTATGGTTCTGCTTCTGCTTTGGTACCTGAAACTGTTCCACAGCTAAGACTTTGGCCACGTTGCTGTAAGATATCCTCTGCTCAACGTAGAGTTGAATAATTCTCTGCTTGCAGTATGCCGTCAAGACCATCTTGAAATCGATTACCGAACAAATCACACTTGAAGCGGCACATTCGTCGTAAATTGTAGCAAATTCCATGAATAACATTTAGCATTAATTGATAACCGACAACTGATAAATGTAGCATTTATCTGTTAACCATTATTGGATAATCGTTAACTCTTAGCTGACGGGTTTTTGGTTACCATAAATGGAAAAGCAAAAGAAGCTTAATAACAGTAGTAATACAATACTTTTAAAAAGCTTAATAATAGTAATAACACAATGTTTAGAACACCAAATGGTGGTAAGGTTAGACCAATAGTGCACCGTAGAGTCCTGGCAAGGTCTGTCCCTGTTGAGTGGGGCATGTTAGTGCAAGATGTAGCAGGACTCCAGCATGAAGTGAGGCTGGGTGTGGCTGTGGACGTCGATCACCATGGCCTTGGATAGATCCACTCGTTGACTTAATGAGAACACATGCTTAACAAGAGCAGAGGATCCTAGTTCACCGTTCTTCAGAGCCCGGCGTGCCTGTAAGTAGTAGTTACTACACGCTTTCAATGGCATATTGCATTTGATGCACTCGCCCTCAGATGCTTCGTGCCTCGGGTCTCGTGCTGTAAAGTGTGTAGTAAGTGGTTTACCGAAAATAGCCGCCCTGAAAATGCATGGGTAGTTTGAATCGTTGAAAGCGCGGGTTGTGGGTTGCAGACTTGCAGTTGGTACCTAGCAGTGAGTCGACATAGAATAGCCAAATCTCCCAAGCGTTCTCGTAGCAAAGGCAACAGCCTGCCACCCGCCAAGCAGTTTGATTCCACCATGGTGGATGACAACTTTGAGGAGCTGTAGCACGGTGTCAGTGAGAGAATGTCATTCAGCACCCTTTCAATGGTTGAGCTGCTGTGACAGTTCCTTGCGCTGAGCCAGTCTTTGAAGAGCTTCACTCATTTCTTCATGTCTGTGTTCGTTTCCTTAGGGACGAAACCACGCTGCAACTCTTCAAAGTCGTCATCCACCATGATGAAATCAAGCCGCTTGGCGGGTGGCAGGCTGTTGCCTTTGTTACAAGAGCACTAGGAAGACTTGGCCATTCTACGTCGACTCACAGCGTGAACCTTTTCAGACTGGGCGAGCACAAGGAACAAACACAGGTAGTAATTGATAAGGAAGGGGTTTGTTTATGTTGCCAGGTGAGAATCAGGTGTTAATGGGCTCTAAAAGGTGTTAGGGGCATTTGGGCAACTTACTGCACTGCAGTGTTCTGCTACTGCATCAGCATGCCTTTGAAGTATGATAGCATCATTTGGTAAGTGTCTATTATTCTCTGAAGAAGGCAGCCATAGGTTGCCAAAACGTATGAATTACTGTTTCAATGTTCTGGCTAGTGCAACAGAACAATTGATATGGCTATTCCTTGTATAGGCAATAGATTGCATAGGTGCTATGCACACACTACGTACATGAGGGTGTGGAGTGTTTTTTATTTTTATAGGGCCATGGACATCACATTTGGTGAAACCCTTGGGGCTTAAACCACCTCTCAAGGTGTGATAATGCACATTACATACATTTGAGTCTTGGCATGGTCTAAGGTATGAAGTGGGGGCTTCTCAGTTGGCTCAAGCATGTAGGATACACAATTTTCTGGTATGACTTGAAGGTGAATTTTCATCCACACAATTTTCATCCGTGCACCTTCAAACTGGTACCAGAGAACTGTGTATCCTGGTCTAAAGTAAGTAACATACAGTGTGGTGCAAATTACTGCACTTCGGTAGTTTTAATAGTGATAACTTGCTTTCCTACTTGTTTGTTGTATTTTCTAAATGAAAAGGTTATTCGTGTTGATGCACTGTACTGGGCTGCCACTGACCCAGAGTTAGTGGCCAACTGTCACAGGCTTCCTGTATTCGTTGAGCTAACATCTCAGGAGCCTCACCGCTATGGTTTGCCAGCATTTGAATATCCAGGATTGCTGAAGGTACATGAACATGAACATCTGTGTCATTATATGTAGCGAAGGTATATTAAAGCGTTTATGTTGTCGTAATACTAGAATACCTGAATATCATGGTATCCAGTTCAGTAGAACTTTTGCTAATGTGACGGGGCTGTTCAACATCTGAATCTCCCATAAGAAATTGCACTCCACAGTCAGCAACTAGCATGATGTTGTTTTATGAGGTACTGCGCAACAAGGACGTTTGCTGGCATGGGAATCACCTTTCGGAGTCTTCCCTGGTAATTATGTCGGTAAGCCTTACCCCTGAATGATAAAAATGTAGCCTCCACAGATGCATGGCGCTGCAGTGGGATCTCCGGTGTCTGTGGTGTTCGCCAATTTGGAGATGGAGGACGTGGAGGATAGGGCCATGACAACCTTTCATACCCCTCCACACTTCTGGAAGAGATATGTGGACGACACCTTCACGGCCCTTCCCAAGGAACTTGTTGACCCTTTCCTGAACCATCTCAACAGAATTGAGCCGTCCATCAATTTCACAGTGGAAAAGGAGAAGGATGGATGTTCCTGGATGTGCAGTTATGCAGGGAAGATGATGGCACAATGGGTACTGCTGTCTACCGCAAGCCGACACACACCAACCAGTATCTGTCCTTCAAGTCCCAACATCCTACAGCACACAAAGTGGCTGTTGTCAGGACACTGATGACCAGGGCGTAGCAGTTGTCATCCTTGAGTGTGGAGCTAGCAGAAGAGGAGAAGCAGGTCGTGGATGCATTGAGGGGCAATTGCTATCCTTCTGTGTTTGTCCACAAGAACACGACCTATAGCAGAAGGAGAGAGGAAGCTGAGGACCAGGGGCCTAGGACTACCCTGACACTACCCTACATCAGTGGCCTCTCTGAGGCTATCAGGTGTGTCCTAATACTCCTGGAGGTCAAGATGGTGTTCCGCCCCATGAGGACTCTCCCACAGATGCTAGTATACCCAAAAGACCCAGTCCTGATGAAAGAATGGAAAGAACAAACACAATGAGGTCTAACTTGTCTAGATAAAAGATAATATCTCAATAATAGTGCAAATACACAACTCATGATATACATGAATACACACAGCGGAAAACTTGTCCAGTTGTAATGGACAAAAGGACAGTGTCTTCTATAATAGGAGGGGTAGTCCCAACACAGTTGTTAAGGCATCCTGCAGTCCACTAGAGCACCTTCCTCTACTTGAAGCAACCTGCACTTGTGCCTTCTGCATGAGGCTTGCCAGTAACAGACTTTTGGCCTGTCCATGTGCTAATGTCTAGTCATCCTCTTTCTGTCTCCTTGGAGAGCTGCTATCTAACCTGCTTTACCACAGAATGTTTGTCAAGGGGTCCATGAAGAATCAAAGGTCCCTACATAGATGCACCTTTATGGATCCATTTTTGCAATGCTGACCGTGACAGAAGGACTCCTCTTCACAGGTGATATCCGCCGTTCACACCTGTCAGGAAATTTTGGTTTCCCCGTAATTTGTGGTTCAGATAGACCAAATATTTCCAAAACATTTGGACCACTACAGAAATAGTTTACAGCACTGCTTTAAGCCCGTGCCATCACCGTATTCATAGTCCTGTGTTCAGTGGACACCTGTCCTTCAGTAGTGGAGACCTATTTGGGCTATCAGTAACCCATTTGTTGATACCGAGGGAGACCAATATTTCTGATGCGGAACTATATGGTCCAGGGAATCGAATATTTCGGAAATATATGGTCCAGGGAACCAAACATTTTAGGATATATTCACTACGGCGGGACCAGAAGTAGGGGAGACTGATTATCCGTGACACACCATCATACATATGGCACCATTTTAACTGTAATGGCACACCATCTGTGACGTCACATGTATCGCAATAGCTTCGCTTATGGTAGTCTTGAAGCCAGACCCTTCTCTGCAGCGTCAGGGCATGAGACTACGCTCACGGTTTATTGTAGTCTGGCCCACTAGACCCTAACAGGCCAGACTAGGTTTACTGCGGCACCAATGAACACGCCTGCCAGATTTGTAACATTATATTCTTTCACTGATGAGGGCCCAGGATTGGGTCAAAACGACTGAATCAAGTGACCTTGACATCGTCCTGTGAGTTTCCGATCATTATAATGCCATAACCACTGTGACATAACACAACTCTGTTGCACTCCATGTATGTCAGGGGTATGTGATGTTGCTGTGGTTGTTCAACAAGAAAGCAATAAGCACAATTAAATTGTTAGGTGCATCAACAAGTGCTGTGTGTATATTTAATTATACTTGCATCTGTTTTGTACGCATGGAGCATGTACGTACATGCAGCAGTCTGTCCTATAATTTAAAATAGATTTTGTGCATGGCTATGGTTTGCTAGGTTCTCTTTGTGTGTTTAGCGTACACTAGTTGGGCAAGTGCTCATGTACTGTACATATGTATGATGTGTTGACAATGTTCTTGTGGTTGCAGTGTACATGGTTCCAGTGTAGATTTATGTATACTGTCTGTAACTGCATGTGTTGCTCAGTAGACCCGTCAGGCAGTACCCGGGCTACTTGAATGAGTCTCCTGTGGAAAGCAGCAACCGGTTGACAATATCCTAAATCCATTGCACATGTATGCCAACACCCTTATCCGCTGACAACACCATAACACACTTACGTATCAGAGATGTACATTATGCCTACATACACTGCAGTAGAGTGCCCCCATCACAAGAAGGGTAGTGGTGGTGGTGCATGTAGAGTATGTGTGGGGGTCATTAATGGCATACAGGATATGAGAGCTGCATCAAGTACTCAAAACATATGGAACAGGAAAATGAAAAAAATGGACATAATAATGCACACTTACCAATCTGTACAATGGTTACAGGTGAAGCGGGGACTACATTGTCAGTAATCCTATATTGTGATCTCATACAATAAACATCCTACAAGGCTCAGTGGGAAGCACACTCGCACATCTAAGTGGTTTGGGCCTTACTCTTCTGTGAGTGATCCACAAAGCAGAATGAGATATGTATGTATAAGTTGACTTCCACCAGTTGTAATTAAAAGTTCATTCATATGCAGATATGTTCCAGCACTGGGCCCACGGTTGACCCGGACAAAAGGGATTTAGACCAAAGAAGTCCCAGCACTCCAGATGTAGCCACATTTATTCAGAAACACTTTAAAGGGATTGACCTTGTGCCTAGCATAGTGGAGCATTGCCTGTATACAGTAAGTTACAGTAGTATAAAAAGACATTTTTTCTGTGCCATTAAGTTCTTTCTGTGCTTTCTGTGCTGCATTGGGACTGATGGCTGGCTAAGTGCTTGAGTGCGTTAACCTGTTTATTGAAATTACTTTGTTTAATCTGTTTAGATGACACCTGATGGTAATCCCTTTATTGACAAGCATCCTAATTATGCCAATATCATTTTGGCAAGTGGCTTTTCCGGTAAGACTATGATTAAAACTTTGCATTTACCTGTTCATGTGCTGTTCTGTGCTAGACATTTATTAGTGTTGCTGCACTCCATTTGCTATAATGAAGGTGTATAAGCTATATAATTTGGTGTACTACTACAACAACTCCAACTGGATTGAGTGCATGTCTGTAGTAAATGTGTAATGTATCTTGTGTGGCTAGCTATATTCAACATGCGGGCCTTCCACTACATGTGATACTAAACGCATTCTAAAATTCCTGCACGTACACCAGAGAGCACCATAGCAAATATGAGCAAATACTTGTGTACTTTAGAAGAAGAGTATAATCCTTATTGGACTTTCATGTTGTCTTCAACTCTGTTAACTGGGTTGAAAGCATGCAATTTTCTTGAGTATCAGTGTTACAGAGTGCTTGTTGTCTCCCTGTAGTAGCTGGTAGATGGTGTGACAGGTACCAGCACTTAAGAGTTCGGCTCTGGTATCTTTGGCTAGCACATATATATTGAGTAAGACATCCTCCTACCTTAACACTTTGAATTAGCTCTTCACACTATATACAGTGGTGGCAATGATGTGCTATACTATGTCTCAACTGCATTGTACTTGTGTGTATGTCATAGCAGTCTATTTTGCTTTGATCCTGCAGGTCGTGGCTTCAAACTGGCACCAGTTTATGGGAAACTACTTGCTGAATTAGCCTTGGGGAGAAAAACTTCATACAGTTTGGCTCCGTTTAGAATAAGCAGATTTCCAAATAGCTGTGCGAAATCGAAGCTTTAGATGTTTATAATATTATAGCTTTATCTGTAAGTATGTGTATATAATCATAGATAAGGTAATAGTGTGGAGATGTTGCGTAATCGATCGCATGGCTGTTCTCGAAGGGTGCAAAAGGGACTACCTTCAAGTTGCGGCTCGCGTTTTGCCACTTCTCGCTGGCCAGCCAAATGAAGAGGAATACAAAGGACTATCTGAATCATTTCACATGTCACTAAGGTTGTGCATAAAAGTTGCAGGTTAGTTATATATAATATAGCTATAGCTTAGCAATAGTGAGTCATAATCGATCACACGAGTACACAATTTATGTCAGCACATTGAACACCATTAGCACTGTACTGTTATATGTGTTGCACGCATGCGCAGCTACGCGTGCTCTGTAGATCTATGGGACACTAAATTGATGTGCTAGCTATATAGTGTAGCTATAGCTTCGCAGCTGGACGTGCATTAATTATAATAAATATATATACCTGACATGACATTGTCTGGGCTATTGTTTCTGTATAATATTATAATGATGACCACCCCCTCTGACACAATGTTATATAGATTTATTTTCAGACAGCATTACACATTTTCCTTTCTAGCTATATAATTGTAAATTGGTCTAACTGAGACGAACTGCGACTAGCTATGCAGCGCCCACATCCACTTCCAAACTGGTGCAGAGCCACGATAAGACTGTGTAGCTAAGTCAGACATAATATTATGGTAGCCGTGACTGGACGGGGCTGACTTTACTTTGCATCAGATGTTTGCACCTTTATTTTGTCCTTGTTATGAACTCATTGTATTTTAGGGGTCAGAAAATTTCTCCTATAAACTGTGTGTAAGCTATTCTTTAGTGACATGTGTTATAATTATGTGTGTATATAGTATGTGAATGTATGTATGTTTATTTTGTGAATGAAATTATGCATAATTTTATATGAAATCATGTGAATCATAAGCAGCAATGTACTGACAAGTCATGTATCTTCTGCAGGGCTAGTTGAATCACAGGAACTTGTCCCTATCGTTATGGTATCAGGCACCACTTTCACTCAACTGTCCCTACTAGTTACTGTAGAATGTGGCCCTTCTAAAGCTCATCTGGATACAGCAAAAGATACTTTCATGAAGTGTGAGAACTACTACACACACTGTTAGTATATGTACAGAGTTATCGGAAGGCACATTCTGTAGGTAACCTTACACTTAGTGAGAACCTGTCCTGAGATTGATTTTGCAAACATGGCAGGGGCAGGTACTGTACACAGGAATATTTGGGCACTGTCAAAAATTTCTGTGATTTTGAAATGCCAGCCGTTTACCAGTATAATTTATAGTATTTTATGCTTCACTATGGTAATGGCTAAGTATCTTTTATTTCCTTACAGTATGGCACTGCTTAAAGATGAAAGGTGGCCCAGTGTGTAGAGTCTCAGTCCAGTCACTCATTGAAAAGCTAAATGAAATGTTTGTGATAGTACAAGAGGGAAACTCTGTTCTTAGCCAATGTAAGCCTGTAGTGTTCTTCTTGGAGGGTATTGTTGGTCTGTTTCTAATATAACACCCTTCATATATTTCTCACAGTGCCTAGTACCTGGATGCTCCAAATGATATCCCAATGGTGCTTGCTTCTTTCCTTGTTGTGTGCTGTCAATGGCGAAGGTGGGCCTCTTCTTTATGGCAGTTATTCTGTTATAACTCCTTTATTGTATATCCTGTGTGAACCCCAAAGCGTCTTTGTTGCTAGGTATGTATGTACATGCCTACGTATATGTACATGCAGCACTAGGACATTTTTGTTTGATGGCTACTATTACCGTAGTCATATAATTAATTATTGGTGGTTTACATTACAGCAAAATTTGACTGCTGTACTGTAAACATGGTATATGACATGGTTGCTACACGCAGAGTAAGTATGCCTCTCTTCCTCATCCTCATCATCATCATTCTCGCCTCTCTTCCTATAATTTATTGCTAGAATGTTGACCAACAACGATGCCCACTGTTTCCCCTGTAGTGTCCTTGGCTAAAGAGCTGGTCAAGTCTTGCGTTGTGAGATGTAAAGAACACATGCCTAATACAAGTATGGGTAAAGATTTAGAGTATCTGTTTGCCACCGGTTATGATGGAGGTACACAGGAACCTGGAAGTAGTACAAACAGTATGGGGTGTGCTGGCGAAGTGACTTCAGCATCTGCAAAACCCAATGCCTGTGCAGAAATAAGCAGTCCATTGTTGAAAGGTAAACTGGATGCTTATTTGGCATACAACCATGCACTACAATGCAAGTTATTTAGTCAGTTGATTTTATTTCACAGTTTGGATGTGCATTGAACAAGGTGACTATATCAGTGCGCTGACATTGATCTGCAAAAAGCACAACTCAAGATTCCCAGAGTTGTATCATCTAATGGCTGGTTGGTGTCACTTTGCCATGTCCAGATACAACTTGGCACTGACTCACTTTTCTTCCTGTCTGTCTTGTGAGCAAATGATGGCTTGTGCCATGAACTGTATGAGCATGTGCTACAGACGTTTGGGCCAGTTTGATCTGGAACTGAAGATGCTGCATCACCTTTGTGAAGTAAGGAATCAAATAGCTTTTATATGGCAAAACTCAGTGCATGCGATAACTCCACCTTC
Organism: Aplysina aerophoba; assembly: GCA_949841015.1. Lineage (NCBI taxonomy): Eukaryota > Metazoa > Porifera > Demospongiae > Verongiida > Aplysinidae > Aplysina > Aplysina aerophoba. The sequence continues at coordinate 2,150,100 of OX465047.1, forward strand.
ACTCCACCAGCCTAGCAAATACGTAAGACTCACCCCATGACGTATAATATGGTATCTAGCTGTCATTTCTATTTAGCTTGCCTGATGATATGAGTGATGCCGTACACAAACGCAGAACTTGGCCGCTTTTTGCCCTAAAGATTCATGGTCTATGACCCGTTAACACCTCTTGGTTGGCAATTACGAGTACTAACAAAAATACTGTAGTGACTGTCTTTTTATTATTACATTATTTTGTATTTTGCAAAGTTACATAATTTTAGTTCTTGATAGTTGATGATTTTATAAGCTTGTGTACCCTCTACCCACTACAGGCAACTGAGCCAGTTAAGCAGAGCAGCACTATTCCTGACCGTATTCTTATCTGTGGCAACAGTGAGAATTGGGTTCTGTCATGTGGGGCCATTATCAGCAATGTGCCATCAAACATGGCAGCCTTGTACAGTCTTGCACAAAGGAATCTGAAGCTAAACAGGTAATGTTCCATGATTAATTTTATATAATTAAAAGCAACTCTGCCTATTGAGACACTTTGCGGTATACAGTATGTAGGTATTTGTAAGCTAGATAAATCGTTCACCTTATCAATGCTAAACTCCTTGTTTTGCTACCCTACATACGTAGGTCCAAAATGTGTTGTCTGAATTATATGATTATGTATGTGCTTATCTACATAACTGGAGTTTTGTGGCCAGAACTGTATAGAAATCTGTAATCAGTAATAATGCAGTATATTCATTGGTTTATGACCATAATGAACATCTGTGTGTGGTGATTGCTGATTTATGTAGAATAGCAGAATCTACCGCCCAACTGAGGTATCTGATGCAAAGTATGCCAGAGCATCCTGTGATGCCTGACGACAGAAGACTAGTGCCAGCAATATATGTAACTACCATCAAGGCATTTATACAAGAAGGAGAATGCAAAGAGGCTATCGAATTGTGTGAAACGTTGTCCTCCACTTTTTGCTGTGAAGGTTGGTTGCTTATGTGTCTGTACAGTATCAGTAACCATATCTACGGCGATTGGAGATGAAGACTCGTGGCTCACGTGGCTGAAACTCTGCGGTTGAGTGTAGGTCACCGGTTCAGGCGCTGGGTCTCTGTTCTTTTTCTCCAGTTGCCACTTCCTTCAAGCTGTTAAGTTAGCAAACTTGTACAAGTTACACACCAGCTTGCAAACGCTCACTGACAATATCAGTCAATGTGTCAACAGGTCACCAAGAACGAATATAAGCTAGAAAATTCAATCTGTTGTTGATACACAGAAAGTTATATTTTGAACAGTGACTCACTTCTGTTGTCATAGTGGCAAATATAGTCCACGGTTTGCTAATCGGATCCACTTGTATTTGCAAATCGTTGAAACACTGATTTTGAAACATGCCATTCCCTGGGCAGGTATGCACGTGTACAACACTGTACACATCCACACAACCTGCACACACACACGCACACCTCACCATTGCTGCCATTGTCACCGTGCCATGTATATTACATATTGTTGATTAGGTTGGGATGTCATGCACACAGAGGTTTTTATATTCTATAGATTATCAATCTGGCATTCGACATGGTTTGGACATTGTTGAGCTCCGTACTATTGTGGCAACAGCTACCTATCTTAAGGGCCGAGCTTTAATGTGCTTTATGGAATGCAGAGCAGCTGAGGCATTAGAATGCTTTGAAAGGTAATGGTAATTTGAATAATATATGGGCCAGTACTGTAGATGCATTAGATGCTGTGTTACACTATCATATTATATTTCATGGCATGATTTTGTGTAGTGTTCAGGCTATGATATCAGATCTACGTGACGAGAGCCTTCACACGCAGCAGATCCTTGTGTACATTGATAGAATTGAGGTAAGCCATTATTCACACTCTTTTGTATGCCACCACCTGATTACATTTGTGTAGTGTACTGATGATACAGATCAAAACAAGGGGATTGTTAGAATTCACTGTACCAAATATTTACAGTGGTATGGAATTTAGAAGTTCTGTGCGCATGCATGAGTTATATTGATGCTCAACATTGGTGTGTAATGTACTGTATTAGAGATGCCACAATGAAGTAAAAATAATGCTTATCTAAAACAATGCATGTAAATGAAGACGGCAAATTAGTTATAGATAACAGCAAAATGCAATACCAAGCAAAGTCTTGCTACATCATCCCAAGTAAAATTTAAGGAATTTAATGCACACTAGGAAAAACATACATGTGTCATACGCTATAGTTATGGTGTGTTTGACTATTTTTATATCTCTGACCTCTTCCTCAAATTAGTTTTCTGAGTAGTGTAGCTTTGGGATTTTGCCTAGTGAGAGCACTTGGAAAATCTTGTGTTAGTTTTTAGATTACCAATAAATGCAAAAGAAACTAACTGTCATGCCACATGAGCCTTACTTGCAGTGCTGTTGTGAGTAAAAAGCAGGCAACTGTGAGCATTTGTTAGTGTGTAAACGTCATACTTGTTTACAAATTTATTACTTATGTGCATTTAGTAGTTGTGCCGTTTTAACTTCTACTGCAATTCTTAACTATTCTTACAGTTATGCTTCTGAAGATGCTTGTAAGTGGATGAACATTAACTAGCACCTTTTGCCTAAAGATCATTCCCATGTACTGTGCATTTCTATGCAAAACGTTGCCTAATTTCACCCAGATTAGAAAATGAACTTATTTCCCAATGTGCTTGTGCCTAGTATTTGATTTATCACCTGAAATAGTAAACAGCTAGGTTGTCATGTAGGACTGCTTTCCTTTACTCAGGTGATTACTGCAAATAGTTTAGCTATTTGCCTTGTGAAGTTAGGGAAGAATGAAACTGCACTGGCGTCCTTGATGTCTTACATTGCTAATCACACCGTTGGTAAGTTCACACAACATTAGAGCTGTGCTTATTTATAATTTGCCAGTTTATTTATCATTGGCCAGTTGCTATTTCATGCACAAGTTATTACACTGGCCTATATTGATCATGCATTAGTTGCTGAAGATGTAAAAGCAAAAGTAACATTGCAGATAACAAGCTAATGCACGATTGCAAAGCCATTAATTACCGTTGATAATGTCTTGTCACATGGTAGCCATTCACACTATCTACAGCTGAGTTGCATTGATGAGCTTTCACATAGGAAATAACTGCAACATGAAAGCTCATCAACGCAACTCAGCTGTATGAAGCCATAGCAATGAGCCTCTACAACATTATCCACACTATATATATATGTGTTTGTAGTTACTACGTCCATCAATACTGCCTTTTAAAAGGGAAGATCTGAGTATAGAGGTGCCTTTGCGAAATGCCCGTGACTGCTGAAATACCAACCAATGTTTGGTTCTGAGTCATGTTATCAGTTAAACTGATAACATGACTGATTGGGATCAACTTGAGGCGAGCATATTGTTTGATAGAAATTGAGTATATTTATTTATTGCGTTGACCAATATGTGGAGATTCGATATGTATGCAGTATTATACTAATCAACATAGTTGGAATACCTTGACACCCATTGATCTGGCAGGAATGTATTTAGTAACAAATACCTTGCCTAGTTATCCTTTAATGTAGTTACAATTCTAGTTTGTTAGTGGAATTCTACTTTTTGCATATGGACCCTGACCATGGTACTAATAACAAGTAGTGCAGGACCACAACGCTGATCAGAGCCACTGAATATTGTTGACGCCGTGGTCATTCAAGCATTTGCCTACCATTGCAGACCATATGTCTGTTTAACCTTACTCAATTCATATGAAGCTCTGAATGATATGCCACCTCCTGCTATGTGTATACAGTTCAGCAAGAGATCATGTACAACTACAGCCAACTTCTAAGAGCAAAAGGACTTTTGTTGGAAGCAGCCAAAAATTGGCTCACATTTAGGCAGATATGGCCAAAGAATGAGAAGGAATGTGATGAACTACATCAAATGCAGAGGCTTCAGGACCACTCATTGTGAGTGCAGGACTATAGAATGTGTGCAAGTCTGATCCCAATGCAGAAATACAATGTACAATACCCACTTTCTGAATGAGGAAAATGTATTTGATATCTTGTTTTATGTCTTGTATTACCTTTCCCTGCAGGTCATGTGGCACTCCTGATGATGTGGCTCTGATGTGCAACAAATATGATGCTGATTGGCTGAAGTACTGTGCAGTGCATCAGCTATGGAAAGAGCTTCATTGATGACATTGCAGCTGTTTGTATGTACCAATAGGAAGGCATATGTATTTATCACAGGTACACAATTCAATGGAGTCAACTGATTGGTATAAAAGATGATATACTGTACGCATGTTTGGCATAGACTGTTTTGCCACTAACTCATCTACTAGCTATAGATTGTCCATGTGAATCATAATGGTTGCAGTGTGTATAAAGTATGCAGATCTCTGTCATCCACTTAGGACTATCCACTCTCGTATTGTCTTGTCTGGTGCATTGAGGACAGCACTCAGTATCCCTGGAGCACTTGGGTCTAAGATTGCCGTACCTTATAGGAAAAGTACAGTATGCTATAATTATTCATGTATCCACCTTGCAGTACAAAGAGCTATACACTATTAAAATTAGCCAACTTACCCATGCTAACATTGTGTCCTGTCCTCCTATGGTGCCACACAGCTATTCTTATTCGTCGTTTGCTCAGTGCTTGCAGATCAATGGGTATGCACATTTCCTGTGGTGACAAACCAGTCTTATATATTAAGTGAATGTTCCTTTTGATGATGGAGTGCATGTGTACATACAGGTTTAACAGTTCAAGCAGTGCTAGGTAATACAGACAATGACTTTCAGTATTTTCTTACTTCATTAAAATCAGGATTGAGTGATCCCATGCAAACAGAAGTCTTCATCTTCAGCTCAACACGTCTATCCTTCAACAAGAACCTGTGTGAGTGTCAAGTGTTGGCAGAGACTAGCTACACATGCCCCACATGATGCTAACAATGCAGTACCACATGGCTTGCATGATATCAATAGTATGCTACTAACGTACAATTTCACATAGGGATTGGCACTGGTTGAAGAGTGTGTTGGAGAAAGCCTTGCAGCCTTGACCACATGAATGCACAGTGCTTTTGATGAAGTTGAGTAGTTCATGCTGATCAGAACCTGCCCATTGTTTCCAGCACCATTTACGTAAATGAAAGCCTGCAAGGTGAATACATATAACACTAAAACACTTATTAAGTTGAAATCCAGGGCCCACTCCTGATTCTTGTCTTTCCTAGTGAGTACCCATTATATGCTGTACGCCTATATATATGTATAATATAGTACTCCATGGAAGTGTAATAATAAGATAGGTGATACATTGAAATTGTACAAAGGAGTGTGTTACTTTGTGTACTTACAGGGTATTGATTCTTGAGTGTCAATGAGAATGTCATCACGCCACCATGTAAAGCCCTGCGCAGTGGTATTGAAGTAGCTCCTAGGAAGTCATCCCGGCTAATGACATCATAATCGAATACAACCAACCTACAGAATGATAACATTGATCAGGTGTATTTGTTGCCACAGTGACTGCTTAAGAATTTTTTGAACTCACACTAGTTCACTGTGGCGCACTATGGAGGCTGAAATGCTGGGGTAGATAATGTCTTCTTTGAAGACTGGGTTCAGGTTCTCACTGACAACTCTAGTACTTCTTTTAGTATGCTAGGAAAATTGATGGGGAGTGTAACAGATAAGTATACATGTCATGAGGTCTGTACAAAGCTATATCTATCTGTCTAGTAACTGACCTTTCCACCAGGTGACAAGTAAAGGACAACATAAGGGTCTGAAGAGCCATTTGCATCAGCAGAGAGCAGATTCTTCAGTTTTCAAATGAAGGCATAAATAAAAGGGCAAAGTATTGTGGGTATACTGCCAGTGTGGCTGCAAGATGTATACATAATTGTGAATAATACCTGGCACAAAATGATGTGAATTTTCAGCTCTGAAGTCTCTCCACAGTACTCCATTGTGAAGTCTATGCTGCCACAAGAATCTATATTTTATAATAATATGGCAAAATTATGGCACAAATTGAGTATGTTGCTCATTTTAACTTGTTTACTGTATGAAATTACATACAGTACGTACATCCACTGTACATGCATATACAAATTTGCTAACTTTTCATCCGTCCCTGCTTGCTTCCCATTGGCCGGAGAGACAATGACTTAACAAAAGAATGCCTTTCCTTTCGAGATTTCTTGTCTTGTCTGTCTTGGCTTACTGAATGTAAGAGTACATTCTCACTTTGCTTACTTGCCACTGGCAGTGAAACGCTCCTTTCCAATTTTGCACCACCATCAAGGCAGACATCTGAGGACTGCCTTGTGTCAGACGCTCCATCCTCATCGCAAATATCCATGGCAGCCTGGTGAACAATCTTCTTCCGTGTTTTCCCCCGTAGTCGGTTGACCATTTGAGAACTGGCCTCAGGAGATATAATGAATGAATCTTGTGGGCACTGAAAGTCTCTGCAATAAGCTAAAGCAGGAGAAACATCATCAATCGTACATACTGGTAGCCCACTTTCATCAATAAAATCTTCTTCTTTGATGGCTACAACACCATCTGCAGGAAACTCAGTTTCAGATGTAGCAGATGATAGAGAATCAGAATGCAGAGGTGTGTGGACTGGACTTGCAGGCTCTTCTTTGTTTGCTGCAGAAACCTTCCCACTCCATGGCTCAGTATGGACATGGTAGCATCCTGCATGATCCATGTAGGGCTCAAAGTCATGGGTGAACCACGCTCCGGTTTTCTTCCACAGCTGTATAAAGTATAAAGTTGATATGTTGCATTGTATGCAGATATATCTTTGGGTATTGGTGCAGAGAGAGTGCTTAGTGCTAAGTGTGCTTAGTGTGCAGTACATACGGTGTATGCAGTGATTTTGAAACACTGAACACTGATGATAATTAACTAATAAGGCAACCCACACACTGGTTTATATAAAAATGACTATAATAATCTCCTTTCATCTCACCTACATACTCTGGTCTAGTTCATTGGATGGCATTCTTATAGGAAGGTAATGAATTGCATAGTTTAACAAATGCGCCATAGTTTATATAATTATCTGTATGTACATCATACTACTGGGAACACACTGGAGCATGCAGGAGTAGTTGTGTTACTAATAAGTATTTTGAATACGTATTTGTGGAATGCAAAACTATCCTATATAATGTCATGCACATACCTCTCTGTAACTAAAGCACACTCTGCAAAGTGTAACTTTGTGGCAGTTCTTCAGGGTGTAAGAACATCTGCACCTTGGGCAAATCTTCTAAAAAGGGTAACAAATCTATCAGTAAATAGGTTAATAGTTTGCTGTGGAAATTATCCTGAAAGAAAACTCTGAACACATCTCTGACCTTTGTGCAGTCATGGCAATTCAAAGCTTTTTGTGGAAGTCCTCTGCTTTTGAAACTGACACCGCAAAGAATGCAGGAAGAGTCACCATTGCCGGAGCATTTGGAAACAAGCTGATGGTACTTCTTCGCATGTTCCCTGCAGCATTATATTTAAATAATATACTGTTTACACTATTCCACAATGTTGCATGTAGTCAAACACTGTATGTTCCATAGTATGGAAATTAATTCTTTTAAGACAATAGTAATGCACTTAAGCATTCATGAAAAATACTGTGTACTTTTATATTTCTCTGCGGTAAGTATGAAATAGGTTACACTGACAACTATACGTACATACTTAGGAATTATCTTTACTGAGCATCTTAGTTGGACAAGAGCAATTGAAAGCACATCTGTTTCAGCAACAGAACTACAAATTTTCTAATAGCCATGAGAGGAATGAGTGGAGGGTATATTTAATTACACATCTGTACAATCTCTTACTTTACTCATCATTTAGTTTAACCCACACCCACAGATTTCCAAAATCCAAAACAACCTAACGAGAAGCCTCCTGGGTGTAGGTATACAGAAGCACTCTGACAAGTACCATCTGCCCAATCCCCCGGCTAGTGTAGTTTCAGATTACAGAGGGGCACAGAGAGGTATGTGATCAATGTTATAGATCAGTCATGTTTGTCACTTTAATAATCACTCATATATGCATTACTATGCATCCCTCTTTCAAATAGTGTATAGCTATCACAAAAATAATATCTCCTAACATTTGCTATGATGAATAGTTGTGGCACCAGACAAAGAAGACTTTCATTATGAGTAACGTTAGGACTCCACAAGCGACAATAAACAAAGAGCAAACTTACTGCTTTCTGAAGAGATCATCCATATCTTCAGCTGCAGCTTGCATAACAACTTTGTGGATTACCTCCTGCTCTTCGTCACTTAAGGTGCAATAAACTTTGCTTTCCTCATCTTGGTACAATTGATCCCAGCTGGAGTGGCATGTGGTAGTATTCTTGGCTGCTAATGTGGACCAGCCAATGCATAATCTGTAACATCATTTAAGGAGTGAAACAAATTTGATTATCTTCATGATTTTGGTATTGAGGGAGTGGCAACACACTGAATATTGAGAAGTAGTAGAATTCTTAGTAGCCTGCTCATAAGCCACTCCTAGAATGCTCAAAGTACACTACAATTGAATACTAAATACTAGGTGTATAGACTTAAAAAGCTACGCTTGGACGGTTGTGAACATGTAGCACCATGTTCTCTGTCTTGCCACTGAACACCTTGCTAACATGTTTCTTTGTGGACCTGTACCTTGTGGATGTATGTAGTGTACTACATGACATTTGCCTTGAATAAGTGTATATAATTACTTTCAAACCACAAGTTATAATAATGTTATGCAGCCATTTCTGGATTGACCCAGTGAACACCTGGGCTACAAGAAGTGTAACTAGCAGAAATGTTCTGTCTGATGCAAAATTGAATGAAACTGACACAAAAATATGCTTAGATTTAGCTAGTCTGCACCCTTATCCAAGATCAGTATTTAACAAGTAGGACCACATTTGGTTTCAAAACCCATTCAAATCAGTCGGTTTTGACATATTCTTGCGTACACATATAGATATGTTGCAGTACGTGGACGTACCTGAAGGCTTATAACTTGTACATCGATCATATATATATACATCTCTAGGTTCATCCAAAGGTGCAAACACAGAGCAGTACAAACACCGACCAGCTCTACCATCACTGTAGCAGTGAACTACGTAGTTATAGTATCCTAAAGGCGCAAGTGATGGGCGATGGACTAACGGTACTGAGATTAGACCCAGATCGCAATATGTTATACACGCTCGTGTGCCTGGAGCATCTTTAAAACGTCGGCGCTATTCATCGACGCTAATATTGACAATAATGTGTAGCTATCTACCTGTCCGCCGTACTAGTATCTATGACCGTACTGACGTTGTCGCTTGCCGATTAAATAACAGGCCTAGGAAGCGAAGAAATACTTCAGGGACTAACCTGCTCATCTTGGACAATCTGGCATCAGAAGGGTAGTACGTGGGTGATTCTCGGAGCTCCATGCCAACAGACACTGCGACTACGTAGCTATCTTGCTTCTTGCCTTCCGGTAGGTGCGACGTTGTGCTGTGCTGCGGGCGCGGACCTATTATAATAAGATTCATGATGTCACGAGTGCGTGGGCTGCACTGCGGGGACCGCCCTCTTTCGGCTAAACCAAGATGAGTATTCCACTTCACATCTCCTACTGGAACACATCGAGTGTTCCACCAAAAGTTGAAAACTTTACTGTGCACGTGAGTACTGCAGTGTTGTGCACTTCGTCCTCAAATCGCTTGTACCCTACTAGCTTAATTGACTACTGTAGATGTTCAGCCATCAGTCCGCCCGTTCAGGGTGGTTTTCGACCTATAATAGAGCTCCGTGTGCCCTGATTCACATACCCAGTAAAGCAATACATGATGTAAACTCTGTATTTAGACTGTATTCAGCACCGTGGATTTTTCACATCCACTTATACACAACTGGCGTCAAATATCCCCCTGTGGAAGCCTGTGTCCATACGTACGTATATGGAAACCTGTGTCCAAACATGTGCACCTTCGTAGGGGTCAGTAACAACATCCTTTGATTATCTTCTACCTTCATGGGTGTTACTGCCAACATCCTTTGATAGTCTTCCACCTACATGGGTGCATAGATATAATAGCACCGCCATCATAGCTGCCAGTATCGTTTGATTGTCTTCTGTTGCCCTTGAAATACTGTGAGCATCACAGCAAGACTCCTTGAAGGTGGTCCTAGCAGTTTCATAACTTTAAGTAATACATCAGATCTGTATCCTGGCTGACTGGCACTCTTTGTCTGTAAGCAATATATACCTTAATTGCATGTTAGGACTGGACTTGCACTGCGCCTCAGAAGCCAATTACTTTTACTTTGCTTGCAACCAAAAGAGGAGAAGTATCACAGAAGTCTGGTCCTTCCCTTATATTTTCACAAAGAGTGGCTTGCTGATGTATCTGCATGTGCCCACTCACATGAACGTACGCATGCATGTGCACGATAAGCACACAAGCACATAGTTTGCTCATAGATTCTAGGTAGCTTGTATAATCCATGGTTTGCTCAACTGTGCCTCTAAGCTGCAGCTCTAAAAGGTGAAATGTGCACCACATGGATAAGAAAACTGAACTCTGCTGAAGTCAATCTATTGAAAATCTTCGGCCAGTGAACATATAATTCATGATACTTTCAGTTGCTTCTGCTGTAAGACCAGAAAAGAATGGCCATGACATTTCTGTGACACGATGAAATGGAACGGTGAAACAATCAACTATATTTGAACTACATGATGCTGAAACAGTATCTGTATGCCCTGAATATACGCCTGATTGCACCTGCAGTATACACTTCATATACTGACAATAATCATAAGCTGCATTTTTAGCAGCCATATTCTCCATTTCAGAGGACTTTAACTGCAACTGAAGACACTGTGTATTTTGTGTGATATCACAGGCATCCCGATTGCAAACAGTTGATGAGTTGTGCAGGGAGATTTTTAGTGAAATTGAGGGGCACCTTTCTTTGACCGTGGACAATGTTTCTCTGTTTCATCGCAAGAAAAGGGTAAGAGAAATATACGATTGTACCTATTGTCTGCTGTAGACTTGAGAATGCACAGTTTTACCTCAATATCTGTGTCTGTCTAATGTGTGTGTGTGTGTGTGTGTGTGTGTGTGTGTGTGTGTGTGTGTGTGTGTGTGTGTGTGTGTGTGTGTGTGTGTGTGTGTGTGTGTGTGTGTGTGTGTGTGTGTGTGTGTGTCTGTGTGTGTGTCTGTCTGTGTGTGTGTGTGTGTGTGTGTGTGTGTGTGTGTGTGTGTGTGTGTGTGTGTGTGTGTGTGTGTGTGTGTGTGTGTGTGTGTGTGTGTGTGTGTGTGTGTGTGTGTGTGTGTGTGTGTGTGTGTGTGTGTGTGTGTGTGTGTGTGTGTGTGTGTGTGTGTGTGTGTGTGTGTGTGTGTGTAAATGTACTAGTATGCAAAGCAGTGTAGTACTATCCTTTTGGAATGGCACATGCATGTAGGCGTGTAATAGTGCCATAGGGCACTCCCAGTGGTAGGTTAAGTGCCATTCATGCTGTGCTTCTTTTGGCATTCATGCAGCAATGGCTCAATCCATTGAAGTATGTGTGGGAGGTCACTTGCATTGAACCTGGAGTTCAGCTGGAATTTATACCAAAGAAGCGATACATCAAAATCCGGTACTAATGTTGAGTTCCACACAACATTTCAATTGTGTTTGACTGAAAGAGCACTTTGTTTACATTGTCTTCCAGATTTCTGGATGGTGCATCTAAAACCTTACTAATTGATGAAACCCAGACTGTAAGTTAGACAGCTAATGCTTCTTTCCTGTGAGAATCCATTGATCAATACCCTTCAAATTTACCTAGCATGGCCAGAACATGGCATATATGCAGAGTCGTAATGTCTCAAGTATTTTCTTCTAATTATTATACAATAGGTCAGTGAGATTGCAAGAGAGGTGTGTGCATCACTGAGGTTGGATAAAGAGTCACAGGTTTGTTTACCATGCATTGAAACTTACATGCTGCATACCCAAATTATCACAGACAAACTGGCCTAAGTTTCACTATTATACTGATGTAACATTTGGCACCCTCTAGAAACATTGCTAGGACTAACAGTGCTGTAATGTACTGGATTTACAACAAACGGTTTATACTTATATGTTCAGATTTCCCTGCTTCCTGAATGCGTGAGTGACAAGAAGGGTATAGGGCCAATAGTTCTCAGCATGCAACTTCTCACTGAATTTGGTGTCTTTAGCAGATCACGAAAGCGCAATTAGTTGGCGTAAAAGCAGACCAAAATTGGTAGCTGTATGTATTATGTGTGTATGCTCCTAAGGACTGTTGACACCGTGTAAACTTGGGTTGCATAACATTACATCATTTCTGTGCAATTAATGTGTGTGCATAGTGTAAATGGTATGCATGTCTCTGTCATAGTTGTTGTGGTTCAGTGCTCATAGTTGCGTGTATGATAAACTGCTTCACCACTTGAATGACGTTGCATGGGGGTAGCGTACGTGTGTACAAGCCGCACAATATTAGGCATGGTTAACTTTACTATGTAGGAAATGACTTACAAAGTGAGTGTGACTTCATGGTGATGGTGTTTTTTCCATTAACAGCTCATATTATATATGTGTGTATATATAAACATATTATGGTATATAGCATGAATCAATATTATGAATGTGACAGTACAACACACCAAGTGTTAAGGATAATCCTTCCACTGCCCATCCAGGATGACCTGTCTCTACTAGTTGCTAAAGACTACTCAGTTAATAAGAGGTATGTGTTTGCCTAAAGAAGCTGGTACTGATGACCAAGGAACTACATGTGTAGCTCACACTCAGTGACGTGTCGGTATCAGAAATTGTACATGATGTACGTAGATATAATTGCCATTACACAGTATACAAATGACACAGTACATAAATGAAGCACTTTGTACTTAGCACCATTTACATAGATCTGATGCACTGAGAACATGACTGACACAGGTACCTGTCTTTATCATGAGCGTGTGTCACTGGTAACCACTAATCATTGTGTTGTAAAAGCAGCTAGCTTAGTGTTTTGATTGCCATTAATGTCGGGATGTTGTTTATATGTTAGCAATCAAGTACTGTATGGCCGGAAATTTTGGCGGGCTGATATTTTAGCGGATTGCTGAAAATCTGTCATTTAGCAGAATTTACTTTGGCGATTGAGCCAGTTAGCCATAACGATATTGAATAACAAAATGGCTAATCGAACGCGCTGGAAATATATCCGGACTGCTAGTTTTGGCTGAGTTAGGACAAAGTTCATGATGACATGCAACTAAAAACCAGACAAATTGTTGTTACGCTTAATCTTGACAGTTTTCAGCATGTCGGCCTTTACAGTGACCGCATACACGTCAGTAAGATTGCCTTCCTCACATTGACTGACAAGCCAACTCTTCTCCCACCTCCGGTGTACAAAATTTGGACTTGATGTCCTCATACGCAGCTATCAATGGTGGCGCTTCTAGCAGCAGGCCTATATATATATTATGCATGAAAGCTATGATGTCACAATCATGATTACATCACACTGTGAAGTTTTTTGGCAGATGAAATATTGGCAAATTGTTCTCAAAACCGCCAATCCGCCAAAGTAAACTCCATGCCAAAGTTTCTGGCCGTACTGTATTAATCACCAATGCCTCCTATGCAGCCACCCAGTAAGTCCTGTGGGAGAATCTGGATCAGTCTGTAAGTGTGCTGAGTCATGAGCTTGTACGGGATGCTTTTGATTCAGTGTTTTGGACAATGAGCATAACACTTCTCTAAGCATTTCTGTTACTCTGTGGCAGTACCACTACTTAGCAGATGTATTTGGTTTACCTGTATGGGTATGTGCATATCCTTGTACATACGTTGTTTGCTTCATCCTTCTGTTAGCCCCAAGTACTCTTCGCCATTTGCGGACAACTTCATTGAGTGGATTTAACCTATCCCCACTTCTCAAGAGCAAGTCACCGAAGGGAAAGCCCTCCACTGTTGTGGGCTCTTCCATGTCTCCCAGTATGAGAAGAAAAGGCATTGTAAGCTATATAATATATATTAATTCCTGTGTTTGGTGTGACAACATGCCACACTATGCATAAACATAGGACTCGCAGAAGTCTCCATCTGCTCGTGAACACGGTGGAAGTCGCCCTAGGACTCACTCATTGGGCTCATCTTCTCTTGAGCAGCTGGCTCAAATGTTGCCTCAGGCACACTACAAAAAGTGAGATTTTTCACACATAAATACCATTTGGACAGCATCATCTTGGCAATGTTTCACTCATATGCACTATTTGTGATCCAGTGTTCGACTGAATAACAAGCCCCTCAAATAATGCCACTAGGTTATATTACATCATTCAGCTATTAGCAACAGCCAGTTTGTACAACTCACCTTGACTGGTAGGTATTTGTGTGTTTATTAATAGTTTGACAGCCTATCACAGTTATAGGCAGTTGGCAGCCCACCTAGTGCTACGACAATGCCATTCCCTATTCCTAATACTACCCTTGTAGTTCTGTATTATGGAATTTCTTCAAGGGGGGGGGGGGGCAAGGTTAAGGTTTTAAGAAGAGCAGGGCAAGACTAGCTGGAGACGAATGACACAAGGCTTGATATATAATTCATAAGGGAGGGGTGAGACGATAGCAAAATGGACCTTTGTGCCACCCTCTCCTACCCATCCCTAAATGCACCCTACTGTGTCAGCAGGGAAAGTGAAGGCATGGCTGGCCCTGCAGTCCTTTTGGTGTTCACTGACGCTTGTATCATTGGCAATAGCGCTTCCGTCGGTCAAAAGTTGAATTACCTTCCAGATCAATGTCAGACAGGTACAGCTGAAATGATGATTGGCTATTATGTCTGTTGCAACAGGTACCATGAGCCTTTGCAGACATCGTGGTACTTGTACTGTGCACCAGTAGACTACAAAGGCAGAGTCCAGAAAGCATTACCTATTCATAACTTTAATCATTTGCACCTAGTTCAATCGATCAATCAGTCAATTCAGAAAGGGTTATCTCCCCCATGCAGGAGCTTAATGTGTCTATACTAGCATACGTACATGATAAAAAATAATATGCAAACTTAATCAAAGTTATTGGTCCATCTACCATCTGGTCTTCTTTGAGGATGTCTATCTTGTATTCAATCTCAACCATCATATACTTTCTTCGTCACTCTGCTGCTACTCGTCTCCTCTAACCTTTGCTTCCAGTTCTGCTGCCATCTCCTCACTAAATCTAGTACTCCCTCTTGTCTCAATCTATTGCCAATATCAACATTCTTATTCTGCCCAGTAATGACACCCCCTCTATAGCACCCTCATGTGTAACCTGTATTTGTTCCCGATGCTTTGGGTGTTTCAAACAGTACTGCCAATGGAATAATTAGTTCTGCGCATGCGCAGCAACACTTGCTTCGATTATCAACTAGCTGCTAAGAAAGCAACCATTCTCTCTCTGTTCAAGGCTACACGGACATCAGAGATGTAGTAAACATACAGCTGTTAATGTCTATTTCACAATAGAAACAAAGTTGTTGAACAAGATTTTACGGGTTAGCTATATGCCATCATGAAGCCTATGCTGGCAAAGTATATCGAAATTGTTCCTCCAGGATTTCCTCTAGAAATGATTCAAAGCAATGAATGCTGCAGCGCAGGAGGGCCATCGCAACATTGTAGACATTTTTGTGCGTTCACTTAAATTTGTCCGCAAAACCTGTATTAGAAACTGACTAATATGCAAAGTGCACCAGAGTGTGAATCATGTTTGCCAATGATTGATTAGTTTAAATTGTGTCTTCAGAAAACTTGGCAAGGAATGATTTTGTGGACATTGTAATTTAGAGATAGATGTGATAGTATTGTGCAAGACACAACTTTTAATATAGGCATGTCCTTGAAGAAAATATAGAGTAAAATCAGAAACTTTCCAAAAATGTCTATGGTATTTCCAGTGATCGATTGCTTTGAATCCTTTCTCCAGGAAAACCTGGAGGAATGATACTGTTATACATTGCCAGCAAGGGTTAAATGACACCATATTTCTAGCCCATAAAATCTAGTGCAAACAACTTTATTTCCATTATGAAACAGCCATGAACCCAAGCCTCACATCCATAAGTCAAGGTAGGTATCACCATGGTATGCATCGGTCTCAGCTTCATGCCCTTTGTCAATTATTTCCTTCCTAACACTGTACTACTAATTGCACCAATCTTTGATGCCATTCCTATCTTTGCTCCACCTCAACATCCATATACTCATCACCACTAATCATTACACTAACTATCTCTGCCCCCACATACCTTTTACACCTCTCAATTGACATCTCATCTCTCTGATGACCAGAAAGTAGTCTATGATGGATCTCTGATTCCACCCCTTGTATTCCCACGCAAACTTATGAATATCTTTATGTTGGAACCTTGAATTTGTCACCACCATGTCATCCTCTGCACAGAATTGCAGGAGCTTTTACCGTTTCCATTCTACCATATCACGTAGCCTCCAAGTGACATCTGCCAGCATTTTCACATTGCTTCCAACTCAGGCATTCAGGTCCCCAATGACCATTAGCTTGTCCTGCTTCTGCACTTCCTTCACTGTCTCCTGCAGCTGCTCATAGAAACCCTTCTTCACTTCATTCTTGCTATACTCAGTCAGTGCATATACTTGGATCACTGTCACCCACACAACCTCCATTCTCAGTTTTACGCTCATTATTCTGTCACTTCCACACTTCCACTCCTTCGTGTAACCACTCATCTTCTTTGAAAGGAATACAGCCAGTCCCGCTGTAGGTAGAACACGTCCACAATGAAAAGTTGTTCGTAACATTACAGTAGTGGAGGGGGCCAAAGACAATGGTATTGTTGTATATACCTGTAGCTAGTAGGATGTGCACGAACAGTTGAAGTATGCTGGTATTGTAGCCCTGGCAGTTAAGCATACTGAACTGTGATATGGTGATTTTGGTGACAGTGAGCATTATCTGACATGTTTTACCCTTTATATGTGGCACTGAGGAAAGATTGAGCAAATGTCTTTGCAATTGCTTCTACTGGTATTGTACATATATTCGTTAAATGTCCTGTTTGTACATCCGGGTTTCAGTTTACCTGTCTGTGTGGTTTTTATATGTGCTAACATTTCATAAGTCCAGAGAGGATGCCACAGTCATGTCATTTTCTCTACTTGTGTAGGCAGATGTCAAAGAAGTATCAACTGCGCCTTGATACACCATGGCTTGATCCTAGTAAAACACTAGGCCAACAGGTTTGTTGATTATTGAAATGTATTGATGCCATTCCATTGATGCATGCCTGCTTCACTGATTGCGTTAAGTTAATGGTTGAATCTAGGGCTACTAGGTGCCGAACATTCCTGCATAATATTTTGTAGGATGTTTGGGCTGAATATGAATCTGTTACAGAATGTTTTGCTTTCTAACTAATGTAGATAGTGATCAGATCATGTACCAGCTTGAGCAGGTTCAACCCTTGCTGACGATTGAAAGTAGTCAGGACATGCGATATAGACCTGAGTGGCTAGGTAGATTCATATCAATCAATTCGTTGCGCTAGCCAGAACACTGAAACAGTAATTCAGACGTTTCGGCAACCTACGGCTGCCTTCATCAGTAAATAATTGATACTTACAGGCCCGCATGTATAAATACAATAGGGCAGTCAGACGATGATGTGGTCACGTGAGGTATAAGGGTACAGCAAGAAGGAAACGTGTGAATTTGACTAAATACATAACCTAAATAAAACTAAAGGAAGGAGGGTGGTGGTGACAGAATTAACGTAATAATAGGACACAACCAAGTACAACCTAATAAATAACTTAGTAAACTAATTAAAGGGAGGAAAAATACAGGAAAAAGGAAAAGGATAACAATGGTAATAACACAATAATAGCAGGACACCAGATGGATGTACGGTCAGGTCAGTAGTGCAGCTTTAGAGTCCTGGCAAAGTACCCCTCTCCCTGTTGAGTGGGACTGGTTGACTGAAGTCTACCTTCATGCTGTGCTTCTTGCAAGGCTGTCAGATGTTTGTGTAGACTCCTGCTGTGTAGAGGAGCAGTGCCAAGGGTAGTCATCTCCCTTGCTCAAATGTTGACCCCTGGAGGGCCTCCACATTGGCAGTGTGGCTGGGTGGAAGAGCAGGTGAAATGCCTTCATTCCAGTTCATCAAGGTAGTCTTTAGGTTTGGAGGGTCACTCTACTGTGTGCTGAACAAAGCGAAGCATCCTGGTCAAAATATTCCCAAGGTTTTCACCTCTCCAGCTGGTAAAGGAGGTCTATTCAATATCATTGCTAATGTGTCAGCTAGCTGAAAAACCTCACTTCACTTCATGTAATGTTAAGTCTTCTTCCATACAGGGAGTGGATGAAGATGATGATATCATTCTGATGTACAGATATTTCTATCACTTAGACCTTCACCATGATTCGATGAATGTGGAAATACTATTCAAGCAGGCTAGGTGAGCTTAAGCCGATGCACATAGTACCATGTCTTGTGCCCCAATCATCATCACCACACACCAGGATAACATCTCTCATCTAACATGAAAGATTTTATAAAGATTTAGCATGCCATTTCATAATTATTTATATATTATTTTTGTTTACAGACAGTATTATGTGAACATTTTATATATTAGATTATTTCATAAGTATATACACTATGGTGGTTTGATCTACGTATCCATGAGACTTACACAATGTCATGTATTGTTTATGTTGAGTTTGAACATAGGTTTACATTAATTGCTCCCATATATTCTTGTGTAATCGTAACTTTTCACCATTCAAAGTGTAAGCAATGGAAGTATTGAGCAGCTAATACTAGATCACAGTCATATGTTCTGTTATGGTATATACGTATTTGCATAGCTAACTAGTTTATGTGGTATGCTATTGAATTCAACATGCTGCAATATATATAGGAGGTGCTTAAGTAAATAAAGTAAGCAGCAACAGATGTGTGGTTGTTTTACAGAAGGAGTAATTGTGTGTATGCACAATTACAGCGGTTACACCGCCTTGCTGAAGATAAGCCATGACTCTGTAGAACTTGTATGAAAGTCCCTAATAGATTGATTTGATGTAACCTCATCAGTGAAAGCAAACTTCAGTACTTTGAGCTGTTGAAAGACAATGTATTAACCTTATATACTAGTGACATTGGGGAATGTATACGAGTATAATTAATAGTAGTGTTACCTCCTCTGGATTTGTTAGGCACTTTACATTATAGCACTAGCAAGGAGATTGTGAGCTTTTAGCAGAATTTACTAGTTACAGTAATTACTTATGTAATTATTTAATTATTTCTCATATGCACCCTATCAAGGTTAATTTTGGTTTTGCACGTTTTGCTGTGCATTGTAATTGGTCTAAATGTGCTAATTGCTACTCATGCTACAATACCTACATAATTATATATATAACTGATTGAACTATTGTATAAATTATGGAACAATGCCCACAATACCTTGTTTTATGTTGGCCCTCTCACTTCAGTGTTACTTTTCTTGCCGGTGAGGTGTTGTGTACCGAGGATGAAATGGCAAGTTTTGCTGCTCTCCTTTGCCACATACATCATCATGAGTATGATTCCCAAAGGTACATATACACATACTTATTTGCACTCTATGCAGAATATGTCCTTGTTTTTGACATTAATTTTAAGCAGACTCTGTATGTACGCTAAAAAGTATATACAGATTACCTACTGATCAATTACTCCGTACAGGACAACCATTGATTTCTACCACAGTATTAGAAGTCAGATTATCCCATCTAAATGCAAGCTGAAGGTTAGCTCTTTGCTGAGCATGTACTTTACGTGTACAGATGTTTGATCAAGTGGGTTATCTTTTAAATGAGGACTATGTTCAATAGCTTAATGCCTGGTACCTGGTATTTTGATAGTTATTTATGAGGATGTTGAAATCTGAATTACATGCATAGTACACTACTCACTAAAATATGACTTTTGGAGCCTATGTTTGTGTGCATAATTAACCGATTAATAAATTCATTCTTTTAACAGGAGTGATCCTGGAATGGAATTGTGTAAAATGGTTAAGCTAAAGGTGTTGATCTGCAGTGCATTAAGGGCACAACATGTGTTGTCTACATATTGTTTCCAGAATGTGGGTGACTGGGGGTATCTGTGAGAAAACATGCATGAACAAAATATTATGAGTGTCAGCTGAATCAATGCAAGGACACTCCAACCTTCGATGATCAAGTAACTTAAAATTTTTACAGGGCAACAGTTATTGTACTTGTGGAAGTTGCAAACAGTGATGGCCACAATAGATCTAGGTTAGATAAGTTCTACCAAGCATTAACAAAAAGCATGTAAGAGAAACAGTTATCTGGTACCAGCTTGAAGGTGAATGAAAATCCTGCCAACGTTTGCGCCATGATGCTCCAGTATTCTGAAGGGTGAAGATAGCACGTAATGGGAACACGTGGTAGTATGGCAACACACTGCAGTATTTACTGTCATCACCAGTGGGTGTCAGACATCGGTTGGTGATGCCTTCCCACCTTCACAGGGCAGCCACTCAGCTCAGGTCTTGTGTCCCTATTGAGGGGCTTCTCAGCAGGGTCATTGGCATGTGGATAACTTCCTTGAGCAACAAGTCTCTGGGTATCTGGCCATGAACACCCTGTGGCCTCCTCCCATTTGATGGTGTGTTGGTCCTTCCATGCATGTTCCACTACTGCAGACTTCTCCATTTTCCTTTTTCTGCAAACCTCTTGCTGCTCCTTCAGCTTGGTTACCAGTTTTCTCCTTGTCTCACCGATGTACGTAGCTCTTGCCATAGCTGCAGGGGATTTGGTACATGACATTTGATCATTTCTTCATTGGGAGAGTGTCCTCGACCTTTGTCAGCACTGAGCGGAGTAACACTCCAGACCTGAAGATGACCATCATGACGTACTTTCTGCACACCCACCTGATGTCCTCACTGATGCCTGCTGTGTACGACACCACCACCAAGGCTCCCTTCATCCAGTGGTGAATCCCGGGGGTCCTCTTCATGTCTGGATAGCGATTCTGTCACAGGACCTCAGAAAGGTAGCGTTCTTCTTTCTGCAGGTTGTTCTCAGTGTTGGTGATGCTTCATGCCCTGTCATAGGCATCTGACCAGATCCATTTTGACATGGATTGGTTGGTAGGACTGGAAGTCCAGGTAGTGGTCAGTGTGGGTGGACTTTCTGTAGATAGTGATGGCCAGACTGCTACGCTCCTTCCTCAGGAGAAGGGTGTTAAGGAATGGGAGCATTCCTCCATCCTTCTCTACCTGGATGGAGGGTTGCACACTGTTGAGGTGATCCAGGAGTCCCTCTGCCATGTCCTTCACTATGCAACAGGTGTCACTAGCATACCACTTCCAAAGGTGGGAATTTACTGGGGCAGTATCAAGAGCACTCCATGTAGAGATTGGCCACCACAGCGGACACAGGTGAACCCAATGTTGGGCCCACCTGTTGTTCATAGAAGGCTCCTTCATATCACTGAAATAGGTGGACCCCAGGCACACTTCCAGCAGCTCCACAACACAAAGGGTGACTCTGTCACTCAGGGTCTTGTGCTTCTGCAACCTGTCATGAATGACTGGCACTGCCATGTCAATTGGAACTTCATGAACTGGGATGATACCTCGAAGCTGAACAACATCTCATACTCCTCAACTTTCATTACTGTCGTGACTCCGTCAAGGTAAGTGCCCCTGCAGGCAAGTATCAATGACCACCGAACAAGGTACAACTCACTACAATCATGCACTACTCAAAAGCCTACGAAGGTTCTAGAACACACAGAGTCATGATCAACAAATAACACTTACACACAGCTTGAAAGGTCATAACAAAAAGGCACCAGGAGATAAAGATTTCAATGTTCAGACACGACCATAAACCGATCAGGCGGTCTCCGTTGCCTCTGAGGGTAACGCCTTGACTGTGTCTGCGAAGACTCTGATGAATTCTGGGGTGTAGGCTCAGGGTGGTGTTGTGCGGGAGTCTGTGAAGACTCTGATGAATCCTGAGGTGCAGGCAGTCCGTCAACAGGAGAATACTGGAAATTATCAAGTACAGGGGCCTCGGCTTGGGCGACATTCGGGGAACCCGTAACTTGGGGGCTGTCTTCACAAAGTTTCAATTGAACAATGTGTTGCTTCCAAATCTGGCCATGGGCAACTTCCACGTGGTAAGTCACTGGACCAAGTTTCTGAATGATAATACCAGGAATCCATTTACCTGAACCACTGAGGAGTCTGATCATCACCAGAGCACCAGGGAGTAGGGAGCGAGAGTTCACATGTTTGTCGTGATGTAGCTTTTGCTCTGCTTGCTTGGATGTCACATATTCCTTGGTACTCGGTCTCACCAGATCAAATCATGTTCTGAGTTTTCGTTTGAGGAAAAGTTCACTAGGTGGGGCATTCGTGGTGGCATGAGGAGTTGAACGATACTCAAACAGGAATTCCGCCAACCTGTGATGTAGGCTCTTACCCTCTCTTTCTCCCGCTTTCATGGCATGTTTCAGTGTTTGAACAAATCTCTCGGCTAGGCCATTTGAGGCAGGATGGTATGGGGTGCTCAGTATATGCTTAATGCTATTTCCTTTCAGGAACTGCGAAAACTCTCTTGAGGTGAATTGGGGCCTGTTGTCTGATACCAGCTGTACTGGGAACCCATGGTGGGCAAGAATAGATCTTAAAGCTTTGGTGGTCTTTGTAGACGTCATCATAATGACTTCTGGCCACATAGAGTGTGCATCAATTGCAACAAAAACATGTGACCAAGGAAGGGTCCAGCGAAGTCCACATGTATTGCTCCCATGGTGCACCTGGCCATACCCAGGGATGTAAAGGTGCCACACTTAGGTTGGACTGGTTGGCCTAACTACTCGTATCCCTCACATCACACATCCACCTTCAATGGTCAGCTCTGTCAATCGGCTTCTGTATGGTTTAACTTCCTCTGTGACCTGACTTGGCCAACCGTCTTGCACATACCTTGCCAAGTGTGGCATCTCGTCCGTCGTGTAGCTTTCTGGATTTCTCGGGCAATGATGGGAAGAAACTGCAATTGCCCAATATTGAAAGTAGTGCTGCCACTGGTATTGCCCGCATGAGCTGCCGAGGGCAAAGGCAATCTTGAAAGACAGTCTGCATTGCTGTTGTCAGCCGTTGGTTTGTATCGAATGTCATAATCATAGGCTGCCAGTTGCATCGCCCACCTTTGTTAACGCACCGCTGCTAGTGAAGGTATGCCCTTCTTAGACCCCAGGATGGTTGTCAGTGGTATGTGGTGAAGTTCCGCCCATAGAGATACCGATGGAACTTTTGTATGCCGAAAATCAAGGACAGAGCTTCCCTTCTAGCTGTGCATAGTTGCGCTCAGTGGTTTTCAATGTGCGTGAAGCGAAAGCAATTGGCCTTTCTGAATGGTCAGGCAGAACATGAGATATAGCAGCACCCACCTGTAGAGTTGGTAGGAAGTAGATCCGATGCACAAAACAATGGGTCTGAGCGTGAACTCGGTTTTGTGGATCTTGCAGAGGCCATAAATTCTGGGTGGCTGTCTGCCAGATAGCCTAGTCGATTGAACAAAGTGTCCATGATATCTCTTCTCCAACTGCTTCATTTTGCGGCTCAGTCTATTCTCCTGGGCTGCTGTGGGGTCCTTTTCTAGCCGCCAGTAAGTGGGTGTCTCCACAATGCCTTTCCGTTTGGTGCTGTAGTCTTCCATTCTAATTACCACAGTGGCGTTCCCCTCTGATATTAAAAATGTATAGGTCTCATTTCTTTCTTTTGCTATAGAATGTGTATAGACAGCTATGTGCCCAGCATTCTGCTTTGAAGGGACTGTCAGTGCAAGATGCGAAGTGCTGCTTTGTCAAACTGTGGTCTACCTTACCACTGTTTGGATTGGAGCTGCTATCATGTGTAAATATGGCCACAAAAGAGAAAGGGATTATTGGAGTATCGAAACGCAAGGTTTGCCAAGCATTAAATAGTATATCTGTACCCTCTTACAGTTCAAAGAGTTTTAATTTGCTCTTGACTGTGCAGATCATCTTTCTGCCCCATCATGGTAAAAAGTCCTTGTCATGGGATCTTGCAGACCTCCTGACATATGAACAGGTATGTGTGTATGCATAGATGTAATCAACTCAATCCTTAATTAACATGCACAACTTCAGCTGTGTCCATGTATACTCGAATGTGACTACATGATAGGAGTACAGTGTCTTGTTATGTTCTCATTCATGATAGTGTGATTCAACAGAAACAGTGACTCTTGTGTTTAAGCCCAATGGTGCCTTGGTTGGAGACATCCTGAAGGTGGAATTGCCGGATTACTCTGGGGTGCTTGCTGACTGCCTAAAAGGTGCTGTATCTGTACCATATAACATCAAGCTGAGTTTTGTGAAAGCCATAGTCACTTGTATGACTTTCTCATAGGCCATAGAGAACGGAGCGCAGATATCTCAAACACTTCATGCGAGAGCAGACATTTTTCATTTGATGTGGTAAGAAGACATTCTAATTCTGTGGTTTTCCTATACTTTGGTTGTTCTTTCTATTGAGAGGAAGCTCATGCATGCATGCCTATATTCATTCTCTTTCCAGGCCTTTGAAACGAAATTTCACCAAGTCTTCCTGCTGTCGGCCTCAAGAAAACAAAGTGGTACTGTGTCAAATGCTGTTGGCCTTGACGATCTCACTTACAACCAGGTGTACTGGGCAAGCAGAATAAACAACCCAATGGTAGGCTGACTTAGACTTAGAGGTTATTGATAGTGGTCATTAGTTGCAAAATAGTGATAGTGGATAATTGTGCTTGTTACTGGTTACTACACCAATTTTTCACAACAGTTTTCTGATGAAGAACTTGCTGAAATGCATGGTGGACGTTGGCAGAACCCTGCCTACCAGAACATGGAGCAGCTGATGGATGAAAGGTATGCATTTCAGCATCGGCGTTTACTTTATGTATTTGTTATACCAGAACACTATTATAGAGACTCATTGCTATTTGTTACGGCATACCAAGGGGGGTGCATGCACCAGCCTGTCAGTTTCTGGTATGCTGCAGGCCTCAATTTCGTATAATGTCATATAGTATGCACTCTTTGTTTATCCCAGAGGTATTAGATGATTCACTGTGCGGATAGTGCACATCATTTGCACCTATAGTGCTGCAACCATTGAGAACAGACTGCATGCACCTGCAATTAAAATGTTGCCCAGGATTGTATAGATAATCATAAATGTACATATCTAATTTGATTCATTCTCATACTGTACATGAATGTCTGGCCACTGCTATAATTATGCACAGTCTAAATAGAAAAGTTCTATAGACGTATATGTAGTGTGTGCACGTACTGCCAAGGCTACATTCCTTTCAATTTGTCTTACATCTGTTACAGATTCAGCTTCCTGGATAATAGTGAGTATGCTGATGATGATGATGTTGAAGATGGCCTGGAGACCACACGCAGACATGCTGCCTTCCCAAGTGTAAAGGAAATGCTATCATCTGCAAAAGTAGCACCACAAGTATTTGATGGTCATCATAAGTTTCCGGGAAAAGCTAAATCTGGCGGACAACTCGCATCTGATTTCAATAGACATGGTGAAGGGAGAGGTGCTGGTACTGTTCAAAGCAGCAGTCCACTACTCAGCCGCAGTGTCAGTGGCAGTAACTCACATGCACAGCCTGGACACAGCAGTCCCTTCACTGGCAGTCCAATAATATTTCGAAAGGATTTTCTGAAGGGCTCATCAAGCTCTGCCCCAGAATCTAGGTTTAGATTTTAACTAATAGGTATTTTGAATTTGGTAATGTGTGTGGCACTGTCACGATCATGTACTTATATAGAACTCCTGCATTATCTTGTGCTAGCTACCTGTGTACACACAACTAAGTAGACATGAAAAATAAATAGCCTATGTAATATAATAGTTGTTGTAAGTATTATTAGGCATTAATTTTAGGTTAATATGGAATAATATCTTAAATATATACAGTCTGTATGATGACAGTGTGGCTCAGGTGAGAATTAATGATTGTTTAGGTGAGGAATTTGCAGTAACCAAAGATTGCTAGTGCTGTTGATGTCTTTTTCAGAAGGAAGGGCAGATGCACTCGCTGACTACAAAAGTGTGTGCCACTGTCTTCCCTCATGAAACTATCTCAAGACAACATGACTAGCACACTCTCCCAGCTACTACGTTATTGGTACCCTTAAGGTGAACCAAGGTGACGTGTAGCTTGTCCCTATTAACTGTTTCAATCATGAATCTCAGCAATTCTCTCCTTCATGCTCTTGAAATCATAATTATTAATTTTACTTTGATTCAATATTTCTGATGGCTACACCCAATGTTATACAGTGTTCCCACATGCCCTATGTACTGAACTACTGCCCAACCCTCCCCCTTTTCATTACATCTATATAAGTGTTAGCTTGTTAAGGCTTACGCCACAAAGAAAAACATCTATGAGTAGGTATGGTGCTCAAAATGATGTTGACTGTCTGCAGCTTGGGTGCTAGTTAGAGTTTTCCTTCCACCAAGGAGCATAACTTCATTTTTACTGAAAGTTGGTTGGTCAAAATGCCATTTTAATAGTGGGTCATATGGTTGTAACACTTGCAACTGGCTGTGATTTCCCATGCCAAATATACCAATATGTTTATGCAAAGTAGAGGTACGCATTACAACTTGCACTGTGTGGTGGTGGTTGTGTGTGTATTGACTAGAGCATACAGTTAGTACAAAAAGCCTCACCGGGTATATGTATAGCATGGAGAGTTCTGAAAGTGACCTTTAGCACAGAATAATGATCACATTTATTCCATAGGTAAGTTTATAGCGTGACACGTATAGCCAGCCCTCCTCACATTATATATGAATATACATCTTGTAGTCTAACATACTAGCCCCCTCCACCCACAAGTCCATCTAATTGCCATAATAGTCCCCGTGGAATTGAGGGTTCTTATGGAGTGTGGCTAGAAGTGGCTAGAAACGTGAGCTCTCACATGGATAGTCACGTATACATACAGATGCCACATTACTGGAATGTCAATATAATATTATTACTTGCCTCACCTTTCTGCAATTATAACATCCTTACAACAAAACAGCACAAACCATACCAAGGCCTGAAATTCATTGGATCCAGTGTATGATCAAATTGGTATTTTGCAACTTGCACTTCATAAAAATAATACTTGCACTTAAAATTTGAAATCTTTACTATGTCCAGCATTCCCTTCTTACCCACCAGCTGGCCTCTGCATTCCGTGCATGTATACGATAATTATGCATTTGCGCAACATGGAATTAAGGGGCTGGATTGTGACACAAAGCATTCCCCAAGTGCACTTCATACTGGGGTGCATTTAATTACTGTGAACATGACCAAAGTTACGGTGAAGGCATAGCTCCATTATATATGGCATACAGGATAGGTTTGGTCATATTGTAGGCCCGAGTCCAACTTTATACCAGCCTGTTTCATATTCAAGCCTGGCTAAGCTACGTGTACTTTGTGTATGTAATACACACTCATTCACAGTTGAAATATGCCCACCACTGGAAGTCAGTGTTTGCTGTTACTATACTTATCTTAGAGTACACTGAAACACATAGAGTAGTGTCACCATGTGTCCATTCCCTGCTTCAATTTAACATTTGTGAGTTGCATTTACATAATACAAGAATACTGTGCAGGATGGCAGTGGGAGTGGAGTGGGGGGAGGGGGGGGGTGCAACATGAAGGACCTGACTTACTCCATGGGAACAATCTGGAGAAATACTAATATGTAATAGTATAATTTTAAGTATAGTGGTATGAATTGGCATATATACTTCATGCAGCATATTATATAGGACAAGTGGTGAAATGTGACTTTGTCGGTCATGAAATAGACATAGTATGTATGAAGTGGTAAGTACACACCATAGGTCAGGCAAACACCAAATGCACACACATGGTCAAAATCTCACAAGTACATGTAGTTAAAACACATGAATTGCACATTTCAATGGACATCCTCTGAGCAAAGGAGGAACATTTTGTTAATTTGTTGTGTGCATGCTGTGATTGGTTCATCTGTTGAAAGGGCTGAGGTTCTGTTTCTTTAAGGAGTCATAATTATATGTATTGGACTAAAAGAAGCTGCACATTCCCATGTTTGGTTAATCTTTGAAGTACTTTGTCCCCCCTCACATTCCAAGCTGGAACAAACAATGAGTGAGCAGTTAGCAGACCTATTGGTTTGGACTATTTTTCATTATCAAAGATCCATTACCCTGTGCAAAAATCATGCGTGGGGATGTGTATGTCAAATGGAGAAGAGCTTGCATCATCAGGATACTAGTACTGTGAGAGCTGCTGTTTTGAAAACTGTTTACTAATAAGGCTTGCCACCACTATAATATATTTTTTTATAGCACATGTAAGGTTCTGGCGAGTTGAGTCTTGTCACTATCAGCTATCAGCGAATAGTCACATGTCGTTAGGCTACACCTGACTATCGTAAGATAGGGACCACTACGGATATATATATGTTATGCGCAAAGTGCGGATTCGGGCAATCCGCGGATTGGCCTGCGCAAACCGTGGATTTACGCTTTGCGCAACAATCCGTGGATTGATTGCGCAATCCTTGGATCCCCCCAACGAAGTGCGCAGAGTGTGGATATAGGACAATCCATGGATTGGACACCACAGAGCGTTGTAAGGGCAGTTCATGGTTATTGCACAGGCTCTTTACACAATCCAATGTTACCTGTATTCTAGGATTGTCCCAAAGAACGAAGTGCACAGCTAGCAGTAAGGTAGGACGGGGTATTTCCGGTCACCCTTCGGTACTTCCGAATTCGATCGACGCGCTCTTCTAAACTAAGGAACGAAGAGCTACCGAATGTAGGCTATTTTATTACTGTGTAAGTACTCCTATATAGACGAAACTAACACGGACTGGCGGCTTGTTTCTACGAGAAACGAATCGTTTTAGTATGCCGGTCAAAAATCCCAAGATTTGCTGTTCACGGGGTATTTCCGGTCACTGGCTGAAAGAGCTGAGTTTCGCAAATGCTGCTGGTAGTAGTGGCGCAGATGAGTAACGGAAGACCGGCTGCATTGATTGGTATGCTCAGGCCGAAGTCCAGGAGTGCGTCAAGTCCTGCTGACGTCTAGAGAGCAATGCTAGTGTGCAACACAATAAAAATTCTGTGGGAAAGCAAGTGTGAAGTGCAGTACTAAACATCTGTAACTATCTAGTGTGATAAGTAGTAACAACATAGCCATTCCTCCTCCTTTCTAGCATTGCACTTGAATGGGGTTCACAAATCGCTTGTTCGATGTCTTTTCCTGATTTTGTCTTCTGATGTTGCATACAAAGATACTGCCTTCATTCTACCGATAGAATGAGAACCTGCCTAAGATTAGAATCTGCGTCTCAGCGAAGATGTGGCTTCATCTCCACGTACTTGTACCCCAGCGTCTTTCTTTATTTTGGAGGTACGAAGGAAAAGTTCGCAGTTTGTTCAAATAAAAATGGCGGCAAATCTTTCACTGCTACTAAAGGTGGCGGCCGGGCAGCGCACGGGAAGCAAGCATCTCACTTCGCTATCACGTATGTTGTAGTTCAGTGCTGCCACTACCAGCGCAGTGTTGCAGCTGTTCTCACAAACGTACTGTTTTGTAGCGAACGGCTGCTGTAATTTGAGTGATCGGAAATACCCTGTGACCGGAATTACCCCGGGTTACCTTACTTACAGTATGCTTGATTGCCCCAACGAAGTAGACAGATTGTGGATCTGCCGACAATCCTTGGATTGCCCTAACGAAGTGCACACATTATGGATAGGAAGACAGTGTAAGGATTGCACAGGGCGGTGAGGGTGGGTTCCATTAGCAAGCCACTCACACCAGCAATCCAAACATAGCTATCAATGCGCATGTGTCTGCCTTTAGCTAACTTAAGGTTGTGCGTCTGGAAAATTATATAGATCCGTGGATTGTCCCAAGCCAATCTGTGTGTCTTGTGTAGCGATATATCCATAACATATTCATGCCAGCATTGTCCAGTTGCTCGAGATATGTCAATACTCTATAGCTAATTTGGGGCCTGCTCCCTCAGTATACACATAATTACCACGACCTTTGCCCCTAGGCTCTTGCCTAGGCCCTCTCACATCCTTGCTTAACGCAATGTATATATTAATATATTATTATTAATATGTATATACTTAAGGTAATTCTAGTGTAAATGAGTACTAAGAGAAATGGTTGAATTAGAAATATGAAGCTACGTTGTGTATGAACTACAAAAATAATAAGAGTGGTGTATATATTTTGTTACTGTTAACACTGACTGCATGTAAAGTGCTGTACGTAATATGTCTACTGTTTGCACTTAAAACAATACCAGGGTAATTGTCCATTTTCAAAGAACTCATCAGCCACAATCACGCACGCCTTGTGGTACCACTCACGACACTGTGTACACTGGATCATTGTGGACCCATCTTCTGGTAGTCTGCAAACGCAGAAAACAGGTATAACATCTACACGGGCCTTCTTATGCTGCTGCTTTCGAGTGGAAATGCCCATCTGTGGGAAAGGAGTGATTTTTCCCGCAACTAAGCAAGTCGTTAGATGATTACGCATCTTTATCTGATCGTAACGACTGCCAGCAGGATCTTCACCAGTGCACAGGTCAGCAGCAAAGGCTAGGGCAAATAAAGCACAATCATTCCCACCACTTTGCCGTTGCACATCAACGTAGTATACTGAGATAGCTGTTGCCTTCGTCATCATCAGGTCTGCAATTACTTTCTTTGAGGAGGATGACAGCTTGCCATGTGCGCTGTCATACACCTTGATTGAGGCTGGTGGGCACCCTATTGTGGACACTGTAATCCAGTGGCACCCATGGGTGTGCAAAACCTGCACAAACTCCCCAGGCTGTGGAACCATGGCAAGTATTTGGGCAAGTGTTGGTGCTTGCAAACCACCAATAAATGGAAACTGCTTCTTTAGTACGTTCTGTGTAGCTGTTATGATGGCATCATCCACCCATGCTTTGGGTGTGGCAAGAATGTGTTTATGTTCATCAGTCAGCTGAATGTCACCTACCTGTATCCACTTGTTCTTTTGTGATGATGAGTTTTTCTGGGTCTTTGTTAGGTCAACTACTGCCGATGCATTGACGGTGTAACAATTGGTACAGGTGTGTCCAGGGTGGCACTTGGTAGAGCAGAAGCGATTGTACTTTCTGCAAGAACATGCCTTTCTTGCATTGCAGTGGCTTCGGCATTTGCAGCTCACTTGCTGTGTCGTTGCATTATCCTTCCCCTCCTCTGCCTGTATCTGTCTTGCATCCTGTCCCTCCGTGTGCGCACGCTTTGCATTGCTCTCTTCCTTTTGTTCCTCTTTTTGTGCCTGATCACGCTTCCTCTGCAGTGGAAACCAAGGAGTCAGTAGGACTTCCTCTGGACCTGCTGGTGCTGGATGTTGATGGCTGCCTTGAATGGAAGGAGACTCCTGATTGCCTTGATCAGCAATCTTCTGACTAGCAGGTTTAAACACCTCTCGTCCAACTTGGGAAAATCTTGCTCTGGTCTCCTGTATCCATGTGAGCAAGTCATCCATCTGTGTATGGTTCACCCTGACATATGTCTTACCGTATTTGTTGATGGTTGGAGGTGAAGGCTGTGGGTCCTGTGTCTTGAGCCAAAAGTCCAAAAGTTTGACGAATTCGATATCGATGCAGTTTGGGTAGCTTTCCTGTTTCCTAAATTCATCAAACTCATCCTGAAGTTCCGAATTCACCATAACAAACCCACATACCTCTCTGAGTGGGGGTTTGTTCTGGAATGCCCTTGAATCCAGCCATAGGGCAACGTGAAGGTCAACATTGAGTCCGAATTCACCATCTTCTTCGAAGTATTGCTTCAGCTGTATGGATAAAGAGGTATACACTAGCTGTAGCACTTAGCGTTATGTCATCACATTGAGGCCCAGTCTAGTGTTAGTGAGGATAGAGCATGAGTAGGTGGTATACATGCATTGTAGTGTATAATGTTGCAACATGGACTCAGAAGCAAAGTCACTAAGTGTCCTTTACTAACATTGATATCATTATCCTGAAGCTCAAACATGGAATGATCCCAAAATTCTGCACTCCACACTCGCCAGAGCCTGTCATTATTCAACTCGTTTTCCAAGATCTAAGGTAAAGAATGTTTATTAGCAGAATAACCAATGTTGTAATGTTACATTATACTTAATGTTAACAAATTTGCTTGGCCTGTAATATATATAGAATGAAAAGTTAATCAGCAATAAATTAAAGTGATAGTTACCTCAAACTGGGCTTCCTCTGTGAGAGAAGAGCCCTCCTCTTCCATATGTGTGGAAACGTCTGTCATGTGGAAGCAGATTGTCAATGTTAAGGTTAATCCCCTTCATGCATTCATGTGCATGTGAGTGAATAGTTGGGTGCAATATATGGTCGATGCATGGTATATACCTGTGGTTGAGAAGGTGCCTATTTTCTCAGCTGCTGTAGACTTTTGAATGGTGACTGGAGTCTGATTGCTGCATGAGCTGCCTGAATGACACCGAGTTGAGCATGGCTTGCCCATCTGTCGACAGGAGCACTTCTTTCCATTGCATCCCTTCTTACAGCCACAATGTGCTCCATAAAAGGCATTATCTGGATTAGATTTCTTAGCCGCTTCACGAAGACTGATCTTTGGTGCCCTCTCCCACTCCTTAGCCTCTACCTGTACAGACCCACTGTAATCCTCCAACTCATTCTCTCGATACAAAGTGTCTAGTACACCATGTCTGCACCGCAGCCGATACAGATAATGTGTTTTTCCCTGCCGTTGTACAATAATGCACGGGAGACGATGTAGATCTGTACAAGCTCGATCAATTCTTGGGATCCTCACAGCTACCTTTTCACCAGGTTGGAAAGTTTTCGTCTTCTTGTACCTCTCAGCCATTCTTTTTGCATTGCGGCGGTAATGCTCATCAGCCCTCTCACGGCGCTTGAGGTGCTTCTTCGAGGTACCTAACTTGGTACTGAAATCTACATGTGCAGCAAACAGAAGTCATTGTCATAATTTTAATTTATAACAGGAGCTGTGTCTCTTCGCTGCATGCTCATGATCGTTTACCATCATCCTCAGAAGTCGGCAAGGAAACGGGGTCATTCACTGTAGGCAATGAACCAACAGGATCCTGATTCAGCACAGAGGAAGAGGTCAGCTTGGGGAGCAAAGACTTGTCAGAGTTGGCAGTTTTTGCAGTGCAGTCTGCATATATGCGCAAATTAAGAAAGATCTGGTACAGTGTCGTGTTGGAGGTAATCATGGCACTGTGAGCCTACTCACCTTCGTCATCAGAACTCTGAAAACCAGAAGGGTCTGCTGCAGATAGAGAGTTAACAGGATTGTGATCCAGCACAGGATTGGAGGTATGCTGGCGAGGAGCCTCATCAGAGTTGGCAAACCTAGCAGTGAAGTCTGCATGTGCAAAGATGCAGCAGTGTGTCATACCTGAGAAACTCACTGAACTATAGTCTTACGTAACACTACTCACTGACCATCTTTGTCAGAAGTTAAAGAACGAGGCTCGTTGACTGCATTCATAGAGGCAGCTAGATTCTGATCCAGTACAGGATAGGAGGTACGCTGGAGTGGAGTCTCATCAGAGGTGGCAAACCTAGCAGTGAAATCTGCATGTGCAAAAGTGTGGCAATGTGTCATATACTAGATAACATCATGGCAACATGTATATAAGGCTACTCACTTTCTTCATCAGAACTCAAGGGACTGGGGTCATTAGTTGTAGTTGCAGAGCCACCAGGACTGTGATCCAGCTCATGATGGGAGGTAGGTGCATCTACGGTGTCAGCTGCAGAAAGACATCACAAATTCTCCACAGGTGGTGAAACTACTTTACACACAGCCATGCTAAGACAATACATGACTGTATGCTTCTAGCTATACCTAGAAGGTCTGCGATGTCTTCCTCCATTACATGGCCTGTCACTCCAGGAAAGATTGTATTCTGAGGGGGCTGACCAAACACCAACTCAAATGGTGTGGCCTTCACAGTGGCATGAACACTTGTGTTTAGTTGATCTGATAAGAAAACAGTAACATGCAGACTAAGCGCACAGATTAGCAGTAAGTATATGCATACCGCGTAAAAACCTTTGTGGCTAGGCGCAGACATGAAGGTAGCAAGGAAACTTCACTAGCCAGGATCAAGGGTAAAAAATATAATTGCCAAACGTTTCGACAGCTATGCAGCTGTCATCATCAGTGGCTCATACAGGAAAGCAGGTGAGATGCTTGCTTAAATACATTAGGGTGCCAAGAAAAAAGGCGGACTAAAGGGAATGAAAGTGACAGGAGGTGATGACTGTGAATTTAATTAAAAAATATGAATCTAATTAATGCTAAAAAGAAATTAAAAATCACGAATCTAATTAATACTAAAAAAGAATTATGTGAGTGGTAGGGGGGATGGCGAAATGGGATAGTACAGGGTGGGTAATCACTCAGTTGTAAAGTGAAGTTGGGATGCTAGTTGAACAAGGGGTTATAGACCTGGGGCATGGTCCCAAGGTCCCTGTTCACTGGGTTGGACTGTGACCTAATGTGCACAGACTCCAAGGTCAGTCTCTGGTACAGGTGGGGGTGGCCATCCAGGACTCTTACGTGGTCCCAGTCGACAGGGTGATGGCAGCCCCAGGCATGCTCTGCCAGTGCCGAGTTTGCACAGTCACCCGACTCCACTGCCCGGCGGTGCTCCCTCAATCGCTGGTTGAGTTGCCTTCCTGTTTGTCCTACGTAAGTGGCTGGACAGTTGGCACAGGGGACTTGGTACACCACGTTCGCCCTCTCCCTATCTGGGACTTGGTCCTTTGGCTTCACTAAGAGCTGCTTCAGGGTGATGGTTGGCTTGAAGGTGACCCTCACACCTAGGGGTCTCAGGATCCTCCTCACTGCCTCTGAAATGCCTTGGACATAGGGAAGTGTGATGGGAGGGCCTCTGGTCATCTGGTTATCCTCGTGGGCTGCTCTGGTAGTACCAGAGTACCTTTCCACTACCCCCCTGGGGTAGCCATTCGTACCAAGGGCCCGCCTGACATGCCTGATCTCACTGTCCTTGTGCACAACCGAGGAACTGATGGCTTCCGCCCTGCCATGAAGGGTCTTGACCACTGCAATTTTGTGTGCCAGGGGGTGGTGCGATGAGAAGTCCAGGTACCTGTCAGTGTGCGTTGGTTTCCTGTACACGGTGGTGGAGATCGAGCCATCCTCCTCATGTTCCAACAATACATCCAGGAAAGGCAATCTTCCATTCGACTCAACCTCCACTGTGAACTGGATTGATGGTTCCACACTGTTCAGGTGGTTCAGGAATTCATCTATGCGGTGGGAAGGCAGTGCTGTGCATGTGTCGTCCACATAACGTTTCCAGAACCTGGGCGGGGTCTCTGCTGTCGCCAGGGCTCTCTCCTCAACGTCTTCCATTACTAGGTTGGCAATAGTCACTGAGACCGGTGAGCCCATGGCTGTCCCAAAGGTCTGCTGAAACATTGATCCTCGGAAAGCCATGAAGGTGGCAGACAAGCAGAGCTCCAGAAGCTTCATGATCTCATCCACACTCAGGCTTGTGCGTTCAGCAAGGCTGCCATCAACCTGGAGTCGCTGTCTGGCTACTGTCATTGCAAGGTCCACCGGAACGTTTGTAAAAAGAGAGACCACATCAAAGGAGACCAGGAGCTCCCCTTCCTGCAGAGACTCTGCACGGGCAAACTGGGTGAAGGTGTAAGAGTTACGTACATGAGAGGGTGAGTTGCCAACCAAGGGGGATAGGATTCTAGCTAGGTACTTCGAGAGTTGGTAGGTTGGGGAGTGTACAAATGAAACTATTGGACGTAAGGGGACTGTGGGTTTGTGAACCTTAGGGAGACCGTACAAGAGTGGGAGCCAGCCTGCTGACGATCTAAGCTTGCTGTACTGGTCATCTGTGATGGCACCCTTCCTCTTCAGCCGTAGCAGTAAGGCATTCATCTTCCGCTCGATGGATGGAGTCGGGTCTTTAGTCAACCTCTTGTAGGTCTTTCTGTCATCAAGGAGGCTGTTCATTTTCTCATCATATTGGGCTCTATCCATTACTACATTCATCCATTACTACAGTAGCTTCACTTTACAACTGAGTGATTACCCACCCTGTACTATCCCATTTCGCCATCCCCCCTACCACTCACATAATTCTTTTTTAATATTAATTAGATTCGTGATTTTTAATCTCTTTTTAGCATTAATTAGATTCATATTTTTTAATTAAATTCACAGTCATCACCTCCTGTCACTTTCATCCCCTTTAGTCCGCCTTTTTTCTTGGCACCCTAATGTATTTAAGCAAGCATCTCACCTGCTTTCCTGTATGAGCCACTGATGATGACAGCTGCATAGCTGTCGAAACGTTTGGCAATTATATTTTTTACCCTTGATCCTGGCTAGTGAAGTTTCCTTGCTACCTTCATATGCATACCCTGTACTGTTTAAAGCCGAAGTGAATATCTAGATATAGAGTAAAATCACATTTACATGCACTGAATTTCACACTTACACTGAATCTCAGGTAGCCATGTTGTCCAAGAAGCACTACTTGCCCCTCCACCACAGCTGGTATTAAAGTGGCAAGCCAGCATTTCCTCTACCTTAGCATTTCCCCTTTCAACCAGTCCTTGCGATTGAGGGTGGCGAGCCCGTCCATTAATAATTGTTATCTCTCCTGGCCAGGCCTCGACAAGGTTGCGAACAGTGCTGTTCACAAATTCTCTGCCATTGTCAGATTGAAGAATCTTTGGAGGGCCAAAGTATGCAAACACTTTGGTGTACAGATTTAAGGCCACTTCCTTTGCACTCTTGTGCATTAATGGGAAGAGAACATGCATCTTGGACCAGTGGTCCATAAAATGGCCTATCCAGTGGTAGGGGCCGTCAGGGCGATGTCGCATATCAATCAGATCAATCTGCATAAAACAAGAGAAGTGCCACACTACTGATAGTTGCCTTGCCTCAATCCAATGTACTTTTGTATATGGCTCAACTTTTCTATATTATATACCTGGCCTCTCGTCATGAATCCAGATGATATTATTGGTTTGAGTGGGGCCTGATTTTGCTGAGGCTTTTGCAGGCTACACACGTTGCACAGATTCACAAATTTCTGCACCACTGACCGAGGTAGACACTCATATTTAGAAGACACCTATGTATGACAAGAACGATTAGTGGATGCAGCCCATTTGTTATTGCATTTCACTAGCATGCATATATACTATAATATTATATACACACAATGAATCAGTCAACGAATCAGCTAGCCTTTGTTTAACTACAGCATCATTCTGCACTCTGCATTACAGGACACATAGTATGTATGTATGTGCACCTCAGCCAGGGTCTTCTTGTAACCAAGATGGCCACATTCTACTGAATGAACACGGTGGAGAATGTCACAAAAATCCTCCACAAATGCTACTCTTCGAAAGCTTCCAAGTAGTGTGGTGTCATTTGCATCCTATAAGTACAGATGGGAATAGCGTTGCAGTGGGTATATTTAATCAATTTCTTTCAACCTGAGCTGTGTACTGCGTATGTTTGAATATAGCTGTCTGTTGAGAGCTACCTTCTTCTTGGCTGGACATGGAAGGCACAGTACACTCTTCAAGCCAAGAGTAGGGTAGTCCATTAAACGAAACCCACGAGACTTCACCCAGAACTTGAAGTGCGCATCTTGCCCTGCTGCATCGCCGTTAAGGAAGGCTACGATTTCCGCACCCTTAGCCTGGGTTATCACTTTACTGCCTGCCTTCTTCTTGTCAACGAATTCGTTCCGAACGAACTTCTGAAAAGCTTCGCGATGCTCCTTGTCCATGACACACTGTCTGTCTAGTCTCGCGTGGCCAGCCCGTTTTCTGCCGTTTCCGTTTCGCCGTCACCGCCAGAAAACGGTCTGGGGACTAAGTCTCGAAAAGCTGTGTGGAATGTCGGGATTCCGGCCGACAGCCAAGAACTAATTGGCCACCAAATATGGTAGCTAAATTAGTATCCGCTTAGTGACGTCAGCGTGAAGCGTTCCGGGTACATAGCAATGGACGATTCAATCGACGCAGCGGCTGTTTCGCTGAATGTCCATCCTCTGAAGACGAAGCAACGCGAAGCCGTGGAAGCCTTCATGAAAGGGAACGATGTCTTTGTCGCGTTACCTACAGGGTATGGAAAGTCTGTCATCCTTCCTGCGGCATATTAAAGCAGCCAAGGGGCTGACGACAATAGTGATGGACTTGCTCTCCGTGCGAAACAGAAACGTTAGAAAACGGGCTGGCCGCTGCGTCGATTGAATCGTCCATTGCTATGTATGCGGAACGCTTCGTGACGCTGACGTCAGTAAGCGAATACTAATTTAGCTACCATATTTGGTGGCCAATTAGTTATTGGCTGTCGGCCGGAAGCCCGACATTCCACACAGCTTTTCGAGACTTAGTCCCCAGACCGTTTTCTGGCGGTGACGGCGAAACGGAAACGGCAGAAAACGGGCTGGCCACGCGAGACTACTGTCTGTCGGAGTTTCAACTGTCGGCGCAGACGATACGTTTCCAGATGGTAGCACGTGGCAGCCCACAGCTGGGGCTAGACGGTCTAGCTAGCCAGACCAGCCAATCCACGGATTGTTGCGCAAAGCGTAAATCCACGGTTTGCGCAGGCCAATCCGCGGATTGCCCGAATCCGTATTTTGCGCACAACATATATATATATATATACCATATATATATATATATATATATATATATATATATATATAATATTATTTGCGCTAGCGTCTACTCGTTTTGCGAGCTTACCACGGTACGCCACGTAGCAAGCTTGCAGATTCGATTGAACAGCGTTATTGAAGTGCCTGGCGAAAACGGGTCGCAGAGTAGGATCGATGCCCCCGGGCGTGTTACTCCAGAGTAGGATGCCCCCCCGGGCGTGTTACTCCAGAGTAGGA
Organism: Aplysina aerophoba; assembly: GCA_949841015.1. NCBI lineage: Eukaryota > Metazoa > Porifera > Demospongiae > Verongiida > Aplysinidae > Aplysina > Aplysina aerophoba. The sequence continues at coordinate 2,189,339 of OX465047.1, forward strand.
TGCCCCCCCGGGCGTGTTACTCCAGAGTAGGATGCCCCCCCGGGCGTGTTACTCCAGAGTAGGATGCCCCCCCGGGCGTGTTACTCCAGAGTAGGATGCCCCCCCGGGCGTGTTACTCCAGAGTAGGATGCCCCCCCGGGCGTGTTACTCCAGAGTAGGATGCCCCCCCGGGCGTGTTACTCCAGAGTAGGATGCCCCCTGACACTGCACAGATGTGCATGAAGCCTCTTACATTACAGTGAATTTGATATAAATTCAAAATGTACCACGAATAGATAGCGACTGTGTTGTGTTCAGACACTTCAACCTGACGCGTTTTGTTGGTGCCACACTTGAGTCTAGAGACTTGCCATTAGGTGGAATATAATATTATAGGTTCCCTGATGCTAATGTGTACTGTGACATGGTGTTTGATATACACAACATACAGTATTAGGGTTGGTACTACAGTAACAGGACCAGTGCAAACTGAAGTAGGCAGTGACCACCGATCACAGGTGCTTCGTGTGCACGCGCTATATAGTTGATTGAGGGCAACATCACGAGCACTAGTACAGCATCTTGGGACGAAGTATAGGTGTGGGATGCAGTCTATATGGGACAGTGCATGCCTGGAGTAGATCCAGGGGACAAGCGTACCTAAGGCTATTTTATATACCACACCATTTCATAATTCCACATCCTCAATCATGGTTGTAATGAAGCTATCACATCCACAACATTGTATATGTGCAATGCTGCAATGACATTTAATCAAACAGTCCCATTCCCATGTCATCATCTGACTCCTCTGACTCCTCTTTTTTCTCTTCCTCTTTCTTTTCATCCTTCCCAGCTGCTCCAGTGTCCGCTGCTGCAACCTCCGCACTAGCAGAGACAGCAACTGCACCACCTGAGGGAACAGCTGCCAACTTTTGCCTTCCAGCTTCCATTACCTATCAACAGTTAAGATCATTTCATAAGACATTTATGACAACTCATAGCCAGGCTAACATGTAATAGAACTTACATAAGAGCAAGCAAGCTATTCTTGTGCAGCAGTTTCATGACCACAGCCACTCATGCCCCTTACAAGAATGGTTCTTGTAACAATAGAACATTCTTATTGTGCAATACCTTTGACCTTGACTCTGCATTTTGCTATTACGATAAAAACTTAACCAATAGAGGATACGTATGAACTCTGCCCACCTTGTGGTCAAAAGGTCGACGGTGAACGGTGTGCACGTCTGCAATACATAACACAGGAAATGAACACTTCGAGCCCTTGTACGACATTGACAGGGACCTCTGCACAGTCTCTGGTCTGTTCAGCGGCTGACAATCGATCTCAAACAGAACGAGCTTCAAGTCAGTGGTCGAAAGAGCGAGCCGGTGAAGAGAGTCACCAACTTTCAGGAGGTTGAAGCGCTGCCGAAGAGTGGAAGATCGGCTTGTTACAGATAGAAGGCGGAGAGCAGATGCTACAATTTGGAACTCACTGAATGTGGGAACAACAGCTCTAGGTGTCAGCGTCAAACACAAGGAGATGCGCTATGCGTAGAAGCTGTTCTACAGGTTGAGAACGTGTAACGTAAATGTGTGCCTTGCGGTTTGCGGTCTCGTATGTGACTTTCCCACATGTTACAGGTTACGCAAATCCAAATGTCTCTAAAGGTTGCTCGCTTTGCTGTGTTTGGATTCTATGTCCTCTATTTCTTTGCGTCAGATTGTCATGTCCAATTAGGTTTTCCGGTTACTGGCTCTTGCGAACACTGAACATAGATCAACGTACCAAATGCCTGACTAGCATGCCATGAAAGCATGCTAGTAAACCTCTTGCTGATTGTTCTACAATAAGAAATGCTTGCCCTGAGAAAAGAACGTTGTCAGCACCCTGGCATGGGCGCACAGAATCAGTCGCACTTTTTCGTCTCCCATTGCGCCTTATGTGCCGGTCACGAGTGTGCTGCCAACTCCGACCGTTTAAGGCCTGGAACTTGAGGCTGTCATTTGTGCGTTACATGTGTCAGCCTTGAGACTACTTCTGTAGCTCATGAGCAGAGGTCATGGATTCCAGCTCCGTTGCTGGTCTTTTTTCTCTGTCACCATTCTCTGGAGCTGTGATGTCCTGTAGGCTACAAGCTTAGAGTTACCACCAGTTCACAAAACCTTCTGCAGAATTAGCTGTATACGCTTCATGTGCCTAAAACTTAACATCTGCAGACCTCAATGGAATCAGATACCCACATTGAAATGAAATGAATAACATCAAAGAACACACAGAGTTCCAACAATGCCTAGTTAATTTTTAAAGAAACGCGGAGTACTTGAATAGTCTGTCTCCACTCAGCACAATACCATTTCGCCTACACTCGTCACCCACATTACGTACCAGAATCTACGATCGCGCCATGGGACATAGGGAATTTCACCCTTATACTGTTGTTGTCACTAACGCCGCATACACATGTCTTAAGCTCAACTGAGGTTGAAGTTAATAAGTGCGTCCATACCTCGTCAATGTCCTTGCCACGTAGCTCTGACACAACATGTTGCAATTTGCCTTCGTCAACTTCAGCACCCACGCTTTCCAGGATTTTCTTTATGTCAGATGCGTCTGGATTATCATTCCCACCCAAGCGGGCTAAAAGGTACGCTGCCACGTATCTCATCTTCACAAACTGGGTATGAAGGAAGTCCTGTTCACTGGCTGCTTACACGTGGTGTACCACACGTGATGCACCGTTCCAAAACCAGTTTCATACTCTCCTCAGTCCTCATACCCAGTCCGCTTCCTCAAAATGGCTTTCTTCGGTTAGCAGTGACTGATGTCAACTTCGCTAGCTCTAGCTACTCTCTGAACCATGGATACTAGTATCTATGCTGAAATGTTTGGGTTGACTGCGCAAACGTAGAATAATCAAAGCACTTTATCGTAGCCACGCATTAATCTGGAAGGTTGATCACGTGACTGACATTGTCTGCGCGGACTCAGTTTCAGACCCAAAACTGTCCGCAGGAAATTTGAAACCTGATCTGACAGCCGATTTGAAAGTATGAGTCTCCCGCCATACAGGCACGGAAGATGGCCTGGGAGCTATCTGCTTCTTCCCTGGCGCAAATCTGCGGATTCGCAGATCCAGATTGCAAGAAAGTCACATGAACATCACATACCTGTTGATTACTGCCTTTCTGCACTGCATGCAAGACATGTTCTGTCACGAAGGAAATAGCCCCCCGGAGTAAATTGTCCCCCCGGACATGTTACTATACTCCGGAGTACGATGCCCCCCTCTGGAGTGAATGCCCCCCGCGGCACTCCGACTTCTGCATGGCAGTTCTCCGCATAGCTGCTTATGTTCCGCGTCATTCAATCCTGGAACCTTAGCGCGCCATCGTAGGAAGCGTTCAGTGGAACACAATGGAGTGGCGAGGCGGCAGCATGTTGCTTTAAGCAGGAAGACGCGTGCGAGTACGTTCGATAATGTATGCCGTCTTATAGCTATACTTGCTGGTATATAGTACAGCGTGGACATCCTCGTTGACCTAGCTACTTATATCTACCCTTCATCTTACTTCTGGTGTCGGGGTGTGTGTGTGTATGCGCCCCTTTATTAGTCAGTAGTTGTTTGAGCTCTGTACCCCCCTTCCCCCGTGCACTTTCCAGCATAGATACTCTAACCTACGGTTGCGTAGGATAGAGTATTCTGTTTCCAGTGACAACTGTGTAGCTGTATACGTAGCTGGCTGTATCATTGGCTAGTAGCATCAGTAAGTCTAGTTAGTCAAGTTACATTATTCAGTGTCAGCACTGTTGATTTGGGCCAGTAGTTTAAAACAAATGTTCCACCTAAATACAAATTGCTGCCATACCTGGCTCATTTGGGTGGGACATTTGTCTGCAGTTGAGCACTGTAATCTTGAGCTCGAGTGTGCAATGCTGTGCGAAGCACTGCTAAAAATGGAACAAGTAACTAGTGCACTAGCAAGCTTAGAAACACAGGCAGTGCCAGCTTTGACATGTGTGCATGAGCAATTGTACAGTTGTTCCATGCTCACTACCAGCTACCTATTTATAATGTGTATACATGCAAATGGTTGTGTATTTCTGCGTAACAGCATCATGGTTGCTTACTTATGGATACAAATCCATACAAATCCAATTACATTTAGGGCTATGGTACTCACAGCACTCTCAATCATGCATGCATGGTTAGTGAATGTTTGTTGCAAGTTATGATGGGCAGAACCATTATGTCTGATACACCATCAGTTCAATGGAAAAATATATTTGTTTTGCAAATAATCCAAAACCATTGCTACGCAGCTGAGAAAGAATTAAATCTTACTATCATTAAGCTTCTGAACATGACCACTTACATGTGCTGTTCATATAACACGACTACATTCAGAAATTATATAGGAACTCACATATTTACAACCACAGGCATTTATTAGTAATCCACACTCCACTTCATCAGTATAGTTCCACTTCCTAACCAACATTCTGCCTAATATTTACCTTGAAATGGGTGAATTCATGAGCAATTTCAAGTTCAATGACGTGGCAATGAGCCTTTACAATATAATATTTACCTGTGTACACTTCACTGTATCTTCAAGAAGTGATCAGGGGTAGAAACCTTGTCATTCTTAAAAAAAAGTCGTGGTCAGTTTCCCAGTAGCTTCGTAGATAGTATGCCCAAATACTTCTGTTCGTGGTGCAGCATCTGAGCCGTGATGGTGCAATGCAGCTGTCCAGGCACTTCAGACCTCTCATGTGTGCCAGTATGGCCCAGGCTCCACTGGCTCTGTGTGCTTCCTTACAATAGAAGACTGTACCTCCCTGATGTTGCCCAGTCCCAGTTTCTGTATACGTAGTTGAACACAGTACAACATGCCCCACTTTCCTTATAACCACATAATACAGACGTACTATTCTGTGGAAGTATAATTTGGTTGCAACCAATTGTGGGTGGCTATATACATATCTGTGCATAGCCTAGTCGTCCATCAACTCTGGTTCACTACTCCCCCCCCCCAACTACCATGCAGAGTGGCCAGTCTTGAGAAGCATTAACTATTCACTACTCAGGGGACATGGCATACCTTCATCCTAAATCCGTTTGATAGGCTGCGATAGGCATGCACATACACTGTTACAGAGTGTCATTTGCCCTCTAGCTACTCACGTACAGGCTGTGTGGGGCCATCCACTCCAATGGGGGGCAGCTACCTCCGGATCAAGCGCTACTCACGTACAGGCTGTGGGGGGGGGGATCCACTCAAATGGGGGGCATCTACCTCCGGATCAAGCACCCCCTCGGACTACTTCCTCCGGAGTAAGAATCCCGGGGGCATCATACTCCGGAGTGAAACGCCCGGGGGGCGACTTACTGCGGGGGGGATTCCTCCGTGACAGTTCGTCTGTTTACAGCGATTCGAAGCGATTGGTTCCAGTGTCCAAATTATGAAAGCATGACCGACAAACATGTACCATCCGCGTGTTGGTCAATAACTGCCTCCGCAGGCCAGACAGTCTTCAGAACGGTACACATCTTACCGCCGCGGCGTAAAGTAGCAGACACCTATTGCGCCTTCGTCTCTGTATTCCATTGTCACTGACTCCGCGCAGAAGGCACAGTTCTGCTTCTGTGCTCCGTTTCCAGGCCGTCGCCGTTGTGCGTAGCCACGGGGGCTGTTACTGAAGTACCACCACGGGAATGGGTGTCCAGTTACCGGACCTGCGAAATTAATATGTAACCCAGACCCTTCTTACGCGGCTAATAAAAATGGCGACCGGAAATCGAGCTGAGTACGGGTACGACTAATTTGAAAGCAGCCTGTAATTCCGGCACTAAGATGGCGGAACTTGCTAGGCGCGGCATTCTGCGTGTCCAGTGCTTCAGTTGTGGTATCTGGTATGATGGAGAAAGCGTTTCAGTAGACTTAAAGTGAGTTATTGATGACATTAGATAGGATTAGAACATCTTTGCATGTTAAGGTAAGCCGTTTTAATTGAGACAAACTCTGAGAGTATGCTGCTACTAACTAGAAGATACAGCAAAGTTAAAAAGGCTTCAATGCAGTCTGCGGGGCGTAGACTTCTAGCACCTTTAGACACCACCCGTAGGGAATAGCAATATCACTACCACGCATTTTACTTAATACCTTTATCCTGTAGCTACCCTGTATGTCCTTCACCCCCACACCCCCACACCCAGTCTCGAACCCTGACCCTAACCCCTCCGCGTCACTACTATTGCACAACCGCGGAGGATAGAGTATGGTCAGACTCACCAGGTTTTTGTGTTCGCGTGGAATGCGTGGAATGTGACGTCATCGACCGCAATTCGTAGGTGACACCGAGATAGTGCGGCGCTTCACACGTCGTAGTGCACAAGATGTCTACGGGTGGCATTCAGTTATGCTGCAGAGCATGCTCTGCACCTGTTCCCAGGCCAGGCAACCGGCGCAATCTTGCGTCAGCCTCTTCCGAGCACGTCGCTTCAGAATTGAGGCAGCTTGTTGGACAGTTTTTACCAGCGATGGTGATCTACGCGTCCGATGACTCCTACACCTGCAGGCCCTGCTTCAGCAGGATTGAGAAGATCCTGAAGCTTCGGAAGACAACTGAGGACATTGAGCAGGAGGTCATGGTGAACCTGAAGCACACCGCATATCTGTATGAGGTCCCTCACAGAAAAGAGGAAGAAGAAGGCGGTAGAGGTGTCGAACTCGACGTAATGCGCAAGTGAGAGAGCTGCGCGTCGATGACAGATGGTCCTGTACGTTTCTCCCTTCTGTCCGACATTAAAAGGATTCGTTAACAGCAAACACCTGTTCCTGCAATCTGGTTGGCCTGCCCACATTCTGGCAGAGGACACAAAAACCTGGCGAGTCTGACCAGACCCTATCCGCAGTTGTGCAATGATAGTGACGCAGAGGTTAGGGTCTGGGTTCGAGACTACCCCTCCCCCCTTTTATACAGTGTTTTATCAACAACCATTTCCCGCCTCACCTGTCCCTCCCAACACCCGTATATAAGTTACCAGCCTTGCCATATGTTATTTGTTACCACTGATGAAAACCCTAGATTGGGTCGAAACGTTTGGTTAATTGTGACAGTACCATCGGACTAATGCCCATGCTAGTATAGTTTCAGATCGCAAAGCTGGCTTCTAGCAGCTGACACAGCATCAGGACTGATTGCTTCTTGAGCACACATACGCCCTTGAAATACGAACGAGTGTGAACTGTAAGATTGGTCGGATGTCAAAAAGATCAGAACAGTAGTTATTACTTTCCAGTTAAATCATGAGCAATGTACTTTCTCTGAGGTATCTGAGCAATTCACGTAGCAAAAAGAAGGTTAATAGGACGTTTCGACCACGAAGGTCTTCATCCGTTACAAAACTGGAGGAACTACAAGAGTGACTGGACTTAAGTATATGTCATGCTATGTGACCCCCGTGAGCATATATATATCCGAATGGGTTGTTATTGATGGCTATTCTTTTACAGGGAATGACTCTACAATGCTAGCATCGCTTGAGTCGCCTACAGAGGAGCATCCAATAGCGATGTCACTTGCATGGGTTCCTGTTTTTCTCACTGTCATGCACAGCCAAAATTAAGCTAGCATAAGAGTTGCTTCACTGATTGTGAAAGTTGCACATTATTTTGCATGCTGTTACACAGGCATTAAAATCAAATGCATCGCATGATTGCCCGTATTTGGTACACATTCAACACAGAGCTAAGAGAGGGTGAGCCTGTCCTGTGCTTCAGGAGAGGGAGATTGCGGTGTTTCCTGTGGGACGATCTACCCATGTATGGGATAACCATTGGCCTGGTATCCCTTTCATATGGACCCACCAACCCAGGATGAGAAACCGGGTTCACCCTGCTTCAGAGTAGGGTCGAACCCTGGTTACAACACGTGAAGTCGGTTTATAAGGTGTAAACAAAAAATGGCAGCGTGGGGGAGAATGTGGAGCGACGACAAAGTACAGGCTTTGCCCGCTTATCTCGGCCGATGCTTCAATTCCGAGGCAATTACTGGGCGCAGTATGGAACACAACAGTTTTTAACAAGATTGCAGATGAGTTGGCGAGAAAGGGCTACCAGAGCGACACAAAGCAGTGTTGGGAAGAGTTGAAGCAGCTGACGAAGAAATACAAGGAAGTGGTTGATTGCTTGAGCTGGAGTGGACTCCAACGATGAGTTTAAAGAAGGAGGCTTCTTTGTAAGCTTTAGGTGGTTTAGCGAAATCCATAGCTTAATGGGGGGGAGCGTTAGTTATGCCTTCAATGTTGCTGGATATGTCCTCAACTGCATTCAGGGGATCTGAAGGGGAGACCAGTGCGTCCACAACATGTCTCCTCAGAACAACCCGGATTATCTGCCAAAGTGACAACTGAGGAAGGGCAGCCTCGCAACAAGAGAAGAAAGCTAAACAAGCAGGAGAAAGCTTGAGCTTTGTGCATAACACCCTGAATGTTTCTCTGCTAACCGTGAAATTGGCTTTCCATTCCTCATTCCTCAATTCTCTGACAGCTTCAGGAAAGTATGATTCCTTGGCTTCACCCAAATCGGCTGCACTGCTGTAGTCGCCCTTTGCAAAATAGTTCAAAGTCACTGCCAGGCTAAATGTCCGCCTTTCCTTTTTTAAGCAAGAATGTGCCACGTGCCTTCTCCTGGCTGCCTCCCTTGACAGATGAGTCCTGCGCTACAGTGTGCCTCCTTGACAGATGAGCCCTGTGCCGCAGTGCACCTCCCTTGACAGATGAGACCTGCGCCGCAGTGTGTGCCTTTGCTGTAGCCACAGAAAGGCGAGAAGGATCGCTGCTAACAGACCATCTTTGTATGCCATTTTCTCAATTACCAGGATAACAAGGCGCCCTACTTATGGCACATGTGAATGGAATGTGGATAACCAGGTAGAACCCAAGTTAACTAACCAGGGTTCGACCCGGTTTTGGTGCGAATGTGAAAGGGGGTTACAAATCTATTCTCTGGTTACTAGGCTTTTGATGACATCTGATTTTATTTTATTGTGATGGTGTGTCTTGTGGGGTTAATGTATTGATTATTGTTTGTTTCCTTTTGGAATACTGAGGTGTTTGCGCTGTCTCCCCTTTCTATCTGCATGCCAAGGAAAGCAATCTTCTGGGTTTCCTCCGTCTCCATTGTGAATAGAATGGCTGGGTGTTGTGAGTTTAGGTGGGTGAGAAACTCATGTAGAGTTTGGTCACCATGTGGCCTGATAGCAAAAACATCATTCACAGACTTAATCCAGAGATTGGGTTATTGTGTTGACATCTCCATTGCTTGTTTCGTGAATGCCTCCATGTGGAGGTTGGCTACAATAGGTGACAGGTGGGAGCCCAATGCTGCTCCTTCTACTTGTTCATAGAAGGTGTCGCCAAGTCTGAAGTAGGTCGATTTCAGACATAGTTCAATGTGGCAGCATAGGTCTGGGGCTGGGATGGTGGTTTACTCTGAGACTGTCTTGTCTTGTAGAAGTTCAGAAATGACTTTTAAGGCTTCGTCTGTTGGGACCCTTGGGTAAAGGCTCACAACATCAAAGCTAATAATAACATCATTCTTCAGAATAGTGGTCTGGCTGATGCGTTCCACGAAGGCAGATGAGTCCTTCACAGACAAGTCTGTGGTTCCACTGAAGGTATTCAGGATGCTGACAACTCCCTGGCCAGTTGGTTCCTTCCTTGTGCACTTTCGGGAGACCATAGATTTGTGGTGCAGAGGTATTGGAAGGAGCAAGGAAATATGTTGCTTGGTGTACGTGTAGTAGTCACAGCACAAGCCAACTAATTATCAGATTAGCTAGCCTAGCACTTCTCCATGAGCTGATCCGTGAGATCCGAGACAAGAAGAGAAGTGTTGAGAAGGAAAGGAGAACCATAGCCACATCCTTAGAAGAGCCCTAGACCCAGATATCTGGAAGGAACTGGATACCTGGTGTTGCACTGCTGCTGAGAAGGTCTTCAACGACATGAAAACGGAGCAAATCTGGACGTTCACGCGCCTTACACATCCCTAGCGCCAAAACAGCGACAGGGGAAGAAGTGAGAAGTTCAACAACAGAGCCCTTATCGAAGTAGAGAAGGAAGACCTTCTTTCTCACTTCTATTTGTCCGTGTTTTGGCGCTGGGGATGTGTAAGGCGCGTGAACTTGCTAGCCCCAAGAACGCCAGCACCTGAGAGCTGTCTTCCCAGGGCAATGGTTATCTTACACATGTGGCTGATCGCTCCCTAAGGAAACACCCAACCTTCTCAAACAGGCCTACCTGCTGCCTATGTCAAAGGTGTCAGTGAACGAATCGAGTAAGTATGCAGACACCTAGGGAAAAATACCACCAGCACAAGTTGCAGTGGGTCAAGACCATTTTGGGGACTCGTAGGAGCAGGGTGCAGGAACCAATTACAGGTAGCACAAGGACAAGTTCTAGTTTGGGTTCGTGTCCTTGTGCAAGCTGCAAGTAGATGCTGCATCCCACTTCTACTAGTGCTCAAGATTGTCTTGGTGTCAACTTGTGCCGGTGGTGTTTTTCAATCATCAACTAGCGCAACTTCATGACTTACAGTCATGGTGGTCAGCACCTACAACTTGTGGTGGTGGTATATAGACATACATAGACAGGTGCGTAGTAATTTGATTATTGAATCTCTACTCTATCATGGATTATTGTTATATACCAAGCAACACACAATACACGTGCTGAAAATAGGATTTGTTGTGAAAGCTCATCAACGCAACTCAGCTACAGTTGAAGGTGTTACGTGAACTGTTGGTCATTGACGGTATGGCCAGATGTTTTGATGTTGATTGTAAGAGGCAGAGGAGGATCTTGGGGATGCTGAGAGGTGGAAATTCAGCCCTGAGGATTGAAGCTGGTATATGGAGTGGCCTAAAGAGAAAGGAGACGTACTGTAATCTGTGTAGAATGGAGGAGGTAGAAGATGAGGAGCATTTTATGCTGAGATGCGAGGTGTGGAAGCAAGAGAAAGATATGGTGATTGAATCTGTGGGTGACTTGGTAAGAGAGTTTGGGATGACATATGATAACAGGAAGGTAACTCTGCTACAAACAGTGGACGATTTCCGCATTGCGTCATCCTGAGCATCAATTCTAGAGTGTCTTTTGCTTCTCGTAGTCTGGAAACACCATTGTAGTCGATCCAGAAAACAGGAGAATCGAACACTGCAGCACTCACAATAATAGTACTTGTATAAACACCAGACTGGTACGGGTAGTGTGTGGGATATATGTACAATGAGTTACGAATGTGTGTGCGCTCGGCCTGTTTGTACGTGCGAGTATGGGTTGCCCTACGGGCTTTACTTATGGTCGTAGAAGGTAGCTTTTCTATTCAACGTACCATTTAACGTGATCAATCCATTTTTATAAAATGAATGGAATGACTGACTGTAGGGGAGTCACTCTTGCTCCTCTTCCTGGCTGCCGCTTTAGAGCCACTGCCATCATACAGAGCTATAGCAATGTAATGCAGAGTGCACTGCCATTGTAGCTGCTACCCATTGTGGTGGGACTGAGACTCTAGCAGTAGGCATAGATGTTTCAGCATCGTTTTACAGTGCGTACCTTCATAGATCTCTTTGAATTGTTCCCTTCTGATGAACGCATCTGTCGTACAAGCAATTTGTTCATTTTCCATAGAATGAAACATTAGTGTTATGTCGTCACATACTGTTTTACCAGGGTATGGATCCATACATGTATGGAATAACCTCTGCAGTATAAAGCTGAATAATGGTATGCTTTACTTTCATTTTAGGGAGTATATTCCTTTTATGTGCAACTATGAGTTTCTGTGTGGAAGTTGTGGTGGTGAACTGATATCAAAGAAAACAGCAAGTGAGTTTTGGATTGTGCTCAAAGGAAGAGATCTATGAAGTATATTTGTTTGTGTGTGTAGTGTGGATTGTTATGCTAGTTCTGTGTACATACGTTGTTAGCACTATAATGCATGCAGCACTCTGCACTCTGTTCTTGCATGCTATATGGTTGTCTTCACATGCAGGGTGCTCTTCCATGTGTTCATGTTCCTTTATAGGTTTCATCCAAATTGCCATTACCACTATTGCAAACCTTTCAAGCCGTGCAGAGAACAGTGGGCAGTTCTTTGATGTTGATCAGGTATGTTGATCAGTAGGTCTTGTGCTCTACTGGATAGGTGGTACTGTGCCTCATAAACATGTTAAAACTATTGGCAAGGTAGGGAACTTATACACTGTAGCCTAATTTGAGTTTAAACTCACTATAGAGAGTGTAGTCTTTCTTTGGACTGTTAGCCTCTACCTGCTTCTGTTCTTAAGTGTTTTTCACTTGTGGTGGTTACGGAAGCATCAGCAATTACAATGAGTAAGCCACGCTGAGGTTGAAACGGCTTCTGTGGCTTCTCCATCTTTTTGTTGTAAACTGTGGGGGGCTAGCAATGGTTGCCGTAATAAGTCTTTGGCGCCGCATGTGAGATATGTTTGCATAGCACTAATATGGCTTCTGTGGCTGCCGAATTTTTACCCTTATATGTACTTTACCTCCTTTCTCCTCGAAGTTGTGTTTATGCAAGGAGTGCTTGGCATCAAATGGAACCTACAACCCTCTGCACTTTCCTGACGACATCAACCTTTTACCCAAGTAGTTCAATTAACACATTTTCGATGGAAGTGACAAAATAATTAACCCTAATCTAACCACACTTTGCGAGTGACATTTTCGAGTGCTAGAAAGAATTGGGAGGCTTCGACAGGGGTGAAATCTTTTAAATGAAGTTGGAAATGACTGAAGTACTAAATTGACATCCACAGCACAAGTGATATTTAAGATGGAACATCCTGCCAATGTCCTAATTTGAAGCTTCAACAGTAGAGTACGCTAGAGACAATGGTGGGAATGTCTGACTATGACTTAAATCACTACGCAAAGATGAACTCCATCACATAGTGTGTTCAAAATGGCGTCTTCTGTCGTTTGACTTTGCTACTTTGAACTAAGGAAAACACCACCAAGTTACTAAGCTTGATATATTACGGCACTTTAAACACTCCCACATCTGTGGTAGTCCTTAGTGGCATGGTGTTGCTGTTCTGTACCACCAACTGCTCATCAAAAACAAGCCACTACGACCCAATGTGAAAACACATTTTTCGTCATTATTGACATGTGTTTTTATGATGTGAAAACACGTATTTCATAGATAAAGGGTTTACCTGGACCAAGGCCAGCTTCTTTTACAGAGAAATTACTTCATAGCTGATAACTGAACAATCGCATTATATGTTGGTTTGCCTTGTGATGGAAACCTGAGTAACACTTAAATATAATAGATCGATAGGTATCTCATGTTCTAGCTTTTCCATGCTGCGATTTTGATTCTATGTTCCACTGCCGACTTATAGCACAAAAACTTCACAGAGACAACACTTGCTACAGGAACGTTCAGGTAATATTTGTAACACACAATACCTAGATCATATCTTTATCTTACTAAATCAGCTTTTGCCCACTCGATATCTCTCTCGCCCACAGGCCACATGGCAATTTTGTGTCAGTACCACCTAGCTGCAATTTTGTGGCTAAACCCTTGTGCGTTACAAGATATGGTGTTAACAACGGAAGTATTTGAATCATGATTGCTGAGTTGCAGTTGTAACTTCATTCGTTTAATGGAATAGAGGACTGGTAGCAGACTGTGGACAGCATCTAGTTGAATAAAAGGGTGTAGGTTAGCTTATCATGTACACTAGTTATCTTAAGGGGGCTCAAAATGGTTGTGGCATATAGTAGTTGGTTCAAAAGCTGAGTGCCTTATGAATTCTCGTACAAAGATAAAATCCTGCGACACACACTAAATGTTTCTAAATCGCTTACAGTAGCCAACTACTGTTTTAGCTGATGCATAAATATGAGCACTTGCTGGAAGTCACAACTGTTTCTTCTTCACCACGAATTTGGCTGCCTTTCACAGCTAGCAATACAGGTATTAATAGCGCTCAGTATTTTGTACCATGTTTTTCCTTTAGTCTATCTTGTGTTTGCTTAAGATGGCAATTCGTTTGTTGCTTGCTCTGAAATTGACCAGTTTTCACCAAGTAGCGCTTCCTGAAATGCAGCCATTTTGGCTTGTGATGTCACACACAATAAGAGTGAATAACGAGCATTCACAGTCTTGTGTTAACTCGACACCTATGCATTTTTACGGACCTATCCCACATGCACCCTAGCCATTGATCAGTTTTTCATCAGTTGCCATAATTTGTGTACGTTATGTTAAAGATATGAATGTGCCATAAATCAATAAGATATGAACACAGGTAATGGCGATTGTAATTACAGGTTCCTGAAGAAACATAAAATCTGATGAGCATAGGCTATCTGAAAACAATTTACAGTTTACTACATGGTATTGTGCTTTGTCTTGCTCAATCATCAGCAGGGTTGAAAGTTCAGTTCAGCTAAAGGTAGATTTGACAGTTGGTTTCGGCGCCTTTTTGTACTGTGAAGCCTTAAAGAGTTCAGGGTAGTATAGTATGGAGATGGTTTATTTGCAAAGAAGGGTACACAAGGAAAAGGTATCCATGTGCTTACATAGATATCAGCTGAGCTAAGCTGTTGAGGATATTGGCTTGTGATAGTAACAATAGAACGTGAACTTCAAAATGTCCGATGTTGACTTCCCAGCTGCCCTGGCTTCGGAAGTAGCTGCTTCTTGGATGGAGTGGACTGAGAAGATGGATGTATCAATCTCTGAAACCGCCATAGTCCCCTTTAGCCACCTGCCTGTGGTACAAGGTTTCATTAAGGGGTTCCGCGATAAAAGGCTGATTGCTCCTCCCTATGGTTCGAAGTTTCCCCGAAGCTTTGGTGATCCTGGGAAGGAAGGGTAGAAAGCCTCGATAGTTGGGCCTGTGCGTCTTAATTTGGTTAGGCTAGGGATGATGAATCTGACCCATTCCACCTTGTAAGTCCAGAATTTAAGGTCCAACATTGCTAAATCTGAGCACCTATCTGCATGCTCAATGCCATCAGCATTGCTAGCTTGCATATGAGGTCCTGAAAGGTGAGGTCCTGGTAGTCTGGCTGCCCCTCCATATACTAAAACACCAAGTTGACATCCCATGTCTGTGAGTATGTGATGGCAGGCTGACAAAATGCTTAATTTTACCGACTATCCTATCAGTTAGTGAAGTAGCAAGTGAATATCGTGAATTACGTCTGTATGCAACTCGTCACCACACATGAACAGGTGTGACGTGTCACTGTGAGTGTTGAGTGCACCAGGCCTGTACCTGGTTTACGCTGGGCAGAGGTCCGGTGTACTGCTGGAGGTTGCACCTCCCCACACTGAGGTAGTCCGGGCCGGAGGTCTACTATTAGATATCCCTTTCAAAGGTTGCGAAAAGGCTCATTGTTGTGTCATACATGAACGAAGACGTTTTTTGAGCAATTCATGCAACATACATGTCATGCAATAGATCAGGATGTTTTGACCCACAGGTCAAAATGTCTTGATTTATTGTAGGACATCTATATTACGTGAATTGCTCAAAAATGTTTTCTTTCACTGCAAAACCAGTCAAAACTACTGTTATAGATGCATCCAGACAAGTACAAAACAATAATAGTAATGAAGTCTGTAGTCAACAATAATACGATGCATGCAGTATAAGCACCTGTTGTCCAGGACTCTTCAAGCGTTTGTTTAGCACCTAATTGTCAGTGATCATTCTATTTGGTGACAAATCATTCTAGAATTGTCTATCCATTTTGTCCAAATGAATACGTTCCGTACAACGGTAAAGGTTGTTCTATCTTTCTATTGTTTTGTATAAATACAAAATGATAACATTATACTGTCAGATATTGTATTTATGGTGGAAGTAACACTGATGCAATGGTGGTAAACTGTTACACTGAAGAAATGATTTATGCTAGTGGGAAATTCTAGTTGAGCAGGTTACATATCTATCTACCATGTTTCTGATGTGAGATTAAATTATGTGACATACTTGGTCTATAGTATGCATATAAAATAGTAATAACAAATATTCAGAAATATATTTATATGCTGGCTGACATTCAACTATAGTGAATATTTCAACATTTATCCCAGCACTACTAGATACTACACCACCTGACCAGGGAACGAAGTCATATTAGCGATAACCAGTTAGTGCCTGCCCAGTCGCATATATAGCAACTAAAAGATGAACCCATTAAGGATGAAACAGCCTTCTGTGCCTCTTCTATATTTGTGTTCACTCTAAAGTTCTATACTTTCTACATTTTTTCACTAATGCCTCACACTGGGTACAGTGTAGATCCCCATCTGTAACTGCATGTGTGTATTCTATACTTTTTTACAATGCATTCTGTAGGACATTATACCATTCATTGAAGACCACTGGGATATCTTATGTACTCAACGTACCAAATCAAGAGTGTGGAAGGAAAATTTGAAGCTAAAATTGGTATGTATATTGGGTGTTCTTTGTACTGTATGTGTGTATTTGCATGTACGTACTTTGGAGTTGTTGCCCCATTACGTACTTCCACTAGTCTTACAACCAGCTTAACCCCACAATATGGAACAGAGGTAATTGCATTGAACTGGTTGCCACTTTGGTTAGGTCATTGCCCTGAAGAAGACCAGTGCATTCTGGTCGAAACATTGATTTTTCAGCTCTTTTCCTGTTCATGCAATAGCCAGCTTAGAAGCCCCCACTTCAGTGGTTGGCACTACTGACAGTCACTAGCACCCAATTGTCCAGTTGCATGTAAGACCTAGAAATGTAACTGATGGTGATTACTAGCTGGACTGCATAACTCCTATCGTTTCTATAGAGAAACACAACCATGAGTTCTTGAACTTCCTTTCTTGGGGTCTGCGTGTCTGAATCGTTCCAGTAAACAAAGCAGCGTTATACTGTAGTACTATATTAAAATTACAACCTTGGTTGTATCAAGCTTAATATCAGCTTGTTTCAACCGTGCAATGGACACATTTCCAAGGTATATATATGTATTCAAGCAGAGAGAGAGAGGCTCTGTTGTTCTGCTGTCAGCCTGCTGTCACTGAGATGTTACAGTCAGTCACTGAGACTTTACTGTGAGCCGGCTGTCACTGAGACTTTACAGAGCAGTTACTGCGATACAGTGCTCTAACTACAAGGCACCCATCATTCCCACTACAAATCCAGCAAAGAGGCCAGTCACACGATCACTGGCTTCATCCCTCCAAGCCAGACATTCAAGTCACACGATCACTGACTTCATCCCTCCAAGCCAGACATTCAGAGTCCACACGATCACTGGCTTCATCCTTCCAAGCCAGCCATTCAGAGTCCACACGATCACTTGCTTTATCCCTCCAAGCCAGCCATTCAGAGAACACCTTGGAGGTGAATAAAGGGGATTTGGATGCCCAGTCGACGTCTAGACCTTGTGGCGAAAGCGGCAAACTTATATCTGATCAAGGCATACACTGCGAGGGGACCTGCAGATGGTGGTACCATCTTGACTTCCTCCAACTTACCAAGGAGGAAGTGACAGCTTTATGCACCCCCGACTCCATTCAGTACTGGAAGTGCAGCGGATTTCCACCACCATTGCGGAGATGAATGCACACACTTGAGGTGATAAACACCGAGTTAAGCAAAGACTGGAACTGCTCGGGAATGACGACTGCCATCAGCGCAAGGGTATTCCCTGACAACCGATCTCCACCAGAAGCGGACTAGGAGTGCCATTGACTGCTACAGAGCTCAGCGAATCTGCAAACAAAACAGAAGTGTAACAGCAACCGAAGCAGCAGCTGAGTAACAGCATCAGCAGCCAAACAGCAGCAGCAGAAGCAGAAACAGAAGAAGCAGCAGCAGTAGTCCTGAGATCCCTCTTTCTCAAAGCGAGATTGGAGAATGATGATGTGCATGTGAAGGGTGCCACAACATATCCAGATTGGAGAAGTGATACAGCACCTGAGATGATGATAGGAGACAAAAGTGAACAATCTTCATATCACACAGCCTGTTTTGAATTTTGAATTCAAATGAAGATGGAATTTCCTTAAATGTGAAGGTCCGAGCACAGCCCTGCCAGGGCTAGTGCACACGTGAACAGGGTAGGCTGCCATGAAAGGTAACATCGCTCCATCCTCGCACCTAAGTTCTTTTTTTGGACAAAGTCCTAACATAGAGAACATTAGACAGATTGAAAGAGCAACCAAACAGCAGCACCACCCCATCAATTCCTAGCCCCAACTCCACTCCTTCCAATCCCTCCACTGACCAACATCATGGACCCACCTTTTCCCCATCCCTACCCACACTTTGTGCAAGGTCCCCCACCTCCCCTGACATCCCAGTGCCACCCCTGGCCATAGCTGTGGCAGACAGTCTGGAACCAGGGTCAGCAGATTTCGGTCCTGAAGTGGCTGCTCAGGGACACACCAGCCCACCCTCACTCTCAGATGGTATGGTGAGATCTGGGGCGTGGAACATGAGAGGGTTTGTGAGAAATGATCACTGTAGGCTGAGAGAAGAAGTAATTTAGCATCTGACTAAATCTACTGTGTGTGAGACCTTCCTAAGAGGCCTTCCCCAGTACCAGAATACTCCCTGCTACTCGGGGCGTATACAACAGACGATACTTTGAAAGACAGACATCAAAAATTGTAGCAAAACAACAGAACAAACCAACACAATGAAAAGCTGAAGTCGTTTTGTGGTCAACAAAGTAAGCCTATTTTCAAATCAAAAAGAAATGAAGAAAAAGCAATAGACCAGCTAATAAGGAACTACTAGATCTTACACTGAATTACACAATGCGTACTTTAAACACACAATTACAAAGAAATTGTAATTTCTTTCACCCCTACATTCAAAATACTTGTAATAACAAGAAAACCCACCATAGGTCCAGCAAAATAGACATGGTGGAGTAATGATCTTGACTCCATTAGGGAAGAACTTAGGACTTTACAAAGTAAGTGGAACAGATCAACAGACCCTACTGATAGACTAATACCCCTTTCACATGTGCACCAAAACCGGGTCGAACCCGGGTTCGACCCGGTTATCTGAATTCCGTTCACATGCGCCCGTAAGTAGTAGGGCACTTTGTAGGCTTGTTACCCTGGTAATTGTGAAAATGGCGTACGAAGACGGTCTGTTTGTAGCGACCCTTTTCACCTTTCTGTGGCTACAGCGAAGGCGCGCACTGCAGCGGAGGGCTCATTTGCAAGGGAGGCAGCCAGGAGAAGGCGCATAGCACATTTTCACTTTAGACAGAAGCAAAGGCGGATGTTTTTCCTAACAGTGACTTTGAGTAATTATGTTATGGATTTCACTGAATCACCTAAAGCTTACAAAGAAGCTGCCTTCTTTGAACTCATTGTTAGAGTCCACTCCAGCTCCGCTGCGATGAAGACCATCTGGCTCCTCCTTGTATGTCTTCTTCAGCTGCTTCAACTTCTCCTGACACTGATTTGCGTCGCGCTAGTAGCACTTTCTCGCCAACTCATCTGCAATCTTGTTAAAAACTGTCGTGTTCCATACCGCGCCCAGTAGTTGGCTCTAAATAGAAGCATCCGCCCAGATAGCGAGCAAGGCCCGCACTTCGTCGTCATTCCATGTTCTTCCCCGTGACGCCATATTTTGTTTGCACCTCGTAACCCCATTTCATGCCGCTTAACCCGGGTCAGTTGGCACATGTGAACATATTAACCCGGGTCGAACCTGGGTTCGACCCGGATTAGTGGGTCCATGTGAATGGGGTATAAGTCTCTGGAAAAACAGCAATAGATATAAATAGAATAGTTGATATATAGGTGATAATTGCTGTGTGTGTTTGTGATTACGAAAGAATCTGAGCTTCATCACAGCATAGGGAGCCCGATAGACGGGGCTCACCCAGGTCCGAAGACCGATAGAGATTATCTGGGCCGTTACTGTCCGTAGACCTTTGAAACGGCAAAGGGAAAGAAAGAAAAGTGGTGCCGCCGGGGATCGAACCCAGGGCCTCTGGCTTAAGCCGCCAGTGCTCTGCCACTAAGCTACGACACCCACCGACAACCACCTCTCCCTCTCTCCCTTATATGTTACATGCAGGATATACCGTATGCGCTTTAATTTTCGCGGGGTTCTCATGTTTGCTGATCATCTGTAAAAGTTTCGTCCGTGAAAGTATAGACATCCATCGAAACATGTACGATTGATGAAGGCCAATTCAAGTGGGGGCTTCTCAGCTGGCTGAAACATGTAAGATATACTGTTTCTCCAATACCAGTGTTGCTCCGGTCTTGTTCAGGGTGAGAATAGTGCGCAGCGAGAATGTGTCATTCTTATGCCTACGTTCCGCATCATCTCCGATCACAGTTCACGCACAATCTGTCAGTGGGTGTCGGACCTGCTTGGTTGGTCGAGTCCTCCTGTGTTCTCAGGGCAGCTACCCAGCATCCAGGGAGCTCAAACCCTGGGTCCCTATTAAGGCGTTCCTCAGCTGGGTTCATCTGGGTGTGGATGGCGTCCTTGAGCACTAGCTCCCTGGGGTGCCTGGCCATGTCAACCACTGTGGTCTCATCCCATTTGATGGCGTGGTGGTCTTTCCATGCATGCTCCGCTACTGCAGACTTCTCCAGGGTCCCTTTCTGGCAGGTCTCTTGGTGTTCTCTCGGCCCGTTTCCAGCATTCTCCTCTCACCAATGTAGCTCTTGCCACAACTGCAGGGGATTCAGTACACAACCTTGGCCTTCTCCATTGGTAGAAGGTCCTTCATCTTGGTCAGCACTGAGCGGAGTGACCATCTAGCCTTGAAGATCACCTTCATTCCATACTTCCCGCACACCCACCTGATGTCCTCACTGACACCTACAGTGTAAGGTAGCACCACCAAAGTGGGGCTGCTTCTATCCGGTGGCAGAGTGAATGAAGGCACCTGGGTAGCCATTCGATCTCAACACCATGCAAAGGTGGTGTTCTTCCTTCTGCAGGTTGTCTTAGGTGCTGGCGATGGCATGTACCCTGTCATACAGGCACCTGACCAGACCCCTCTTGACATGGGGTGGGTGGTGTGACTGGAAGTCCAGGTATCGGTCGGTGTGGGTGAGCGTCCTGGACACTGCTCCTTTGGAAGAGGTATGTTGAACAAAAGGACTCCTGGATCACCTCAACAGTGTGTGACCCTACATCCAACTCACTGTCAAGGTAGAGAAGGATGGAATGCTCCCATTCCTGGACACCCTTCTCTGCAGAAGGGAGGATGGTAGCCTGGGTGTCACTGTCTACAAAACGAGTCTGTCAGGCCAGTGCACTCGCTGCCCTGAACGTGTGATTCGGGTTTGTGGCTCTGGTAATAAGTTGATAGTGCTACCCAACACCGAGGTTGCTGTTGGGTATAAGGACGTCACCCCAGGTAAGCACGGGTTGTCCAAGTGATCTGGTTTGAGACGATCCAAGGACACTGTGTTCTTACGGCCATTGATATCCAGGGTGAAGAATTTTAGGTCACTTTTCAAGACCTGGAATGGCCCATCATAAGGGTGCTGCAAGGCCTTGCGTAATGCGCCTCGCCAGACAAAGACATGTGTTGTTGTCTGCAGATCTGGGCTCAGTTGTGCCCTCTGCTGCCTGTGCGATTGGGGTTGTACTGCCTGGAGTTGTTCCATGGTGGACGTTAACTTTGCAACATAGGATGTTGCATCCGGGATGTCTGTGGAGCAAGCTGCAGAAAAAATTCTGGTGATCTGAGGGTGGTTCCGTACACCAGTTGAGCGCTAGTGCAGGCGATGTCCTCTTTCAGTGCGAGCGGAATCCCTGTAACACCAGAGAGAGGGCCTCGATCCATTGTGACTGAGGGCTGTGCGCTATAAGTACAGCCTTCAACTGTCTGTGCAGCCTTTCTACCAGTCCATTGGCACATGGATGATACACTGTGGTACAAATGTGGTGAGTCCCCAGGAGGCTCATCAAACGATGCCAGAGATCTGATTCGAACTGGCCACCCCGATGTTATGGTGGGGTGGGTACTCCGAAGCGTGCTACACAACCCAACAGGAATGCATGAGCAACTGTTTTTGTTGATGTGTCCATAAGGGGAATGGCTTCTGGCCAGCGGGTGAAGCGGTCTACAGCAGTGAGCAGGTGGGTGTAGCCATTAGAGGTCGGGAGTGGTCCTACGATGTCATTGTGGACATGGGTGAAATGCGCATCTGGAGGAGTGAAGGAGCCAGCAGGTGTGTGTGTGTCTTTGCACCTTAGAACGCTGGCAATGTAAGCATGAGTGCGTCCATTGGCGTACATCCTTGTTGATGCTTGGCCAGACATCTAGAGGTTATGAGCCGTTGTGTGGCTCTGATGCCAGGATGTGGCAGAGAATGTAGACTGTCAAAAACTTGCCGCCGGAAACTGGGTGGCACATATGGCCTGGGGGTCCCAGTAGAGACATCACAAAGGAGAGTGGTGGTTGTGGCTGGAGTAGGTATCTCCTGGAGATGGAGTGATGTGGTGGTGCTGTTTGGGTGCAAGGTGTCCTACCTCTGTGCCCCGGCCAAGGCTTGGAAATCCACACGTGATACAGCTGGCTCGCAGAGATGATCCAGTTCCAAGGCCTCTTTGATTCTCTTGAAGGCTGTTAGGCCACTGTCTGTCCAATGTAGAGGTGCATCCTTCTTAGTGGCCGAGGAAAGGTCATTCAGGGGCTGCAAGATCTGGGCGCAGCCTAGGATAAAGCGATGGTGAAAGTTGATGATGCCGAGGAACCTACGAAACTCACTTTGGGTAGCTGGTTGTGGATAGTTCGTGATGACCCGGACTGTCTTTTTCAGAGGACGAATGCTGTCCATATCGTCCTGATGACCCAGGAACTCTAGGGACTCCACTCCGAGGATGCACTTTGCAGGGTTGATCTGAATGCTGTAGTTACGCAGTCATGTAAAAACTTGCCGCAGGTGGTCCAGATGCTCGTCCTCATCTCTACTGGCAACCACGATGTCATCAAGGTATGCGTAACTGCAGGTGAGACCATACAGGACTTGGTCAATAAACCTGTGAAGGGTTTGAGCTGCATTGACCAGGCCAAAGGGCATGCGCATGAACTCGAATAGGCCAAATGGCATGGTGACAGCTGTCTTGGGGATGTCCTCTGGTGCCACTGGAATCTGATGGTACGCTCGAACCAGATCTATTTTCGAGAAGATGGCTGTACCATGTAAAACAGAAGCAAAATCCTGTATGTGTGGGATTGGATACTGGTCGGGAACTGTGTTGTTGTTCAGAATAGTCCACACAGGGCCGCCAATCACCTGGGGTCGTCTTCTGGTCCATGTGCAGTGGTGATGTCAAGCAACTTGATGAAGGACGGATGATGCCAAGCTCCATCATATGGCTGAACTCCTGACAAGCGATCTGGAGGCATTCAGGTGTTAGTCGCCGCGGGCGTGTCAAAACCGGGGGCCCTTTTGTGAGGATGTGATGGCTAACCCCATGTGCTACCGGTTGGCCCAGCAGTGGAAGGAGAGAAGAGTAGAGAACTCTGTGAGTAGCTCTGAAAATGTGCCTTGAGGAATGAGGCGAGGAATGGTTGGGCAGGGTGAAAGTTCCCGTGTGGCAATTCCGTGTCCCTGAAGACGAGTGGTGGTGTCTACCAATCGGCAGTGGTTAACATCCACCAGGAGCTGGAAGTGGCTGAGGAAATCTGCACCGAGAATAGCATGCGTGACATCAGCAATAATAAACACCCAATTAAGGGTGAGTCGTAGGCCCAGGTTCAAGGT
Organism: Aplysina aerophoba; assembly: GCA_949841015.1. Lineage (NCBI taxonomy): Eukaryota > Metazoa > Porifera > Demospongiae > Verongiida > Aplysinidae > Aplysina > Aplysina aerophoba. The sequence continues at coordinate 2,213,138 of OX465047.1, forward strand.
GAGGGAACGTTCCCCAAATGGGGCTATGCCTGAGTTGTTAGCTGCCTGGAGGGTGAGACCTGTAGTGGAAAGGTCATGGGAACAGTTAGCTGGAGAAGGGATGACGCTCCTGTGCTCCAGTATCCACTAAAAATTGTATGCCACTTGTCCGGTCCGTTATACAAAATAGGTGACTTGGTGTTTGGCCGGCAGTGTTGGTCGCCATCAACGCCTGGCCAGGGCGTTTCTTGACCAGGTACAAGGGTCCACGCACTTGCAGGCCTTTTCCCCGAACTGGCGGTGGTACCAGCACAGGCTAGAGATCTCCAGAGCAGATGGATGAGGACTGGTTGCTCTGGAGTGGGAACAGGATCGGTGGGTTGGATGGTCCAGTCCCGCTCATGGAGGCGCTACCTGTAAGGCAGAGATGAGATCGCGTAATCGTCCCACCTCTGCACGCAATTGGTCAACCTCGGAGGTGAGGGGATGACCGCAGCTGAGGAACGCCTCAACGCCTCAACAGGGACACAAGGCTTGAGCTCCCTGGATCCTGGGTGACTGCCCTGAGAAGACAGGAGGACTCGACCAACCAAGCAGGTCCGACACCCACTGACAGATTACGCGTGAACGGTGATCGCAGATGATGCGGCGCGTAGGCATGAGAATGACACATTCCCGCTACGCACTATCTTCGCCCTGAAGAAGACCGGAGCAACACGGTCGAAACGTCAGCAAGATTTTCCTATTCATGCTGATATTGGAAAAACAGTATATCTTAGAAGGCCAAATCACTGACTTCATGCATAGGCAAATGGCGATGATTAGCTATTCGACAAACAAGACACCTGGGTTGTGCCTTTGGCATGGAGCGCTTTGTTGCTAAAGCATGTATACTCGACCTTACATTCCCAAACTCGGCAGCATGGCAAATTTGGAGTAGGTTGTTCCTAGTCTAGCACACTAGACCCTCTCCATCACCAGGCACTTATACTACAGATGGCGAAGAAGGTCTAGGAAAGTTTGCTAATTGATTTAAGTTATTAATCCTTCCAGTGTGTCAAGTAGGTGTTATGAATAGATGGATAGATAGCAACATGCACACGCTAATGAAACATGGATTGCGCAGTATGTGGACATACAACCTCAGCACATTACACGTTCGTGTGATGCTCCAACACATCTTGGACATTTAGTACAGAGCCAGCTGAAAGCAGACTAGTGCAAGTAGTGGACTTCTCGGTGCAACGAACATGCAGATGCACTTTGTTTTGTTAAGACTTCTTTGCATCAAGTTCCGGCTGAAGACTTAGGGCTAAGATGCGCAGGACATTTTGGCAGGGACAGCTTTGCTATTGATCACAATACTTCACCATCAGTGAAAATGGGGGCTCCAACAAGATCTCAGAAGCAGTGATCAGGGGAGTCAATCATCTTGAAAACAAAGCTGGTAAAGCCTGGAAACTGAAGTTTGAATTGTAGCCGTTCTGTTGGTTATTTTCACAAGAGAGTGACCTAACTATACGACAGACATAGCCACATAGGTTTGTGTTCATTATAACAATTTACAGTAACAGTGGCCTTCCTGCTACTGCCATGTCATTTCTCCTCTACTCTTTCTGGATTGTTCTCCCAGATAGGCCTTCTGGAGTTATTTTGTTGATTGAACGATTGGTTATCTTTCTGTTCTACCTGGCAGCAGCTATACGGTTCTTGAAGGACTACTTGCCTATTATTGTTTGTTGGCTTCTGTGGTAGCCTATCACAGTATTGGTGCAGGGAATGGTGCCCTTTGAGTCTGGTAAATTGCCTTGAGCTGACTGAAAGTGATACCGAAGTTCTCGCCAGTATGCCGTAGATATATCTGAGTATACATATTTATAGACAAATTTGGGTATAGCTTTGACTGGTTAAATGATACGAGGTCAGATGATATCATACGGTACGTGTCGCAACAAAGTTCCTCCTGATGCCGTATCCACATATATGGAAACGGGCATCCAACGGATACAGTAATGGGCGTACGAGACTAATGGGTAAGGGCGTCTGATGGATGGATTCTAAAATGGGCATCTGAAGGAAACAGGTAGGAATCATACTACAGCTACGTAGTTGTGACGATGCTGGTGCATACCTGCTAATCACTTCTGCATTTATTCCTATTGAACGAATCTGCCTACACAGAGAGAAGATGAGCGTCTATTCTGTGCTGAAAGCTACACATACAGAAGCAGGTTTGTTTACTATATGAGCAAGAGTTCATAGAATTGGATTGATACTCGCCTATCAATACCAACAGTTTTTCTTTATTCTCTCCCAGAGGACCATGTTCTGGGCGATGAACAGTCTGAAAAGAGACAGCATGGCGCACACATGTACACGTAAAGGACAAGAATATAAAGTCGATCATTGTGCAAACATACCAAGTGATTGGCGCTTCTGGTATTGATTTGGTGCTCTTTGCTAAGACTACGAAAACTAGCATACTTTGAGTAAATGTGAACTGGCGATGTTTACTGGTACGGGCATACAACTACTATGCATACAGGCCTTCAACAGGTACAGGTATAGGCACACCGTAGGAACGAAAACAGGCATTTGTACTGGCATTCAATGAAAACTTTACTGTGGCACGTACCATATATAATGAATATTATTGTCATGATCATGTGTCTCTAGGAAAGGATTTTACTTCCTGATACATTGCTGAATGTTGTAAACTATAAAGTCATATGCATGATCTGCTATAGTGATTTACTGCTATACTGAGTTATTGAGTTTTACAGAAAATAGTAGCCGAATTTTGGTGGCATTGCCGACAAGTAGGAAGTTGTAGTGAAAGCTGTCTCCACTGTCTTGATGGTTCCTAAACAATGGCCATTGTAGGTACACTTAAACTTATCCTGTATTGACTCCTTCTGTAAGGGCTATTTTGAGTTTCGCCACTTTCTTAATTGTGTAGTATGTTTTTTGTTGATGATTGTCTTATATTTATATACTATATTCATTTAGCTACTCCTTTTTTTCTTAGCAAAATGAGGAGCGTATCTTTGAAGCAAGCAGTGATGATGTTTCTAAGTTCAGACTGGTGGATATGGTATGAATGGCATTAAGAAAGTGTAGAATGTTGCTACTGTGTTATTCTCTGGGATTCTGGTTAACAGCCATTTTAATATCTTTGTGCTTAGTGAATCTTTGTGCTTAGTGCATGCACGCAAATTTTATTAGACCCGAATGGGTTAATGACTTTTGAATTTTAACCTTCAAACATTCTGGAGGAAAAGTTAATTGGTATTCATAGCATTTGTATCATTTCTCAGTCTTCCTCACATCATCGCTTGAAGTTTAAACAAGCCAGCAAACTGAAATTGTAGTAGCTTTATATGCATATGGTGAACAGTTGCAATGGATTGTCAGAAATGGTAGGGAAGAACTATCATAGAATGAACTCTCATACCCTCATTTATTACATATATGTAACCAATTTCTGAATAATTAACATTTTGCACCATCAATTAAATTTTGAAACATCAGCATTTGTTTGTCCTATTGGCAGTATACTGAGTTGTTATACATTCTCTTTGACTTCATTGTAAGTAAATCTATGATTACAGGCAGTATGGGGCAAGGAAACATTAATGATAACTCTGTTTATTTCATGGTCACATCATGCATCAAAAGAAGCCACATGGCTGGAAAAAGTTACCACGAGAGATGTAAATGTCCCTCCCCTCCCCCAACGCTTCCATATATGAAATTAAGGCTGGAACAGTGCAGCTATTTTCCTCGAATTTACATACCCTTTTACACATACCCTTTTACACATTCCAGTCTTGCCGATGGAGCTGAGAACGTTGTCCACGATTGGATTCTCTGGAAAATATATTTGGTGGGATATATATGTAAGCGTCGCCAGTAGAAATCGCAGATTAGCACATATTACCGTTATTGGAAAATGGCGTCCGTAAATTGGCCACATTCCAAGGAATGAAAAGTGGCATTGAACAATATAGCAACGGACTTTAAGTAGTTTCAAAGAATAAGTGTATGCCTTTCGCATTATTTGAAGAACAGCGCACACGTCTTAATAGTCAAAGCCTATCTTGCTTCACTTCTTTTTAACTGCACTCACTATTCGACGCTTCGATTCTTCGCCAACGGAATCAGCTGTATGAACTCCCCGACATGTTGTTCTATGATATTCTTTGTAATATCCACAGCCTGGCCACTTGTACTTACCCGAAAGGCAAAAAACGGCTTTTGCATGTCGACGGCATTATGCAAGCCGTTTCTCTATGCTACGTGTATAAAGAGTGGGTCACTTCAAACGACAATTTCTCTGTGAAAGAAGCTACATTCAACTTGAAACTTGCTGAATGTATGCAGAAGACCTACGGCAACCTAAATCCACGATTACCTAAAAATTGGTGTAATGCGCTAATCTGCGATTTCTACTGGTGACTCTCACATATCCGTGGTTAAAATATCCGAAGTTTTATGTCTGGAACAAAATATAAGGACCTTTTTATTTTGAGAGTAAACCCTTTGTTTGAAGCTGCCTTCTTTGTTCCTACTTCTCCCCTTCCTTCAAAACTGAATTCGATGAGCCCACACTTTGGGGTGTATATTCTTGTGATAAACTAGTTACTATATGCCTTTAATGGCATACGGCATCTTTCACTGCACCCACTCCAGGGCACTTTATGCACTTGGGTATTGTGAAGTAAATGCCGTACACCGCTGGAGATGTGTAGTTACTAATACGTATTAAATGATGATCTCATACATCAAAGGGTTTGGCGGTGCAGTAAGTCATAACCACTCCCATCAATTAACCACTGATCTATTACCGAACTTCACTAGCCAAAAATCTGAAATAATTGCCAAATGTTTCGACAACCATGCGGTTGTCTTCATCAGTGGCTGGTACAAAACAGAAAGTGACTCGCTTATATAGGCTAAAGTGGCAGTAAAGTTTAGCAGTGAGTGACAGCATGTGAGGTGATGAATAAACTTAAGGGACTGATTTGCGGGAATCATGCAGCGTACAGTGAGAGAGTCTAACTGGAAAACAATGAGTTGTAAACTGGGGGCAGTGTACCATCATGTCTGTTCAAAGTGTAAGGGTGTGACCTAATGCGAATTGATACTAGAATGAGCCTATGGTAGAGACGAATTGCTGCTCCAGCACTCTGACATTTTTCCAGTCCACGGGGTGGTGGTGGTGCCATGCATGATTGACCAGTGCCGAGTTGGCTCAGTCTCCTGACTCCACAGCTTTCCGGTGCTCCTTCACTGGTTTACCGAGGCATCTGCCTGTCTGGCCTACATAAGTGGTGGAGCAAGCAGCACATGGGATCTGGTACACAACCCCTGCTAGCTCTTCTGTAGGGACACGTTCCTTCGATCTTACCAGCAGCTGCCTGAGGGTGGTGTTCGCTTGCCCCACTAGGAGTAAGGGTCGCCTTCTGCCCGAACCACCAAATGGTGCTGCCAAGTTGTGGACAGAAACTGCTGTAGAATGCCTTGCACAAATACAGGGGAAAGTGCTTGATGAGAATTTTTGCACGTTTTTTATTTAGAGGAGGAAGGTTCTGGCAGGAGAGAAATTGATGAAAGAGCGAATATTATTCATGGCTAAAAGACGACAAAGGTGACGATATGATACATGAAGGTCCATCAGAGTAAATTGGAGATATTGGCATGAACGTTATTAGGCATGCTGGAGTTGATAGTAGGATGATTATTTTTGACAATCAAGCATGCCAACAAGTGAATTGTCACTTCCAATTGTCGTCCAACATTTTGCTCATCACGGACTTTGTCAAGCATACAGCAAAGACCAAGTGGTAACTTGTATACTAGTCCAATGGGCAAGGATAGCATGCATGTGCAACACACAACATTTGATCAACAAGGTGGAGAAAAATGAGTGGTACACAATGTAACCTGTCCACCACATGTCCTGCGCCCCAGTCCATGTTGTAGTTTGTCTTCATCCAGTGGGTAGCATTGACATTCCGTACACATCATCTGTGGCCACTGCACTTTTGTGTTCACTGATCCTGGTCTTCAAGGATCTTCCTGTTTCACCCATGTAGACCTCATCGCACTGTGCACTGGGAGTCTGGTACACCACACCCTTGTCCATGTGCTTCTGTGGTCCCTTCACTCTTGTGAGTAGACTCTTCCAATTTCTTCCCATTTACTCACTTTACCATCCTCCTCATTCACGTTTCAGTGGTATATCTCTACTATGAGTCTGTCAAAACTTGCTTTGAGAGTTTGCTGGATATACTAGAGAATGTAGCAATGAAATGACAGTATCAGGAGGGCAAAAGCTTGACTGGACTTGTATTCATTCTACTTCATATACTTGGTTACAATTGGGAACTAATGTTGCATTGACCGCTAACCCCTTCCATTATGTTCCATTGAGTAGAGATGGGTGATACTGAATTTTCACTACTATGATTGTCATCCCTCGTTTTATCACGATATTTGATATCCTGATATTTCAGTAAAATGACATCACTTAAAGTGATGTAGCTAGCTTTGAATGTAAAGTCCAAGATAGAGCACTTGTTAAGAAGCTGTGAAATGAGAACAACTTTGTAGCGTGTGCAGAGATTCCTATCTATGACTGACTTCCATTATTTATTACTAGATGGTCATCGTCTGGCTTAGCAGCAAGGCAATTATCCAGGACATGCTTAAGAATTGGCTGAAGCGCTGAGCTGCTCACTTCTTTTACCCTGAAAGAGCATCAGTAAGAACAGATAACCTCTTTAAGACCTCAGCAAGGGCCTCCAGTACAGTGAATTCAGCACTGCTTAGCATGAGGTGCCATGAGTTGCGGTCCTCTGCAAGAACAGCTGAGATGGCCTGCTGCTCCTCAAAGATGCGTGTCATTCATGTGATATGTCCAGCTCCGGCTGAAAGCAGCTACTGTATGCGCTCAAATTAATCGCGGACTAAACTTTCATGGTTTTCGCGGTCCTGGAGCCATCCGTGAATATTTTAATCCGCGAAGGTGTTGCATAACTGTTAAAATGGACATCGAACGAACACACGCACAATGCACCATTGTTGCCTTTGCAGCGTCTGTTGTTCTAAATACGTTCATTGCTTATCAGTTAATCATTTGGTTAACCTGGTCTGAAGCGTCCAACGATTATGATTCGGTCGTAATTTACGGTCAAGCAGCGTGATCTGCCCTGGTTGGAAATGGCGGTTTCTTCTTCTTTGGCAGGCACCTGACAAGTCACAAGGGCTTTAGTGAATCAATGATACCTCGAACTCCCATAGAAGAACGACCGCACTGCTTTATTGAGTTTTCTTGATTGAACACACTATGCTTTCATTCAGTGGCCAGTTCAATTCCTTGGAGAACTGTCTTGCAGCTGCAATATTCCTGTTCTCACTTGCATACTTGGCAATCTGCACTCGCTGTTTAGCTTTAAGTCAACCGTACGATCTCCAAGGTCAAGTCTTCACACTGGCGTTCTGTTTCTTGACTGACAACTGAGTTAGCTTGCCGAATCGTGGGTGGTGATACATCGGCAGAAAGCAAGCTGGTAGAGTCAGGAAGATGTCTGTCGACCGACTTGAAGTAATGAAGCAGTGACGTACTACAAATTGAACACCAAAGACATCTGCAGAGTGTGCCACAAATGTTCGCGAACTGTGGACTAGTTACGAATATAGCAAAAATTTATCTTGCGGGAAAATAAGTATGCCTAGAGTAGTGAGGTTTGCTTGAAGTGCAGGTAATACAGACCACTCAAGAAGTTTATCAAGAAAAGTTTAGCTGTGCAGCAGGGTGTAAGCACAAACACACTGACATCTCTTCGCTCTCATGCTACAAGGCTATTTCGCTCTCTAAGATCACATTTGACATAGATTTTCGCTTGTGGATAGTCGTTAGTTAACGTGTCAGTCATTTTTACTCGCACGAGCACACGCACAAGTATCTTTTTACACACACAAGTGGCCATTTTACACGCACGTGTAGTATTTTTACACTCGATACATACGCACATGGTATGGCTACATACCTTTAATCACCACTGTAGATTGCATGAATAGCCAAATATTTCATTTCAGACATTACCATCATCTTGACATTCATCGTTGTTAACTCTGAAGATCTGTGGGAGAAGTTGATCTCCATGTCACATGTTATCCACATACATATTTCCTCACTGTGGAGGCACAAGTGTCCTCAGGGTGTACCTCTTAGGCTGAGCTTACACAAAATTGTTTCGAATGAAATTCTTTTTTGCGACCTGACGTTCCCACATGTTTATGCAAAGCTTGCTGCCTCGTTCACATGGAAACACACAAGGTGTCACCTTTCCAATATCGAAGGAATAATGGCTACCTGCTGCGGCACTGAGCAAACGAATGACTCCTTACAGTGGACCGGCGACGAAGTTGAGCTCCTGCTAAACATTATCTCAAGTTTACAGTGAAGCATTCGGGCGAGAGTAGCAATTGGAAGTAGGTGAAGACAAAATACGAGGATGTACTCACACAGTTTTGGAAGCAGCTGCCTTCTGGTACAGATGAAGTGGCTAACCTGGAGAAAGATTACCCACATTACCCGGATATACTTTATTGTCCCTGACGTCCAAGTTGAAGGCTATTCGCTGGAAGTACAGACAAGCACTCGACCCATTCAAGAAAGGTGGTCACAGCAAAGTCATAATATGTTACTTTGATCTCTGTAACAGGATTTGGGACTAGTCACATGCAACCGTACAGATTTATCTGGTCTAGAGAACACTGAAGTGTCTTCTAGTCCTGGTGGGGAGCCATCAGCTGAAGTGCCAGATGTTGCTAGCGTAGCACGTGAGGACCTCAATGAAATTGAGGTTGACAGCGAACATAGAGAGGAAGGAGAAACACCCGCAGGCCAACAGCCCGATTGGGATGGTGCAGTATAGATGGCAAGCAACCAAGGCCAGGATTCCAGTAGCCAGAGACGACCTATGTTGAATCAGCAATTGGCTACATACTGGCATCAGTAGCTAAAACAAAATTTCCCCGTGGATTAGCAGCTGCTGGAGTTTGCATGGGAAGAGCTGCTAGTCAAACAAAGAATGGTTGAGGAAATGAGCGAGATGGACAATGTAATAATGGAGAACGTGGCTCAGTTATCAGAGAATATGTCCAAGATGGCATCCACTATAGCCGATGCAATTGCCTCTATCAGAGCAGTGCTTATTCCACAGGCACCTTTTTACCCAAGTATTCCTCCATTCAATGCCTGTTCATCCCAATCTACCTGCCTATCATGGTTCACGGTCAAGTACGCCAACATCCGGGCAAGTGCGCAGTCCGAATGATGAAACATGTCTGTATACGGACTTTGAGGATACTGAGTATTGTTTAATGCATCCATATTTCTTATTTCATACTGGATTTTATTATTCCTTATGTAGTAGTATCTTTTACCTCATCATTTTATGTATATCGTAAGCCAAGACTCCAAATGGCAGGACTTCCTGTTCTTGTCCATTGGACTTCTTGTGTGATTGTGCATCCTTCGACAAGCTAGAGCAATACCCAGCAATCACATACATGTCATTATCAAAGTACGTGGTAACTGTGTTGATAAAATTTTAAATCAAAGTATTTCATATTTCATAATGAAAGAGTATGCTAAATGGTGGCTGCACCCCACAGGACACACCATGTACACCAGGTACACCTTGTAATGAAAAAGATCTTTAGTTTCTCCTTCACATCCTCTTCAGTGTGTGGTAATGTGATATAGTTTGGACCTATGTGGAGGGCTATTGCTTGTGTTACTCTTCTTACGATGATAGAATTTGCCCGAGATATACCAAATGCGTTGGCTGTTTTCAAGATGGCGTTCGAGGAGCTACTGGTGATCGTGGTGTTGTTTTTATTGCGCTAAAGGGCAGCAAGGAGTCGGCGAGATAGGAGCCGACGAGCATCGGAACTACGGACACTCCACTACGCAGTAATAGAGATGCAGCGGCAAATACTGCTACGTGCAAGCCTTGCAAGATCGCAACGACTGTTACAAGGGTGGCAGGTGGACAGAGCGTTGTGGACAAAGCGCAGAAGCACAGCATTTTTTCAAGATATCGTCCCTGGCTGGAATGATCAGGAATTCAAAGGCAATTTCCGTGTCAGTTGTGAGACATTTCTCTATTTGGTTAGCGAATTACAGCTTGACCAAAAAGAATTCTTGCGTTGTCCCATTCCTGTGGAACAGCGAATTGCTATCACTTTGTGGGGATTGTGAACCAACGTTGAATACAGAACCCTAAGCCACCTGTTTGGTGTCGGGCTTTCCACAGTCTGTTGCACTGTTCATCAAGTGTGCAATGCAATTGTCAGAATTCATGGACCACGCTATGTGCGAATGCCACAAGGAGAAAATTTGCAAGTTGTTGTAGATGGATTCTTTCAATGCTCCCACTTTCCACAATGTGCAGGAGCAATAGATGGGACACGCATTATAATAATTGCACGTAAAGACAACCCTCTGGACTATTGGAAGAGGAAGCAGTATCACTCGATTGTAATGCAAGAATGTTATGTGGATCATCAATATGGATGTGTAATGTGGATTATCAATATCGATTCATGGATGTGTACATTGGATGGCCAGGGAGTACTCATGATGCGCGTGTACTGGCTAATTCAGATATTTATATCAAGGGCAAAGCAGGGACCCTATTGCCCAACAAACTAAATATTTGTGGCAAAGATGTTCCTCTGCTTTTCCTTGGTGATCCAGCCACATACGGTACATGTCACAAGTTACTTGAATTTTTCCGCCGAAATCCGCGGTTTGCCATCACGGAATTCCGTGAATGTTCGCAAAATTTTCCGCAGAGCGTCCACACCCGCTCTGCAAACTGGCTGCGGGAACGTACCAACTGTGGAACACTTTCCTCGGAATACGGTTGTCTCGCGTAGGCGGCGAGACCGTTTTCACCCTCCTGGTGAAAGCAGCCTAGCTACGCGAGACTAGGAAGACACAGAGTGGTGTGAACGAGGGGTACACGTTACGCTATATACGTGAGTAGCGATCTACAAACGCAGAGTCAGTCCGCAGCTAGGGGAGCACGCAGAACGTACCACGTACTCAGGTACGTACGATATTCTGTTCTTTCCTTCTGCACGCTGCACACAGAAGGAAGAGAAAATATCAGACACGCCTCAGCAAATGGTGAGCGGTGAGCCACACTACCTAACGCCTTACTACCGACTCGAGTGGTTTGAAACGTGTTCGGCGCAAAGTCGAAAACATGGCGGCGCTGTACAGAAGCGATACTTAGCTCACGATTTGGAGTCCCAAGAGCGGTAGCTAGCGACTACAAGTGACTAGTAGCACCTAACGTGTAGATGGTGCCAACTTCCGCGCGGAATATTTCTCTTGCCGCGGATGCTACGCGACCGATCTGCAGAGCGTGCACGGAAATTAACAACCTGCCGCGCGGCCATTTGCGGATTCCCGACGCGGCAAGCCTGTGGAAAATTCAAGTTACTTGTGACATGTACCATACTTTGCAACCCACTGACTATCAAACTCACAAACTGATGTTAATTGAGAACTAGAAGTGTGTCGTGTGTGCATGCCATTTCATTTTAGTGAATGTACAATTTGCAAATGAATGGATAATGTCACTACTGATCAATGATTACTACAACAGCAATAAGCAATAACACTTCATAGTATTAGGAATAATAAAGCTATATACTGTATACAAGTGGCTACTATGTTACAGAACAATGGAGGTAATTGGGGATTGAGAACTTCACTAGCCAAGTAGATAGAGGGACAGATGTTGATTGTCACAAAATTACCAAACGTTTCAGCCCAATCTAGAGCCTTCATCAGTGGTAGATCAAACAATACATGGCATGGTGACATATATACACAGACGGGGGCGGGGGGAAACGGCGGGAAAAAATCTTGGCATCTACTTGGCTAGTGAAGTTCTCAATCCCCAATCATGTCTACACCTAGCCACACAGAGATTTTCAAAACAATGAAGGTGAATGTTACTGTTTGTCCTTGTCATTATCATCACCTGAGGTGGGCCCATCACTATTTCCAGGTGAATCAAAAGTGTACATGCCATGGTATGCATTCCATCACTATTTCCAGGTGAATCAAAAGTGTACATGCCATGGTATGCATTAAAGGGTGGTGATGATGTTGGTACATGGGGAATTGGTGGCATGACAACCTGTGCATTTGGCACGGGCATGCCACTGTTGCGCATGACAATGCTGCTCAACAAATCAAGCAGCCTGTCTTCTCGTTCAAGCTCTCTTCTGCCTTACTCAGCCTCCCTCTCAGCTCTCCTTTCTTCAAGCTGCATCAGTGTGCTTTGCTAACCTCTCCATCATGGTAGAGATGTCCTTCTGGGCCCTATCAGACTTATCTTGCGCCTCTTTCGTTGGAATGGCGCAGGCTGGTCTTCTTCAGTTGTCTGCTGGCACTCTTGTTGTTGGTTCTGCTCAGTGGGTAGCTGCTTGCTGTCTCTGGGCAGCTGCTGGTTCTGTTCCTCAGCGAATGGCTGCTGGTTCTCCCTCAGCGTGTGGTTGCTGGCTCTGTTACTGCTGTATCTCCTCCTCCTCTTCCTGCTGGTAGTCGACTTCCCTCCCTGACTCACTCGCCACAGGACTATCCCTGCCCCCCAAATCCTAGCAAATATCTTGGTGTTGCAGTAGGACAACTTCCCATCACTCTGTGCATGGGCCAGAAGTACCTCCAGTCAATGTGAAGATCTTCATCCTCGCTTACTACGCCTGCACCACTCCTGCGCAGCTTATCCAGTAGGTCTTTGTACGTCTTTTTCAGCGCTTTCAGTTTGTCGCGACATTGCTTCCATTCGCGCACGATTCCCCGCTTTCGGAGCTCCTCTTCTATCTTGCTGTAAATAGGCTCATTCCTGTAGGATCCACGCAGTTGCGTTTGGATCGTTTCGTTCGACCAAATGTTGATTAATGCGTCTATTTCACTGACTCGCCAGGTCTGACCACGTGCCGCCATCTTTAATCCGGACTGAATGTGGGTTGAAACCACCTTCGAAGGTGGTTTCAACCCGTATGTTAGTCCGGATTAAACTGTCCGTGTGAACGCAACTAATCCGGATTTGATTCAGATTTGACCGACTTCTAATTCTTATAAAGGGGTTTAAGTCGGCCTTACTATGGACTTGCAGTAGAATTGCTTTGTAATTATGCCTATATGCCAGAATATTATACTTTCCTCATCAGTATAGTTCCATCCTACATTTCACAATTTACATCTTAACTGTACGTAGTTGCATTTTTTCATTTTCTAATGAGACTTAGTGCTTAATATATTACTAGCAAGTATTGTCTTGACTTTGGCAAAACATATCACCTCTGAGTACAATGTTACCTAATGGCTTTTCTCAGTTTGTATAAATGCATTTCCTTTTTGAAGGATGTAATGACCATTGGTCCAAAGCGATATGAAAGCAGACCTGTTGTGTCTAAGCTCCCACACAAAAGAAAGTTTCAGGATGCCAATGGTGATTCATCAATGGGCAGGAAAAGCAAGCTTGGAGAGCCTGTCTCAAAGCTACTTGTATGTGGATATCCCTCTGACCACCCCTTCAATAAGGTACATGTATACATAATGCATGAATCATATTCAGCTGAAATGTTAATTGCAGGAAGTATTTTGTGTGTCTTTTATGTTACTCTGACATATGATGTGAAATATGGTGCAAGACTATTGGTGTGTACTTATGCATGCAGTGTCTATGCATTCATGAATCTGTAATATGTATTTAGTGCTTATGAGATTTTAAAGAACTGTGCAGCACTTGAAAGTAGCTGAATTACTGTACATGGATCATGAATCTATAATATGTATTTAGTGCTTACAAGATTTAAAAGAACTGTGCAGCACTTGAAAATGGCTGAGCTACTCATGGGAAGCACAGGCGATATATTGTGTAGGGTGGCAGCAGTGGAACCTGTCTTCTGCTAGTGTCTGCCACATTTTTCTAATGAACTCAACCTCTTGCTTAGTTTAGGCAGGAGTTACACTACAGTGGAAATGATGGCAATGGTGACATTCACGGTATGAAATGTCAGCAACAACAATTGGTCGCACCTTCATAGGAACACAAAGAGAAAATGGTGGATATCGTATTTTGTGGATCCAGCCCTGGAATCACCAGTGGAGTTGAGTATACGTATACGTTCTGTATCACCATCGGCGTCTGCGCAAGAACCGTGTAGCACTGTCAACGTCACGATATCTTTGCATGTCAATAATCTTCTCTCAGCTTTGGAATCCCACTTCACCTTCTATCTCCTAGCTCCTGCAGCCATCACTCACTGTTTTGTTTCCTAGATCAGCAGAAAATCTTTTTACACTTTGCCAAATGTCACCTTGGTTGTGACTGTTGCCATTGCCGCCACGTTCATGTCTGGTTAGGTGACGGTCACGGTACGAAACGTGAAGTGGGACTGACAAAACGTGATGTCACCGTCACTGTCATTTTCGCTGTAGAGTCACTCACACTTTAGAGAAGCTGGATGCAGATTTTGATATGACTTTGTGCAGTTGCAGTGGCACCTACTTTTGTGTGTTCACGGCTATCTTGCTTGTGTGTACAAATGTGCACTTACTACATGTAATATCATAGGATCATCTACACTTTCACTGCTATTGCACTGCATGTATGCTATTTCTCATTCAGGATGGTTTCAGCTACATACTTGCTGAACAAGATCCACATTCTCCAATGGACTTCAATCCTGAAGACTTAGCTGGAAAGCCGATTCCTCCTGCTCTGTACAGGGCAGTTGTTCCTAATAGAGTGTTGCTGTCTCTTAACGATTCAGGTACATCTCTGTTATGCATAATGTGTATTGATTACTCTGTCAGGTATCAGCTCACTGTGTGGGGAAGTTCTTACTGTAGCAGCAACTGATAATAATCCTTCTGTGTTTACTGTAGCTCCTCAGCTGAAAGTTGGCGAAGACAGACTTAGTGTTGTTGGCGACAAAGGATACAGCATGATAAGGGCATCTCATGGTAGGTTATATTCAGAGATGTTTTTATCTATAGTGGATGTAATGCTACCGGGATGTTGTTTGCTGTTACCCCCCTTTCACATGCGCAACTGACCCAGGTTAGCGAAACTGGTTTTGACCCGGTTTCGACTCATTTCGCGTTCACATGCACATTATTCGTACGTTCGAAAATGATGTAATTTGGAAGAAAATGGCGGCGGAGGCTTAGGCGGTTGTTGTTATCTTGTGTTTCGCGCTAGTTTGGTTTTGGAAGAGGCGCGCGCAGGGGCGCAATGTATCAAGAGCAAGGGATGCAGCTGCTAGAAGACAAATGACGACCTTTCGCCGTGTTCAAGAGGAAGAGCTTGCCCTGGTCACATCGATAGCGGCCCGGCAACTTCTTCTCGTCGGTGTTCGGCAGAGACGGTCACTGTGGATGAAGTGTAGGGGCCAGTATTTTTCAGAGTTCAGAGATGTTGTTCCTGGTTGGGACGAACAGCAATGGAAGAAAAACTTCAGGATCAGCAGGGCTACATTTCATTTTCTTTGCACCCAGCTCAGATCTCGCCTCCAGCGAAATCATTTGGTGCTAATGCCCTTATCTATTGAAGAAAAGGTTGCTGTTACTGTATGGAGACTGGGCACTACCATAGAGTATCAGTCCCTTGGTCATCTGTTTGGTGTAGGACTGTCAACCATGTGTGTTGCTGTACATGAAGTATGCACTACTATTGTTGACGTACTTCGTTATCGCTACATAAGGATACCAACGGGAGAAGATGCTCTGAAGTTAGTTTTATTTTTACATACTTTTGGATTTCCACAATGCTTTGGTGCGATCGATGGATCCCATATTCCTATCCTGACCCCAAAGGAAGACCCATTAGACTACTACAATAGAAAAGGACATCATTCTATTGTGTCGCAAGCACTAGTGGACCACGAATACAAGTTTGTGAACAATTTTGTTGGGTGGCCAAGGAGTTGTCACGATGCCCGTATTATAGTAAATTCCATTGTTTTTGCTGAAGGCAAGGCTGGTGATCTTGTACCAGACAGAAAGCAGCGCATTCCTGGAGTGGATGTGCCTATTGTTATCCTAGGAGACCCTGCATATCCTTTGCTTCCCTGGCTAATGAAACCATATACAGCCACTGGAGCATTAACTCGAGAGCAAAGGCGATTTAATTACCAACTGAGCAGGGCTCGAGTAGTTGTGGAATGTACATTTGGTCTGTTAAAAGGACGCTGGAGGTCCCTGATGAAGAGAATTGGCACAGATGTCAGCTTCTTCCCCACTCTGGTTTCAGCATGCTGCATTCTACACAATCTGTGCGAATTACATGGCGATGACTTCGATGACTTTGACGATGACGTGTCATGTGAGGATGAAACAGCAGCACGTGTAGCCAATGCTATTGTAACTGTCTCAGCTACAGCAGAGATGATCAGAAGTGCACTCCGAGATTACTTTGAATGAACATAAAATAACATATTTTCATGTATTGCATGTAATCATCAACTAGAGGTAATAATATGCTATACAATAAAAGTGATAATTGAAGTTGTAAGTGATATAACTTGTCTATATGCATGTATCTTGGTCAATCAGAGTCATCGTCATCATGACTCCGAGGAAAGTGGCACATACTTCCATATGAGTCCTCCAGAGGTGATGCCACCGGTCTTGGCATAGGTGGTGGAGGCCTCACTATTGGTGATGGCACGGATTGCATTGATAACCACATTGGGTTAGGCTGTGGAGGTCTGATCATGGCCACAAGATGTCCAAGCAAATCCATGAATCGCTCATCTCTCTCTGATTCACGCTTGGCTTTATCTGCCTCCCATTTCATTCTTTCCCTTTCCAACTTATCTGCTTTCTTCCTCTCCTCTGCCTGCTGATGCAATACCTTCTCCACCAATTCATTTGTTGCCCTTTCTACCTTGACTATTTAGTAACCTTTTTCTTTTCTTCTTTGGTGGTGCAGTGGTCCTGTCGGCTGGCATGGTAGTCCTGTCGGCTGGTGTAGTGGGCCTGCTGGCAGGAGTGTCGGTCATGTCAGTTGGCGAAGTCCTGTCAGTTGGTGATGCAGCCCTATTGGTTGGTGTGTCACTCCTGCTGTTCGCTGATGTGGAGGTGTTTCTTGTTGGGGTTGGGTCTGGGATCATGATACCAGCATCATAATCTTTCTCACTCTCATCACCTGCTTCAGTTTCCTGGGTAGCACTGTCAATAACATTTCGTGGATTCGTCACTGCCCTGTCTCTCATGACATTGTAGATAGCCGTGAAACACAGAAAATCAGAAACTCTGATCTCTTCATCGGATTCCACTCCAGCACCGCTCCTCCGCAGCCTGTAAATGACGTCTTTGTAGCATTTTATCAGCGCTTTCAGTTCGTCCCTGCATGCACTGATTGTACGTGTGCTTGATTCCTGCCTTCCGTAGCTCCTCAACCTTCTGGTAGGGCACCTCATTTCGGACAGCACCTAGAAGCTGTCCTTGGATGCTTCGTTCGCTCCAAACCTGAAGCAACAAAGCGATCTCACGATCCGACCATGTACCTTCACATTCCGCCATTTTATTACACCTCTAACTCACTTTATTACCGGGTCGAAACCTACTTCGGACGTGGGTCGAACTCGGTTATCTAAACCGGTTTCGACCTGGTTTGCGGGCGCACGTGAAAGGTGCAACATGGGTCGAAATGGTCCATGTTGAAAGGGGTCTTAGTGTCTAGTCAGCTGAAGTTTACTGCCCCTTGTGTGTTCTGCTTATAAGTGTAGCTTGATGGGATATTCCTAGTACATTGGTGCTGAATGCGACAACGGAAGCAACGAGCAGTTCAGCCTATGCACATTTATTAAGAATCCTACTTTGTCCAGCCAGCATTGCTATTACTAGAAGGTTGGGATTAGCCAGCTACCTGCCACACAGAGAAATCTGAGGAATTCTGCAGTCCCATCTCTCTTACCAAAGCCAGCTGTTTGCTGATGTAAGAGCTGGGTGAATGAAATGGGGAGTTGAATGTATCCACTGTTATGCATTGATGGCCTAGGGACATGTGTTTCACAGCATTGATCCATCCATAAAGGATCAGTACAACCATACATAAATTATCCAAACTACGTAGTGTGGAAAATCTATAGTACAACTGGCACTATCTTTAAGTATCAGTGGTACAACAATGTATAATCCAGTGCATCGAAGTACAGTGTAAGAGGAGAAGGACTTTAGCGAAGTTGCAAAAAGGTCCTACAAAGTTGAAAGGAAGTTCAAATGATA
Source organism: Aplysina aerophoba (assembly GCA_949841015.1). Lineage (NCBI taxonomy): Eukaryota > Metazoa > Porifera > Demospongiae > Verongiida > Aplysinidae > Aplysina > Aplysina aerophoba. Next base: position 2,231,454 of record OX465047.1, read on the forward strand.
AAATGGTGGGGTGTGAGCAAAGAAGAGAGGGTGTGCAGAATTTTAAAAGGTGGAGAAGTGGAAGATGTGAAGCACTTGGTGATGAGATGTATTAGTGTGGCAGGTGAGAGAGAGAGAGAACCTGATGAAGTTCGTTAGGGAGAAGGTGGCAAAGTCGCAGGGTATGGATAACAGTGAATGGGTGATAACAGTGTTGGATTATGCATGTAGGAGTGGATAGTGGAGTTGGCTAAGAGTGTGAGACAATTTGAAAGAAGCAGTTCGTTCTCGGCGCTTGACTGCCTATCCCCCTCCCTCCATGGTGTTAGTAAACTCATATTGGGTGTTATTTGTTCTGAAGTTTGTTTATTTTTCAATGCTCTATTCGGGTTTATATACCCTAGTGTGCAGTTGCACTTGTGTTAATCAATGAGACTACTATTATTATAATTTACAGTCTGCTTCTCTGAAATGATTCGCATGAGATGGAAGCAGAACACCAAGATAACAGGCAGTCACGCCGTATTATTTATCCTTGCTCACACTGAACACCATTGCCGCTGTCGGAAACGGCCAAATGACGCTTGTTATATGAAGAATCATTGCAAGAGAGATGACCTTCAACGTTGTTAGAGCCTTCAGCTGTTCATTCATTCATTCATCCACATGGATGTTTCTCCAAATACTGGAGGTCATCCATACATATATATGTAATAGGAGCCAAAAGGAAGTTCTGTAGTGACCACATAAAGTTACTGATTATGAGTACAATGTATATATGATTATTTAAAATTGTCAGTCCATCTCAATCTCGGTCTTCCTCTGGGCCTTTTCCCTCCAATCTCTCCTTCAAAAATCTTCCTAGTTGTCTTCTCCCCACTCATCTCCTCCATTCTGACCCTCCACCTCTCCTGTCTGCTCTTCACCATATCTAACACGCCTTCCTGCCGTAGCTTCTCCCTAATGTCCACATTCCTTACCCTATCTAATCTGCTCAACCCTTCAATCCGCCTCAGAACATTCATTTGTGTTGCCTGTATTCTTGATTGTTGCTTCTTTGACAGGCTCCACGTCTCACATCCATACAATAATGTGGGCATCATTGTGGCATTCATTACCTTTAGTTTGGTGTTCCTGCTCAGTTCCTTCCTCCTCAGTACTATTTCACTCAAACCTCCGATAACTTGTGTTGCACTACCAATCCTTGCCTCCACTTCCTTCTCCATACTCCCATCACTACTAATCATCACCCCCAAATACTTCATTGCATCTACCTGTTCTATTGTCTCCTCTCCGATTTTAACTTCACATTCCTCACTCTTCCTTGCCACCCTCATCATCTTAGTCTTCCTCCAATTCACTTTCAGCTCCCACCTGTTCAACACATCACTCAACACCTGCAAATTACTCTGAAGCCCCTCTACCGATTCTGCCATTACTACCATGTCATCCGCAAAGAGAAGTACGCCTACATCACCAGTTGACAGCTTCACTTCACTCCTAAAGTGTCTTCTTGCCTCCCTTGTCACCCTATCAATAAACACACTGAAAAGCCATGAGGATAAGGTACATCCCTGTCTCACTCCTCTGTGCACACCAAACAGTTCTGATTCCAACCCTCCAACTTTCACCCTTGCCTTACCATCCTCGTACAGCGCCTGAATTGCCCTTAGCAGCTTCCCTTTCACCCCATACTCATCCAACACTTTCCATAACTTCTCCCTACTCACATTGTCATACGCCTTCTCTAGATCCACAAATGCCATGTACACCTTCTTGTCCTTCTCGATGGTCTTCTCCACAATTTGCTTGACTGCAAAAATTTGATCAATGCATCCCCTTCCTGATCTGAAACCTCCTTGCTCATCCATCACTTTGTCACCTGTCAATACCTTCACCCTCTCATTCAATACCCTTGCAAACACCTTACCAACAATACTCATTAAGCTGATTCCCCTGTAGTTTGTGCAATCAAGCCTGCTGCCCTTCTTGTATACCGGTACTATCACTGCATTTCTCCAGTTGCCAGGAGCCACCCCCTCTCTCCATACCATATTGAACACCTTTGTCATCCATACTACTACCACTTCACCCCCTGCTTTTAACATCTCTGGCACAATCCCACATATTCCGGGTGCCTTTCCTGTCTTAAGCCTCCTCACATCTCTTCTCACCTCCTCCTTCGTTATCTCCAGATCATCAACTACTGCTACCCCTCTCCCTGGCATAATCTGGTAAGGCGCATCTGTTTCCTGGAACAATCCTTCAAAGTGTTCTTTCCACCTCCCAATGACCTCTGTCTCCTCCGACAGTACCTCACCATTCTTATCATGAATATGTGCCATTCTCTCCTTTGGTCTCCTACTTTCATTTATCCTCGCCCAAAATTTTCTCTGGTTTCCCCGAGCATCCTTCTCCAGTTCCTTACCCAACTGCGTCCACTCTTCATTCTTAGCATTTCTGACCACTTTCTTTGCCTCCAGCTTCGCATCTTTGTACAATTGCTTAGCCTCTTCTGTGCCAGTGTCCAGTAGTCTTCTATACATCATTTTCTTCTTTCTCACTGCACACTTCACCTCCTCATTCCACCACCTCGTTCTTTTTGCCTCTCCTCTTCTTCTAGTAGTCCCACACACCTTCATCGCTGCCCCCACAATACCTTCCTTCAACTCCTTCCACACCAATTCCACATCCTTTCCTAATGTACACTCCCTAGCACAAGCTTCCTCGAACAACTCAGTGATCACTGCTTGGTATTCCCTTCTCACCTTCTCATCTTTCAAGTTGTGTATTTTGATCTGCTGCCTCACCCCCTCTTGTCTGCTCTTCTTCACTTTCCTAACCTTCAGCTTTATCTTCATAAGCACTAGGTAATGATCACTTCCTATCTCTGCCCCCCTCACTGCCTTGACATCTATTACATGCTTCCTAGCTTCCTTTCCCACCAAGAAGTAGTCGATGAGGGTCCTGAGCTGTCTGCCCCTACATTCCCACGTGACCTTGTGGATTCTCTTGTGTGGAAACCATGTGTTGGAAATCCAAAGGTTGTGCTCACTGCTGAACTGTAGAAGCCTCTTCCCATTCTCATTGCATACTTCCTCACCGTGCCTACCAAGGACCTCTCCCCGAATGCTTGTATCATTTCCCACTCTTGCATTCATGTCCCCCATCACAATCAACAGGTCACCACTTGCCACACTCCCAGTTGTCTCTTGCAGCCTCAGGAAAAACTCATCTTTGCACGATACACTACAGTCCTCGGTAGGCGCGTATACCTGCACCACAGACACCCAGACACCCTCTATCCTCAGCCGAATCCACACAATACGCTCATCTACGCACCTCCATTCCCTCAGGTACCTCCCAAACTTTTCCGACAGCAAGATCGCGACACCCGCCTTCGCTCTACCACCCTGCACACCCGAATACACGCACGTAGTATCACCAATCACCTTTACACTGTTTCCTCTCACCTTCGCTTCACTTACACCCAACACGTCCAACCGATACTTCTTCATTTCCGCCACCAACTCCTGCTCCCTGCCGTTCATCGTTCTCACATTCCAACACCCAAATCTACTTAGATTACCAACTAGATCACCATCTAAATCGCTCCCGCTATTAGCGCTCATCTTTCACAGTCCTCGAATTTGCTGGCAGGCAGTCTATGACCATCACCTAGCACAGCGGCCGTTCCGCCATTTTTTTCGCGCGTGCCTGTGAGCATTCCGTGAGCCTTCAGCTGTCTGTGTAATAATTTATTTCAATGAATGATTCGGAGCACAACCATTGAAGCTGTGGGCACTTTGAGAAGAGCGAGAAGCCAATAGTTTGTGATCAAACATTACAATGCTACTGATTGGTGACTGCAGGAGTTAGACTGACTAAGCTTCAGGACACCTTTGAGCCTCTTGCTATAGTCCTATGAATACATCTTGTCTCCGTTTATTATTACTTACTATCCTCACTACCCTGCTCTTTGCTTTTGTAGGAGTCCGCAGTGGGACCTGGTACTATGAGGTGTTCATAAAGTCAATGCCTGCAACAGTCGGTGCTGTACGAGTTGGCTGGTCACATGCAAATGGTTTGTTTCTACGTAGTATTGTGTATCTTATACTAGTACTAGCATGGAAGCCCGCCTTTGGCGGGCTTCTCTGCTATGGCGTGCCGTCGACAGTGTTTCTACGAAAGCGCTCTTATGCCAGTGTTTTATCGAAAGCACTTCTAATGTCAGCTGTGTTGATACAGAGAGTTGTGCAACTGAAGTAAGGTCATGCCCATGGCAACAATGTGACAGTGCTTCAGGGTAATTACGTGCAAAGCATGCATGGATATATAATGATTGAACTTGCAAGGCATGCCTGCATGTACATGAACTTGCCCATGCGTGTCAGATGCATAATTACATTTACAATGCTCATAAAATTGGAGAAATGTTATTGATTGCATGAATGCAGTAAGTCTTTAATGTAGTGCCTCAGGATAAACAACATTCTAGGTACACAGTATATAGTGAAAAATAGCAGTAGCATTTTCGTTCGAGATGTGGAGATTCCGAATTATCAGTAGCGATGTGGCGCGTAGTTGACGCCGTTTCTACGAGGTGTCTACACAAGAGCCGGAAGTGAACAGGAGATAAGTGAAAATGGCGGTTGGCTGCGAAGGGACAACCAAAAGTGACATGATATCTTCCCAAGAGCACTAAGACGGGCGATTTTAAACCGCAGAGGACACTACGAGTAATTCTTCGTAATTCCTGAGCGTTTGACGTCAATCTGTTATGTAGTTTTGGCGTTTACCGCGAACAAACAAACAAACAAACAAACACTCTCAATTATATATATGTGAGAGTCGCCAGTAGAAATCGCACCTTAGCGCATATTCCCCGTTTCGAGAAAATGGCCGATGAAGTTGGCGCGACCGAAAATCGTCTTTACTGGTTTACCTGAGGGCTATCAGACATCCTTTTGGGCGGGAAACTTTAGAATATTCATTATTAGTTCCATTGCCGTCAAAAAGGACGAACCGAAATGCCCTCTCTTACCAATTTTGGCGGGTTCTCTCGTGTGCGTCACTTTGACTATGATGTCTTCGACAGAATCGTCTCTTTGCAGCTCCCCCGAGCCAATGGACCTCTCAGGATGCTTCTCCACACCTCGACCAATGCTAGTTAGTCCTCTAGCAGCAGCAGCTCGGACGTCAGGAGCCTCAGGAGGTAGCGGCGTGCCTCTAACTATTTGATGGGCACGGCTAGAGCGCCCTTCAAGTCACGCACTTTAGAGAAATCTCTCAGCCCTCTATCGCCCTCTACTAGTACTTCCAGGTGAGCGCAAGTCGATTCCCAGCCCTCTGATGGCACTTTTCAGCAAGTTCCATCTTTGCCATCGCCATTTTTTATGATGGTATACGACTTGTATACTGAATTTAGAGGAATACTACGTTCGCTTTAGCGACTATTTCTTCGTCACGGAAGTGCCTAGAGCTACCAAACTTCGTAGAATAGTGCAGAAGGCGTGTAGGTATACGCTGATAGCGAAAAATCCATTTCGCTTAAGTGTGCCTAAGGTGCGATTTCTACTGGCGACTCTCACATATAGATTCTTATTCATGTACTAGGTGTATATGTGGTAACACATTCTCTGTACAATTTTGCTGGTGCTTGGTAGTTGTTTAACTGTAACTGTCCAGGTGTTTGCATCAGAGCCTGAGTAATTTCAGATATTGCCACACTTTAAGCACACACAGTGCTGTATTTGTGTTTATCATATTTGCTTTGGCATGTATCAGGTGCTCTTCAGGCTCCCTGTGGATTTGATAAGTTCAGCTACAGTTGGAGGTCCAAGAAAGGCACTATATTTCATCAAAGCAAAGGAAAGTCCTACAGTGATGGCTACTCTGTTGGAGACACCGTTGGAATCCTTATTCATCTCCCTATTTCTGAGCCAAAATGTAAGGCAATAAAGGGCTATATGTAAACTCACACTAAGCACTCTTAATACCACACTAGCAAGCGAAATATGCAACATACTGTGGTGATAAAAGTACTAAACCATATACCATGTGTCTGACGTGTGTCAGATATGTACACTCGTGTACACATAAAGTAAAAAGAGCAGGCGTAAATCCGAGTTGGAATTCGCAGCGAACATAAGTTTCAAAGGCGTTCCTACATTACGCATAAGATTGAAGGCAAGTTTCTTACTAGCAAATGTGCTAACGTTGTCAGAATCTAGGTTTAATTTTAAAGATGGAACAATTAGTTCATGGAAACAGTTACAACCCTGCCTACTCGACTGTCACAATATTTCAGAAAAATAATCATTGCCCTGTTGAACACAGGAGAATACGTCTATTCCATCGTCATATATAATTAGGTGTTAGGTATGTGCGTGTATTTTACTCATACGTGTACTTTGATGCTTGCGAACTACCAGCGTGTCAGACACGTTTATCGGGCTCAGTACACCACTGTACATGAAGTGTGATTTATTTATGTAGACCCTGAATCTTCGGTCACAACCTCCTCTTGCATTGTTCAATCAATCAATCAATCAATCAATCACAACAGCATTTCTCCTATGCAGGAGGTAGCCAGAATACATATTGATATAGTACCTACTGGACCTGTTGTTTAAGATAAGGATAAACTTAGATATATGCATGCACAATTCTGTATAAGTTTTGGCCTTAATTCAAGTCATCTTCACATCTTTTCCGCAGTCTCCCTCTTGGTCTCTTTCCTGGCAACTCCTCTGTATACACCGACTTCACTAGTCTCTTTTCTGGCATCTCTTCAATCTTCTTCATCCATTGCGTCTTCTTTCTTATTACAGTATCTATAACATCTTCTTCCTCGGTCTCTCTCTAATCTCATCGCTTCTCATCCTGTCCAATCTTGTGACTCCCTCTACTTTCCTCAGGTATCTCATCTGTGTTGCCTGTAGCTTCTTCTTGTGCCTGTTCTGGAATGTCAACGTTTCACTGCCATAGAGTAGTGTAGGCTTCACCACGGCATTGTATACTTGCAATTTTATGGCCTTGCTAAACTCTTTACGATCTACAACCTCCTTTCTCAGTGCTCCAATGGTTCTGCTCTTGCATTGTTACGTACATGCAATTAATGCAAAACATTGCAATTTTGTGTGGTACTGGACATCGAGTGTCATAAGGGGGTAAGACGATTCAAAGTGCTCAGAGACATTGCTGCACAGATTCCATCCCTTATGTAAAAAGAGCAAATAGCTGAGACGCTTGCATATATGATTCTAAAATTCAGACTCATTTTATACAGTGGAAGTTGCAAAATACCATGGTAATGTAATGTAAGGTAATGTTTGAACACTCTGGCTACCCTGAGGGATAAACGGAGTGTATGTACTTAAAAGTACAGAAAAATATGAGTGTAAAGGAATGGAATAGTTGATTACACCTTCCTCGGCTGAATGTGTTGTCTGATGTCACTGACCATCACCAAATTGTGATGTTTCATCAAAGTATGTCTACACACATCATGATCTGCCCCTTAAGAAATCTATACAGTGATTGCGATGGGCTACGCATACAGGATAGCCAGAAATACAGCAGACACCACAGACATCAGGTGTATACATAGCGGCGAGGGTCAACAGCGACAAACAATCCTACAGGGTGACAGGTGTAGACTTACCTTCAGCTTTGCGCCCCACACTTGCATCATTTTCACGGCCCTCTTCCTCAACTGAATGGGCCGTCTCCATCTTTGCTTCCGTTGTGTTTATCCTGAAACCTGTGGAGAGGAGTAAATCCATTCATGTAGGAAGAAGCAACATGTCCAAGCGACAGGTGAACAACCAGGATGTAACACCACACTCCAAAATAAAAGAAAGATATAGAAGATTAAACACCAGCCACACACAACCACAACTATATTCGAACATATTAGCAGCAATTACCTTATGTACGTACACTTGTGTGCATGCGAGAATTGGGTGTATAACTTTGAGTAGCACTGTACAATGTCATTGCAAGATCTGCCAATGACATAAGCAATACATTTTGTTCATTCTTTGAAGGACTCATAGCAAGGATGGATGCTTTTCCTAGTTTTTTGCTCTTTTCTTGCCACTCAGCTGATTTTGGCCGTAAAGGAATGGTGGGATGTTTATAGTGATGTCTTTGCTGGTTTTAAACTGTTTGCTATGGGGGTTTACTTTGCCATTTCGTGGCTCCATTGAAGCAGCTAACATGCCAGGTGATGAATCTGTCATTAGTGACATGCCCCTAATCTTTGCTATTTCTTTTTAATATAATGAGGCACTATTATCAGCTATGCCCATGAATACAACCCCACTTCTGCTGTGAGCTGTAGTCACATAATCAAATAGCTCCATCCCATCGGAGGTACATTTATTGAAAGCACCATTGTCAGAAGCACTGCCCAGGAGCACCGTCCTAGAAGCACCAGAAGCACCATTGTGGGTTAGGGTCATTGTCAAAACATCATTGTAGATATATGATCTAAGGAGCATGATGTGGGAGCTTCTCTGCAAGTAGTATGTCTGCGCAGACAGCACATTTACATATGTAGTTCAAACATACGCAGTTAATACAATTGCAGCTGCAGTGTTTCTATGGCTGCTTGAACTTCAAATGCATGCCTGCGCTGATCCTGTTCTTGCTAGGATATTAATGGAAGATAGCAAGTGTTTGCTGTTTGGGTATTGCAGTCACAAGTTACACACATTTTGAAGGGTGTTGTATTATACACCTCCAACAAAGTCTAAATTTAGTACATGATAAAATTGCATATGGCCACTGAAGCATGACACTGTATAACTTTAAACCCGCAAGAATATATATAATTTGTGTGGTTCTGTCCTTTAATACCACTTCAAGCATAGCATGAACATACATGAGAGCTTGCTGTAGTGCCTCCTAAATGCGTCAATGCTCTTGTAACATTTATCCCTGTGGACATTTGGTCTAATTTGGGGATTGTGCTTACGATATATCTTATCTGCTAACTGTAGTGTGTTTGCCAGCCACACACAAGGATGAAGCATTAATCAAGTTCAAGAACTTCTTCTACTATGAACACAAATTGGATACAGAGGCTGAGCATGTAAGGCTTTGTACTTTGGCGTGCACATGATATTATGATTTGCACTGGATACTTAAGCATTGATCTGTACATTCCTGTTTGCAGTTTCACCAGACTGTCCCAGAAAGTAAAGTAAGTGGCAGTCCATAGCAACTTCAATGAGAGATGTTGATTCTGTATCTGTGATCAAAATAAATTTTGTGTAATTCTCCTGTATGGTGTTGTATGAGGGCTTTGTCAGTAGTATGCTAATAACATGATTTTAGAGGGGTCCTTGTCTGTAAGCAAGACAGAGAAAATTGTTATGAAAGAAAGAAAAGAAAGAACAGAAAGAAATTGTTATGACAAGGAATGAAATGCGGTCACAGCAACTACTGCCAATCTAGATCACTGACATGCAAGGGTCTTATATTTACTTGTGCATTGTTAGGTTAGTTCTTAAAGTGTGAAGCAACTTGTCCTGTATTTCAAGATGAAGGACGTCCAATGCCAACATTACCTTGGGAATGTCACATGATGGTCTAGATGCTAAATCTTGGGTAGATTTAACTCATCGTCTTAATTAGCGTAGTCTCCTTTATCCAGGTCTTAATCCCCTTTGGTTCAGGCATTTCTCAGTATCCTCCAGTTTATCAGTGTCATCCATCCTAGCTTAGATGTCATGGTGGAACATGAATTATCTAATTCCACTGAAGTACAATAGACCACATTCCATTCCTATTCTACTTCAATCGTCTGTCTTGCAATCATTCGTTGAATACCACCACATAACAGTCAAGCTAAAGTTGCCCCAGTGAAAGATATAAAACTTAGCTGAGGTGACACATGTGGGAGGTCAGAGCATGCTTTTCAGGTGTAATGCACTGTATATGCTGGGTGTGCAGTGTAACCTACACGAGTAGAGTTAGCATAGTTATAATGTATAGAGATTAGGAACGGTGCACCATCATCCACCTCTGGCTCGCGGCCTCATGCACATGCACATGCTAGCTGCCCGCTGAGCATACCATCGCACAGATCCTCAAGGCATGGGTTCTAAGTGGTCGCAGCATTGCAGCTCGCCCATGACTGTATTAATATGGTGATTAGGGACGAAGAATCGTGGTCACATCGGTGGCTTGCATGGCTGAAGCTCCGCGTTAGGGCGTAGGCTATGAGTTCAGGCACAGGGTCGTGGTTCTTTTACTCCAGCCGCTACTTTCAAGCTGTGTAGTTAGAGAACTTGTACAAGTTAGCATAGTGTTAAGGTACACTTTATAACTCTCGACACTTGTCTATTGTCTGTGCATGTTTCCACTTCATTGAGCAAAAGCATATTATCTGATCAAACCAAGCAATATTTCCTCCACAGTGCTTGCAATGTGCTATGCTTGTAAAGGCACATGAGGGGACAGTGGGAGACAAAGGAATGTGACCAATTCCGTAGTCCTTTTTCTCCTAATACACCTCCTCCTGAGCTGTGATGTTCTGCAGCCTTTACAAACACAGTACAATATACAGATCACTGTTGCCAGCTTGAAGGTCGATCAAAATCCTGCCGACGTTTCAACCATGATGCTCCGGTCTTCCTCTGGGCGAAGATAGCATGTAACGGAAATGCGTAGTACTTATAGCCACACATTGCATCATTCATTGTCACCAGAGCTCGCAGGTCCATGAGTGGGTGTCAGACTTGTCCGGTTGATGATGCCTGTCTGCCTTCTCAGGGCACCCACCAAGCATCCAGGAAGTTCAAGTCCTGTGTCCCTGTTGAGGCGTTCCTCAGCAGGGGTTACGTGGATGTGGGGATAGCTTCTTTGAGTAACAGCTCTCTGGGTGTCTGCAAATTTCAACCACTGTGGTTGCGTCCCATTTGATGGCGTGTTGGTCCTTTCAGGCACATCCGCAAAGTGACACCTCTAGGAGTATCATGTAGATCATCAGGTAATTCCAGATTTTTGTCTTATGAGCACTGATGTTGAGGCCCATCTCAGTACAAGCCTGGTCTAGCTCAAGCAGCATTTCTTCCAGCTCGTCAGCTCAGCAAACACATTTCATCTGCATACTCAAGGTGATCTCTATCCATCCTTCAGGGTGCTTCTGCAGAGACATGCTGATTACAGCGTCAAAGAATAGGTTAAACAGAGTATGGGCCAGTACGTCACCTTGTCTAACACCATTCTTGATGAAACACTCTTCAGAAACCTTGCTGGTCCAGTCATGACTATTGATGTATATCTCACTCCTACTCACTCCTAAGTGAAACCGAGTTAGATGCAACTGTAGGCATTTTTAATGTACTGATAGCTGATAAACCACCTGTGAAATGCACGTTTCAAGAGTATTAGAGCCTTTTGAAACCTTCCTGAAGTGCTCCCCATGTTGTTTCAGTGCATAAGAAGTTGCATTTGCTATTCAAAACATTAATTCCCACCCAATCAGTCACACAGTGATTCTCAGCACCTTGAACATAGTTTGTCAAAGTACAACAGATACCATATTAATGCACCTACAGGTCATTTCAAGCTGTGTTATAGGGAGATTGTGTGGCACTTGACCTTACATTGTCATGCTGTATGCACATAGTCCAATTCAAATATATACATTGCTAGTGCGCTGTATCATGTCTGTTTTAGCTTCTCGAACCTCTTCTTTCCACTGTTACAAGTAACATCATTGAAAATATGCCACTTTGTTAATTCTCACATTTTCCGGGAGTGACTTTAACATTGAATATTAAATTACTAACGTTCCTATGACAACCCAATGCACGTAATCTGAAGTGTGAAGGTATATTGATTGCAAGGCAACATTAATCTCTTTGCTGTATAATGCCAAATCCCCTTTTCCCATACATGGTCACATATTGTACGATGAGGAGGTCTATAGCTCATATAGGTGATCTGAGGCAGCGTATTTACTCCATTTATTTTATTAACTTTCTATTTCTATTTTTCATTTTTAGGGTCGGTTTTGCTAGGGATTGTGGTTAGGTATTTATTAATGCCTCTTCACACCTTTAAATGTTTTAGCATATTTTTAGTTCATAAGGATTGTTGCAGCCTCCGAGCATTTGTTAATAATGATTGTATTACCCCATATTTGTCCACTTGGTGTAATTGATCATTCTGCAGATTGCATTTTACAAGAATGGGATGTTTCAAGTGAGTTTGCTAAATTTGTTTATACTGTGAATCTTCCTTTATTCTGCTTGAATTCTACTTTCAGTAGCCTCTCTGTAGTAGCATATCTGAATGGAATGGTTGTACGTGTGCTAACTTTGACTCGGACAAGTTATCCATACCAGTAACCACAATCAATGCTATTTGTTTACACAGTCACTATTGTAGAACAGTACTGAGCGAAAGTATTGATTTTGCTAATATCGCGATAGTTGAATTACTATTGCGATAGTGAAAATGCACTGCGCCTTGTCATGATAGTGGGGCTAGTTATGGTGGTAACAAAACAGCCTACTTGAATACAGTGCAAGTTGCAATTTACACCACTAATTTGAATAATATAATATAATATAATATAATATAATATAATTAATTCACAGGGGTCCTGGAGACTGTTGCGGACACATGTTCAGTATCCACTTGAAGTATGAAGAATTTGATGGATTTTAAATTGAAGAGATTTCTTAATTAGGCTTTCGTCTTTGTACAGTTTGCCGCCAAAGTGCCAATATATAATTTCCCATAGTATAACACATAGTGTATGGAGCATTTATACAGATAGATGCTCATGTTCCATAGTATAGCACATAAATGACCACTTTCTTTGCTACTGTTCTGAGTTTCTTTCTTTCACCACATACATGTATGCATTTACCACCGCCACCCATAAAACACCACGCAGTGCAAGTTGCCCGAGCATAAGCCAGTGGGTGGAAGGGAAAACACCACCAGCGCAAGTTGCAATGAGTGAAACCACTGTGTGCAAGTGGAGTCTTATATATATATATATATATATATATATGCAACTTGCACTGTATATATCCTCCACTACATACATACATACATAATGCAAGCAATAAAATTTAATACAGTAAATGACAGCACACTAGCGTGTGCCACATGCTGAATTTAACTGTTACTGAGTGTAGATGAAATCAAATTCCGTTGGTGAAGATGTCCCCAGCACCGCTGCTGCGTTTCCCCGTTGAACCGCCACCGAAATTCTCTGTAGGAGATACTGGTAGGCGAGGGGCTCTCCTGACTCATCCCTGATTTGGCGGCCAAGTTCTCGGAAGAACATCTGAGCCTCCGAACCAAAAACACCGGTGGTTTCAACCGCTAGAGGTACGAAGTGGTGGGTGGTAGCCAGCTCAGCATATTTTGCCTTCTTTCTCTCTTCCGCCTGATCAGCCACGGCCCCCGCTCCCCTGGTGGCCAGGTCACGGTGGGATGGGGCAAATGTATCAGGACACGTGGCATCCCAGACCAAAATTCTTCCACTTCTTCAAGGCAGGACTGTAGCCCCATCAGGCCTCTTCCCATCTGATCTACAGATTCCTGCAGGCTCCAGATGGGCCGGGATCTTAGCGGATCCCAGTGATCTCTTGATAAGGTCATTGATTGCTGAATGACGAGGATGGCGGCCTAAACTCTTTCGCCAGTGTAGGCCATGGTTTCCCTGGTGGTCCACTGGTGACCCACCCAGGCGTAGTCCTGTGGCCACGCAAAAGACATTGTCCTCCATGCGCAGGCCTAGGGACGATACCGGGAGGGTCTGCAGCCACACCCCTGACTCTTTCCTGCTGGCGGCGAGGAGGCGAGCTTGGGTGGGCGTGTCTTGGGTTGCTTCCTGTAGTGCCTTGAAAGAGGCTGCAACTCGAGGGGCATCCCATGCTTTCTGTCTGGAGGCATCTGCAGCGAGGGGAGGGGAGACATCGAGTCCCTCCCTCCACACCTGGAGGGTGTCATCACGCGCGTAATAGGCAGTATCCCTCAGTCTGGGAGGAAGCAGTTCTTGGGTGATGCTGGCGCAACCCGCAGCTGAAGCCAGGAAGGCAGAAGAAGCCAGCTGGGTCGCATACCTAACACCCAGGCCCCCGGACCCGACAGGAAGGGAGGCTTGTGCCCAAGCAATGTCATTGTCTGCAATGTTGATGTTGGCAATCATCCCTAGTGGTGACCGTAGGAGAAGGTCAAAGCGTCGGAGTTCGGGTGACTTGGAGCAAGGTGAAGTTCTCAAAATGTACAGTAATTTTGGGAGAGCGAAGGAGTGGCGCAAGAGACAGTAGGTATCATGCGCACGAAGGTGGCAGAGCCTATTGCCCATGGTCTCCAGTGCTGTGATCTTCTCGCCGATGGAGCCATCAATTCCTTCCTCCCCGCCAATGGGTGAACCCAAGAGGTGGGCATTCTCAGGGATGACAGGGCAAAGGTCTGGGACTACTTTGATCATTGCCGCTAAAGCATGCGCATCGATCACTGCTGATGATCTAGGATTTTGAGTGGTTTAGCTGGAGACCCAACTTTGCCACCTCCTCTGTCATTGTCTGTAGGTCATGGAGAACATCCTCAACTCCCCCACCCAGGGTGCCATCGTCTAGGTAGAAAATGAGTAACTCAGATCTCAGCGACTCCATGAGATCCATAGTTGTGAGGGAAAACAACAGGGGGCCCAGAGGGTCACCCTGCTGGACCCCCTCCACTGACAGGATGGTTTTGTCTTGGATGAACAGGGATGATGGTGCACTGTAGGCTGAATGAACCAGGGGGAAAAGCTGGGGGGCCTTCTCACACTGCCAGGAGCATTTTGTCCTGCCTCAGACTGTTGAAGGCATTTCTAAAGTCCAGCTTTAGGAGAAGATGGTGATCAGGCATGTCTTGCAGATACACTCAGGTCGCGTGTACTGCTGCTTCAGCCCCCAGAGGGATGCCGAAACCTAACTGATGGGGTGCTAGGAGAGCAGCCATGGCCTGCTTCACACTGTTGCATGCGCACTTGGAAGCCAGCCGAAGTAGGGTGCACCCCACAGCGATGGGTCTTACACCACCATCTTTCTTCCCCAGAGCAATTAAGGTTGCACCAAAGAAGAAATGCCGTGCAGGTTGGGCCACCTTCCCCTGCAGCACTAGGTTCATGAAACTAGTCAGTGCCTGTAACAGGAGTCCCCCCCCCCCCTCACCTGCAACAACTCCAGTCATGTCCTTTAGGTGTTGAGGACATAGGCCGTCAGGTCTGGCTGCAGAGGCGCGAGGGAAGGAGCGGATGGCCTTGTCTACCTCTTCTGCTGACACATGGATGGGTGTCAGCTGGCTTGTGATGGATGCAGGGGGGATGTCTGTGTCAGGATGGGGCGCTGGATGTTTGTCCCTGAGGGCTGAAAGGGTTTCCTCGTCAAGGTCCCTGATGGTGTCCTCGGAAGAGGCCAGGCGAACAGCCCCTTTAAAGTCCCCCTCCTCGAGTTTGGAGGAAATTCAAGCTGCCAGGGACTCCCAGGACTGTTGGGATGGTCTGCACAGGCGTTTGCTAGAGGTGTGCTGGTCTGGGTCACCCTCCTCCCTTATCATCTGGGTTGCAAGGGTTGCCAAGCTTCTGCGATCTCCCGCTCGCTTCAGGGCCCGGAGGCAGCGAACTGAGAAGCAGAAGAGTCGATCCCAGCAACTGGTGGAATTTGGACACGAGTCTTCTGGCCGCTAGATCGCGGGCGGCGCGGGGAATTCTCTTCAGGATCTTGACGTTCGGCGGGTTTGGCTTGATTGCGGAGTTCGCGATAGTCTCCGAAGAGCCAGGAGCCTGTAGAGGAGGATTACTCGAGCCTGGGCAACGTTTGGTGACTGGGCCGTGTGTGCGGATCATCCCCAATCTGGTGACGGGCATCTCCCGGTGGCACACTGAGCAGGGAGCGCGATCAGCGCTCTGGCTGAGAACCCCAACACATGCCTCCCTGTCGACCATTGTTGAGATTACGTTGGCACTGTAGGTTAGCTTTGTATTTGCTTCGAGCTTCGGCCCAGGGAGGAATCTACGAGGAATCTGCGATGGTCTAGCGATGATCTAGCATGATTACTCGCTGACCGCAATCTTTTTTCCCGCCATCATATATAATCATAGTTTCATATATAATCATAGTTTCGAGTTTATACATTCTCTATTTGTAAACAAACTATCATAACAGCTTTGAATGTCATTTGTCGATGCCTTTTCTACTACCATTTTAGTCTTGTGCAATTCACAGATTGAGTTTATACATTCTCTATTTGTAAACAAACTGTACTGAAAGTTTTGGATGTCATTTGTCAATGCCTTTTCTACTTCCATGAGTGTGGCTTAGGCAATGATCGCCATGATAAGCCACACTCATGGTAGTAGAAAGGCAATATTGCTCAGCAGTAGTAAAATAATCAGCTGCTTCTGACTGTAGTTGCAGACACATCCAAACACAAAGAGTTTACGAGAAGCAGTAGCCAATTGTACTGAGAGAGGAGACAGCTTCATAGAATAGTTTAAGCATCACACAGAGCAACACAGATTGTATTCTTACATTTCTCCACCACATTGTATTCATTGGCATCATGCGCCTTGATGCTGCTATGCCACACAGAAGTACTGTATCACTAAGCTTGTTGAGCACTCGGTAGGTTATGGATACTTGGCTGTTTCCCCCTGCTTCAGTGAACCTGACACTGTTGTATCAGACATATTGCCATAAGCAACTGCAATCTGCTGAGCATCATGAGTTGTTTAATGTTTGATGGATGTATAATGTGATAACTTAGTGTAGTTCACAAAGCTCGCGAGACGATCCAAACTTAAATGACACAAAGTACCATGACACATATGATACAGTGCATGGAAAAGGTAATATAATTCTGTTTTGTGACTCAGTGTATTAAACAACAAAAAATTGGCGCAAGTTTATCTGTGAATGTTTGGCAGATAGGTGTTCACAACCCTTCAATCGTTCCAGTTCACACGATGCACACCTTAGGTTTTTTATCGATCGATTCGTTGCACTAGCCAGAACACTGAAACAGTAATTCAGACGTTTCGGCAACCTACGGCTGCCTTCATCAGTAAATGCCTGTTTAAATAATGCGGGAGGACACATGCACAGTCAAGGTCATAAAGTTTCACAATAATTATCTATACTGTTTATCAATATTAGCAAAAGGGTCATCCTCTGACTCTGAGTCACTCTCAGGTTTGTCCACTGCTTTACAGATTCCTCCTCTCAGACATTTTGCACAGCCCTGTAGACTTCCCTTCTGACAGCATCTGGCAGTTCAACTTCATTGCTTGCTGGTAAAGACTGCTTCTGGAAAAACTTGAGTAACGTAGCCAATCCTCTCTATCGTTACTAGAACTGAGGTGCGTATATAATACTTCCGCGTGTTTCTCCGTGAGTCACACGTGATCGTAACTCGCGTGGAAAAAATGTTTTATGAAATAATGCAGAAGGCACTTTTCTCGCATTTATAGCATTAATGAAACAGTCACATTGATTTCCCCAATTACGGTACACAGATGCACCTGAAACGGGTAGTTGTGCATACAAGGTTTATAGTGTAAAGTACAGGCAAAGTATTGCGTTTGGCAACATTTACAGTTCCGCTCGAAAGTTGTACACCCACTTATCACGTGCACACGAGTGCACATACACGTACAAGTCTGAGTGTCTGGTAATTGCTGCTATAATGTCAGAACGACGAAACGTGTGAACTTCAGTTGTGAGAGAGATTGTCTGCACTCAGAAATTGACAGGACATAAGGCTCTTGCAAGGGTGAGATCAATCGAGTTAACGTTGGCGCTGAACTCTTGTCTAGTCTCGCATAGCCGACCCAATTTCTGCCTCCATTTGTATAAACTGATGTCAGTTTGTAAAAATGGAGGCAGAAATAGGGTGGCTACGCAAGACTACCTCTTGTCCATGAACTCTGCCATCTTCTTTGTTACCACAGAAGGCCACCCCAACCTGCTCTCGTCTGCCAAGCCAGCGTTCTTCATCCAGCAGAAGATCCGACGCGTAACAGTACGTCTTAGGCATGCTGAATTACTAACAATACACTTAGTCCTTCTTCAGACGGTCAAGCACATCATGAGAACACTTGACAATTCAATGCAACGTTTTGCCCATTATGGGCTTCGTAAGGCATCCCTGCATGTGACATTGCCTCTTGCTGCATCTTCCATTCGTGTTGCTGCTGTCTAATCTGACGATGGAATGTTATACACCGATAGTATTTTTGGCAAAATTGTGCGGTTTAATCCCTCTCACCAGCGAAGGCTGGAGCGGATTCTTCCTGTCTCCATGCATTAGATTTGTATGTACTACTAATTCATGCTATTTTGTAGGACACCATTACTTAGCAATGATCAATGAATTAGCTCACCTGCAAGTGCTGCACTCAGTTACTATTGTGCCGATTATCACTACATACCATTTTGTGGGGAATTTTCTTCAGAATCCAAATCTGCTTTTAAATTCTAAGTATGGCAAACAGTTTCCAATATATGGCTTTGTACCCCTTTGTCCACTCTTCCTACTCCTCACCCTCCTCACTGTTTTGGCATGACAGAGTACTTTCAGGATGCAGAGGGAAAGCACGAGGGAGACCCGCTGGGTCCCCTCCTTTTCTGTCTGTCCATACACGACCTCTGCGCCCAGTTGAAGTCAGAATTCAGTGTATGCTACCTGGATGACAGCTCCATGGGAGGCGCACTGAAGGACATTAGACATAGCCTGGAGATTGTACAGGGTGTAGGGTCGGAATTGGGCCTGCACCTGAACCGTCAGAAGTCCGAAGTGGTCAGCACCAACCCTGCAACAGCTAGTCCCATTCTGTCAGCTATCCCAGGTGCCCAGGTAATGGACCCAGCAAGTGCCACCTTGCTGGACTCCCCCATTGGAGACTTCAGCATCACTCCACACAGACGCCCTGCTTCTTCTCCGCAACTCATTTGCCATCCCCAAGCTACTCTACACCATTCGATCATCACCCAGTTTCCTCTCCCCCAGTCTCGAGAGACCCTGAGACCCATGAGACCCTCATATCCATTGTCAGTGACATTACCAACATCAATTTGGACAAGACCACCTGGACCCAGGCTTCGCTTCCGGTCAAGTCAGGAGGACTGGGTATTAGAGTTCAGTGCAGCTAGCACCTTCCGCCTTTATCAATATGGCCTCAACTGCTGCCAACTTTGACCTCACCAACCACATCCTGCCCCCTCGCTTCCATTCAACATAGTTGCCCTACGTTGCAGAAGCCACCAAGGGTCAATGGGTCTTGACCTGCCCCGCTGTCTGATCCTGCTTCCCACCCAGATGCTGTGTTCCACTCACGCCTTTTGGCAGCCTCAACGAAAGAGTCTGGTGCATGGCTAAATGCCCTTACTGTTTCATCTCTGGGACTGCGCAAGGACAGTGACACCGTTTCTGTTGCAGTTAGCCTTCGCCTAGGATCACCCCTTTGCCTACCCCACACCTGTCACCACTGTGGTGTGCAGGTTGATGGCACTGCCACACACGGAGTCAGCTGCAAATGGAGTGAGGGCTGTCACCATACTGCTGTCGATGACATCGTCCATTGCGCAATGTCTGCACCTATTTGCCTTTCAGGCTGAAACCAACTGGTCTGTCCTGCTTCAATGGCTAACTCCCTGATGGAGTCACGGTGGAGTCAAGAGTGGTAGGCTCCTTGTGTGGACGCCACCTGTCCGGACATATTGGCCCCCTCCCACCTTCCAAGTGCCACCAGAGAGGCAAGGGGAGTGGCAGCCCTGCCTGAGCAGAGGAAGCAGGAGAAGTACACAGCCCTCAACCTATGCCACAATTTCACACTGGTGGCCATTGAGATGGCAGGCCCTTTTGGGCCTGAGACTTTCTCTTTCTTGAGAGAACTGGGTTGCCGTCTCAAGCCAAGTCAGTCTCCTACCTTCAGCAACGCCTGTCTGTCGCAGTGCAATGGGGAATGCCACTGCACTGAACCTTTGATTTCTATTCTTGACTGCCTTTCCTTCTTAGGGAGGGCAGTGAGTGCTTCCCCTTTGTGCGTGGTTGTCGGAAGCAGTGCAACGAGTCCTGACTCCACTAGGTCTGAGGGTCTCTTTCCGCCCCAACACCACCCTCAAACAACTACTAGTGAGACCGAAGGATCAGACCCCCACAGAAAAACTGGCAGGAGTTGTTTACCAGGTCCCATGTGCAAGTTGCCCAGACAGGCAGGTGCCTGGGTAAGCGAATGAAGGAGCACCGGAAAGCTGTGGAGTCTGGAGACTGTGCTAATTCAGCACGGGCGGAGCATGCATGGAGCCACCACCACCCTGTGGACTGGGATAAAGTCACAGTTCTGGAGCAGCAACCCCACCGCTACCATAGGCTTACACTGGAGTCAATCCACATCAGGTCACACCCTCACACCTTAAACAGAAATAATGGCACATTGTCCCCAGTTTATAACTCCTAGTTTTATTTTTAGATACCACTTCAGTACCTTACACATTGCCTGATCCCACCGTCCCAGCCCCCTTAAGTCTATTCATCACCCGTCACCTCACCTGCTGTCACTCACAACCGCATTTAGCGCCATTTTCCATGCATTGTAGCCTATATAAAGCGAGTCACCCTCTGTTTTGTACTGCCACTGATGAAGACAACCACATGGTTGTCGAAACGTTTGACAATTATCAATCAGTTTTGGCTAGTGAAGTCCGGTAATAGAATTAACATGTCTACCCCTAGCTACAAAGGATTCTTTTTTATGCGTAATTCTATTATGAAATGGAGGTCTAACTTATCTAGATAGAAGATATCTTGATAATAGTGCAAACACAACTCATTATATACATGAATACACACAGCGATATTAACTATACAGAAAGGTTATTAATGCATAAAGTATTCACTTATTTATTGTTTCTGTTAGAAAAACTTACATGTTCACATTGTCTGGTAGCAAGTATGCTATTATTGTTATCGTGAATGAGCTTTACCTATCGTGATAATCGAGGTATTGCTATATATTGCGCAGGCTCAATCTACAACAATAATAGCAATCAGAGCATTGCTGTAATAAGTCCCACAATATGTACTAATGATTCTTAGACTCTTCTTCCTCTTAATCATGGGGAATGGATGCTAGAACGCACATGTTGAATGCAGGATTGAGTTTTGACACTAGTGGGCAAGTACGATTACATAGGAGGGCAGTAAGGCATGGATGGTGGAGGTGAAAACAGAAGAAACATCCTTCATATATTCAATGAAGTGTGCTTCTTTGTTGTCTTCCGCTTCCCATTCCATCTTCTCTAGATCCAGAACCTTTTCATTGACTCTTGCTGTGATACATGAGCCACTTCCCTGTTGGCTGTCTCCATTTTGTCAATCTTCATTAGCTTTCTTTCGTGCCACTTACCCTGCAGTAGCAGATTGCTTCCTTCTGACAATTCTGCTGGTTCCCCTCTTTGTGTGACTGATTGCCACAGCTGCTCCCCATTCTGCAGACCTGAAGGGCAAAGCACCTTCGAACTCTGGGCAGAGGAATGCTGCTTACCACTGTGAGCAGAGAGTTGCTGCCTCCCACATTGAACGGAGGGTCTCTGCTCTTTACATTGCAGACTTAGGGGATGTTGTAACTGTTCCTTCTCTGTGCCTAGTATAACTGATGCTGAGCGCTGGTCTTTTTTTTTTTTTTTTTTTTTTTTCAATTATTATACTGGTACTCCACTTAGTCTGTAGGACTACTTTCCAGGGAGCCCAGTGAAGGTAGAACAACAAACATACACATATACAACACATAACACAGTCAAATCAGTTAGTAAATCAGTCAATCAGTCAGCAGTGTTGATGGTAGGGGGGTGCCGCTTTTTCCCACTGCTCCTGGAGGTGAGCCCATGCCATCCCATTTCTTTTGATCATTGGTCGTCACTTGAGCTTCTAGGCCACCTGCACCCCCCTTTGTAGTCTAATGTATCTACCATCTCAGAAGGATTCACTACCGTCCTGCCTCACATCACATTGCGAATTTCAATGAACAACTTGAGTTGCACAGCAGAGTCTTCCAAATCATCGTTCAAATCTACACTGACGCCACTGTACCTCAGGCTATCCATTGTCTCCTTGTATCATTTTGTCAGTACCTTTATCTTCTCCCAGCACTGCTTGAACTTGACTGCGCAGCTCCTTCGCAATCTCTTTAAACACATGTACGCTCCTTACAGCTTTAAGTAGTTGGCAGTGAATATCTGATTTGGCCCCCTTTTGGCAACGCTCCATGCTCGACCACATTCTGTCAATCTTAACTCACTTTTGCACCTTCGTACCCAGGTTCAACCCTACTGCAAACCGTGGTCAAAGCCAGTGTCTTAATTCAGGTTCAACCCAACTTTGTACTTGCATGTTAATGGGTCCAAGTAAAATAGGTATAAAACAAATGCAGAGACATGCTATCATAGACAGTTGCACTGTGGAGACCGCAGTGAGTGTTAATCGTTGTGTGTGGTTCAAGCAGCAATGTTATGAAGACTATTTAAGATCGAGCTTACTGACCATTTGCCAGAGAGGCAACCAACTTATGTGACTTGGGCAGTGAATAGAGATCCATACCAAAGCAGAATTGGTAGCAACTTCATAATCACCCCGGTGCGAAAGTTCCCATTCTTTTTTGAAACGGCCATAATTGATGCTGTTCCTGCTGTGAGCATCCTTATCTACTATTCGTTCTGATTGCAATTGATCTATATCTACTCCAGTGGCAGTTTATAGTGAATGGCACTAGGCAAGACTTGAAGAATTTGGGCACTAGGTATGGACAGACATTCAACTTAGCCGTCGACAGTGGCAGTTCCTAGTTAATCTTTTAAAAGCATTTGGCACCCAAGCAAAGGAACAAACCCTTCAGTGCCTTTTTGAGTTACAACAGAACTCTTGTACCGGACGAGCTTCTGGATCTGCCAGCTGTCCCGCCCAACAATGGGGGACCATTCCCCTCAACAACTACCACATGCAATTGAGAGGGGTAAGTGCCATACTGAACACATATCATGAGCATTGCTTTTGCTAAGCTTGGCATTGAGGAAATGCTGCCTGCACGTCTTCTCGGGCATGAGGGAGACTGCAGTCCCTCTGTCTACCTTCATGGTGATAGTTTTCTTATTAATTATCAGTTTACAAGTGCTCACAACGTAGCATTGAGCCCCTATGACGTAATGAAGCATTGCGTATGACTGACATTTTGTTTTTGCTTAGTAGCTTTTTGGAACTTGGCATGTTCTCCTGACATATGGTTATGATATAGTTCCAAGTAACAACAACATAAGATGCCAAGTAGTCACATGAGTTTTTAGTTTTAGTTTTTATATTGTTTTCATTTTGCTATTTTGTTGTATGGCTTCATGTTACAGTAAGATATCAGAAAGAAAACATTTAGGAATGTCCCCGGTTCAAAATGGTGGCTCCTATCTAATGTATTAGTGTGCGGCGGCAAAACACACGGGGTTAACGTTCAAACAAACACAGTGTGCCAATCCTGTGCAAACCTGCATGTGTGAATGCTGGTACTGTGTGCTTGTATGCATGTTTGATTGCATGCACTAATAACCTGACATGATGTGGTCCTGGTGCACAACTACCCTAAACAGCAATTGAGAGCTAGAGCAAGTAGTTCGAGTTGAGGCGGTAGCCCCATGAGTGTTTTACCACGAAATACTTGTTAAGCCTCAAAGTACTTGTTCCTTCTCCTTTCTAGGGAGAGGCTTTCACTGATATCAGGAGGGGAATGTACTATCCTGCTATTTCACTATACAAAGAGTGTGAGGTAGGATATGCTTTCACTGGGAGAAGAGTATAGCTGTTTGATTGGTCCCATTCTTTTGTACAGTCCACTTTTGATACCAAGCACGTCTTTCACATTGCTTCTAGGAAGGGCTTAGTACCTATTAGGACTTTATTTGTACAGTTGCACATATGCATATACATATTCCATATGATACTTAACTACTTTGTACCCTATTTTTCTGTTTCTGCCTATGCATGTTGATTACCTTTGGGTTCCAATGGATACATGAGAAATTATCCTGCTGAGTATAACTTGGAAAACACAAGAAATGTACCGTACAGAGAAACTAATACGTTGCCAAAAATTAACAATTGTGTCATGAGTTATAGCTCAAACAGTGAACCTTTAATCGGTAGTCAGTAATGTTTAATCTTTAGCTGATATTGGTTAGCCTGTTACTTGCAATGGAAAGAAAGGAGATGCTTTTATCAATGTATTGTAACAATGTTTTTTGAGAAATTGATTATTTAGTGTAGTTTTGAATTTGAAGACTTCTACTGAGATCACAGCATGAGGATTCCAATAACAGTATTTCCCTTGGCCTCTAGACCAAGTATAAAAATTGTCTAATTAAAGACCTCAGATTATCACCCCAAGGTGTAAGTTGTGTTCACATGGGCACAATGCACATTGTGGTTGAATGAAATCATAGTTGTGGTTAGTGGTATAACCATCAAGATGGCTAATGTGTAGTTGATCATGATTTCTTCTTCTTTGGGATGCTCTGGCTCAGACAGCTGCAGAGAAAGCATTCTAGTAGGGCGAGAAGTCATTTCCTGGCTATGACAAGATGGATAGCTGCATTTCACGCTACTCAGGATAGGGAAATGAGGAATTTCTGTCATTAAAGCTAACCAAATGACCCTCAGTACAATGCAACACAGGTCACTATGGATGAGGAGAAGGAGCTCTGAATTAATGGAAATTGCCAATCAACGGGATGACACAGTGGAATAGGAATTTCGTGTGAGCAAGCCGACATTTATGTACTTATGCAGTGAACTCCATGCAACCTTACATCATTCCAACACAGTCCGAGCTTCTGTATCAGTGGAAAGGCGGGTAGCTATTGCTATATGGAGACTGGGCACCAACATAGAATATATAGAAGCCTTTCCAACCTTGCTCATCATTTGTCCCATCTTACCCATGAAACACATGAATTCCTAGTCCCTCTCTGCTTCCCTCTCCTGTCTGTGCTCTTCCAACTCCATCCTCCTCCTCTCTAGATCAACATATGCCTCTCTGGATTCCAGCTGTACTCCAAGCATCAGATAGCTGTGAAGGTGTAGCAGTATGACCAGAAGAGCCAGGGACACTAGTGTGGCCAGAAGGCCCAGGAGTAGATTGAATGGGAAGGCCAGGGGTAGCAGTTCTGCTTGTTGAAGGGCGAAGGGCACTAGTGTGGCCAGAAGGCTCAGGAGTAGATTGAATGGGAGGGCCAGGGGTAGCAGTGCTGCTTGAAGGGCCAGAAGGCCCAGGAGTAGAGTGGAAAATGCCAGAAGGGCTCGGAGTTGAAGAGCTGCTGTACTTCCGTGTCACAGGAGTCCATAAGATGGACTGGGGCAACAGATGGTCTTCCTCCTAGGACAGCATCAATTTGGCTGTAATACAGAAAATCGGACTGAGTGTCGCCTTCCGCATCCGACTCGTTACCCGCTCTGCTTCTTCTTGCCCTGCCCATTATCTCTTTATATTTCTTCCGCAAGGCCTTCAGCTTCACTCGACACTGCTGTACGGTACGCCAAAACCCTTGCCAACCCAACTCCTCCACAATCCGCATAAACACGGCATCATTGCGGATGGCTCCCGATAGCTGTCGCTGAATAGTGTCCAACAGTGCCCTCGTTTCAGCATCGGTCCAAAGCAATCCTCCTTCCTCCATGTTTTCACACTTAGAATCCGGTTTTTGCGTAACTGAGTTCGCGAAACAGGATCAGAGTCTTGCTCGGGAGCAGGATCGCATAATCCGGTTTTGATCCGGTTTGAAACCGGATCGAAACCAGATTAAGCTGGCCATGTGAACGTGACAAAATCAGGTAATCCGAGATTTACGTGGCCATGTGAATGGAGGGATTGTGTCCACATTGGCTCCCCAGCCTACATACTGGCTAAAGAGCTTGCCAGAATCCTGACCCCTCTATCAGGAAAAAACACATACACAGTGATGACTCAACTAAGTTCGTTGAACACCTACAAGAAGTCCGCATAGGACCGGAGGGCCTCCCGGTCAGTTTCAACGTCACAAGCCTGTTCATGCAAGTACCAGTTGATGACACATTGTAGTACAAGCAAGGCTGACCACGGACCCAACCCTAATTGACAGGACCTGCATCCTAGTCTCACAACTAGTGGAGCTCATCGAATTGTGTTGGAGATCAACCTGTTTTCAGTTCTAGATCGACGTCTGTGAACAAATAGTGGTGTTTCCAGTATTGATGGTGTTACGGAAGGCGGTGTCGAAGTACGAAGTGCTGTGTGATGTTAATCGTTGCTTTGCTCGAAATACAGAGGAAACTTTTGTGCAGGGGGTGAATACAATGACAATGAAAGACTTGGCTAGACTACCCCTGCATTGTCACTGCACCTAAGTGCAGGAAACGTCCACCGTAGTGGTGCGAGCTGCCATCTGGTCTCACGAAGGACATAAACAGAGGCTATGCCGTCCAGTCCCACGAAGGGCCAAAAGGAGGCAAGAAAAGGCAATTCTGTCTAGCTGGAATGAAAATACTAAGGATTAAGGTACTCACCTTTGTATTGAGTTCACTGCTGTGTACTGCCACTGTGCTGGAAGGCCTTTTCGGAGCTTTTAGTAACTTCTTGGCACATTTTCTGGCTTCCAAGTTGTTCATGGTGAAGATGCCATTTTGTGCACCCTACATGATGGAGTTTATCGGCGCATAGTGATTCCAGTCGTTATGGGGCATTCCCAACATTGTCTTTAGCGTTTCCCCACTGTTGAAGCTTCAAATCAGGACAATGGCAGGATAAAATATTGCTTCCACTGCAGACACCATTTTTGTACTTCTTACATGAAGGGTTTCACCTTTGTAAGCAATCCGCAACCTTTTCAGTCCGTAGTGAGGCATTCCCAACCTTGTTCAAGACGTTTCACCCCTGTCAAGGCTTACTAATTCTTTCCAATACTGGCAAACGTCGCTCGTGAGGCTTGGTCAAATTAGAATTGCTTATTTCGTCACTTCCATCAATCGCATGATAATTGTAATTTGCATGTAAAGGGGGTTAAGACAGGATGACTGGCGAAACTGTTCGAATTGTCGTTTCCAGCGAGGCCATTCATCAGGGTTTTTTCAGCTTATGCCACAGTGTGGAGCTGGATGGTGCAGGGGTGAAAGAGGGTAGTGCAGTCAGAGTGGAGCTGGGTGAGGCTAGAGGGCTGTGGAGGGTGGTGCTATCCGTGTGGAGCTGGGTGCTGCGATGGGTGGGGAATATGGTGTGAGTATGGAGCTAGATTGTGTGACGGGTGAGAGAATGTGTAATAGGGTGGGTCACCCTGATGTGGAGAAAATGACACTAAAACCTGTCAGAGGTTTTCACTGTAGCTGTTTTTCTTCTTTTCTGGGGGGGATGCATCAGGATTAAATTCACCACAACTGCTTTTCAGAGATGAGTTTTTGTCTTTATGTCACTTGTTCGCCAATCTACAAGGGGCCTCTGACATTTTTCTGTCTTCTGAGCTTGGAAACCAACGTAGTTTATTCCTCATCATCATACCTTGAGGATCCATTACCCAACACAACATCAGTACCCACACAATAGGGTCCAGTCCCTAACAGACTCACAGGCTTTACACTGCTCATCCTGCCACTGGAAGCGCTTCCCTGCTTCTGTGAGGTAAGTTAGTGGTTGTGCAATGTCCGCAATTGTGAACAAAGCGTCGACTGAAGTTGGCAAGACCCACAAACAATCCTAGCTCTTTCTTTGTAGTTGGTGTCAGCCAGTTTGCCACAGCCCGTGACCGTTTCTCTGTTGGCGCCACACCATCCTGAGAGTGTTGGAATCCTATGTTGGTGTTTACCAAAGACAAACTGGAAGGCTCTTAGGGGGCTCCTGAGGACAGATATCTACACAGTCTTTGCAGTGCTTGACAACTTTCTTCACTCTTCTTTGACAGGTCTGTGTCACTTCAGTCAACCCATAGGGTATGACAGTCAACTCACAGAGACCATATATATCCTGGGCAAGGGAGGAAGGCTGTCTTCTCAATTGGACATTCAGCTAATGGGGAACTGCAAGTATGCACTTCAAAAATTAATTTTGGAGATGGCTTCCTTATTCGCGATCTTTTGTTGGGGACCCTCTTTCTAGGCATGGCTTCAGGGTTGACTTGTTGAGTTGCACTTGCACATTGCCTGCACAATTTCTAAGTTCACTATTGCTCACACACACGGTCCTGATGGTGGAATGGTACAGGACAAGGTGGTACTTTTGAAAGGTCTGTCATCTGGAGTGTCAATGACTACTCTTACATATGCGAGACTAATCAATGACATGCTGTGTAGCATTCGGCCTTCCTGACTGTTTTCTGAACGACATGCTGCTACAGAACTAGGCCAAGTGCTGGATGATGTTCTGGAAAGTTTGTTCCCCATTCACTTGCAGTGTTGTCTTTGAAGGACGCAGCTTGTGGGCAGTCTCCATCCAGAGTCAATATGCAGGATTTGGCTGCAGTTAAGTTCACTCTGCCTTTCAGGGGCATGGACTCCCTGCTGCGGAATGTGCCTTTCTCAAAGTTAATGACCATACCATGTCTCACTAGGAAGTCGCATCCTGACCCCCAGTAAAGACCTCTGCCATCTGCATTCGTCAACTGCACCGGGCCCATGGGTTTGAGTTTATTGGGGGAGACATAGTCTTGGTCTACCACTGGGCCAGTGGCCCCAGAGTCCAACAAAATCTGTACACTGTGGTCGTTCTACTGTCAGTGTGTGTTGGCAGCCTGATAATGATGGTACATCTTTTGGTTCTAAAGCATTCAGATGTGTTGGGGGACGCCCCCTGCTCGACGGGTTGGGATTTCCTCTCTCTTGTTTTCCTGTACCTGGCATTGTCGTGCAATCTGTCCTCTGTGGAAACATTGGAATCACACGATCTCCCATCTAGAGGCAGATAGACATACGGTTCCATGCCAAGTGCCCTGGCTTTTTGCACCTGAAGCACCAGCTGCTGGTTACTGCGTCCGAGCGGGTGCCTATGGATGCCAGCTGTGCTGATACCTGGAAGATCTTCTAGTCTCTCAAGACGCCAGTCACTGTGGTTTACTTGACACACCTGCTCAGCGCGTAAAGCTACAGCTGTCATCTTAATGTTTGTGGTACTAAACTTTCGTGGATGACTGCAAACCCATAGAAATGCTAAATGTTTAGTCCTCCTTTTGTGCAAGAGTCTAAGTTCATCTATGTTAACTTTAGTCCAGGTATATTAGTGTGTATGAAGTACCTCTGAGTGAGTGTTTGCAAGCTGGTGTGTAACTTGTACAAGTTGCTAGTTTCACAGCCTGAAAGGAAAGTAGTGACAGGAGAAAGAGAACTGAGACCGTGCTCAGAATCAGGACCTACGTACTAACGTGGCGAAGTTTCACCCACGCTAGCCACCGACCCCAGTCATGATCCTTCATCCCCAGTCAGGTAGATATGGCCACTGGTGGACTGCAATACTGTGTGGTACACTCAGTGGGCAACTTAGCATGTGCACAAGCCTGCAAGCCTGAGGTGGATAGTGGAAACTCCTATCTCTCTCTCGATGCATGACAATATGGTAGTATTATATGTTTCTAATCCCCAATTTCGGACACAGTTTTCAAAATGTCTTTAGGTTGCAGCCTCCTATACTGGTTCGCACCGCACCACAATGACGCTACAGCATATGAAATGCCAAGCCCAAAATAGAGTGCTTTTTCAATGCCGTAATGTCCAAGTGCCTGTGTTTTGACTAGTATGGCATCTTATACTAACATATCAACTTATTGCAAAAAGGTACTTACCTCTTTAGAACTGGCGAACTGTTGGAGCCACTGTGCTGTAAGGCCTTTTCGGGGAATGCCACCCCTCGTCAGCAGCACTGGGCAGTTAGCGTCCAGAAGCAACCAAGCAACCACTCAATGGTGATTGGTCAGTAGCTTCCATCGCTAATGGTGTTAAATGGACGTTTCGTTCGTAAACAGAGGAAAGTCAGTTCATGCAGGGTTTGGAACACTGAGACTGAAGTAGAAACCTGCGTTGTCCTGCAATGATGTAAGTGCGCGGACATCCATCGTAGTGGCGAGAGAGCATCGTCTGGGCCCGCCAAGGGCGCAACGGAGAACAGTGCCAACTGGTCCCACGAAGGGCTCGCAACAGAAGGCAAAGTAAAGAAAATTCCCTCTAGCAGGAATTGAATGTATTGCAAAAAGGTACTTACCTCTGTAGAACTGGCGAACTGTTGGACCCACTATGCTGTAAGGCCTTTTCGGGGAATGCCACCCCTCGTTAGCAGCACTGGGCAGTTAGCGTCCAGAAGCAACCAAGCAACCACTCAATGGTGATTGGTCAGTAGCTTCCAATGCTAATGGTGTTAAATGGACGTTTCGTTCGTAAACAGAGGAAAGTCAGTTCGTGCAGGGTTGGGAACACTGAGACTGAAGTAGAAACCATCGGCTAGACGCTCTCTCGCCACTATGGTGGATATCCGCGCACTTGCATCGTTGCAGGACAATGCAGGGTAGTCTAGCCGATGGTTTCTACTTCGATATCAATTTATCATTATTATTTATTTCTTAGAAGGTAGGAGAAGCAAAGGAAGTGAAAGGTAAAACTGGAACAAATGAGTGCGGACAGGTTGGTAAAGATAGTGTACGAGGAGGAAGTAAAGGGTAGGAGACCGAGGGGAAGACCAAGAAAGAGATAGCGGGAGTATTTATCTATTACGAATGAATGACACAGTGACTGTACATATATTAGATTAATACTTGTTTTCTATTTGGGCTACCTCCTGCAAAGAAGATAAAACCATGATTGATTGATTGATGATTGATTGATATTTATTAATTAAACTGCATCACTCCATAAAGATTTGGACATAAGATGTCCAATGTAGCATCAACACGTGTACATGTCCTTGAAAATGTATATATGTATAGTTCATACAGATCACACACGTGACACAACAAATTACACTAGGATGGTTTGGATAGCATGCAGGGTGCAGGTCACAGATATCACAAAAGCAGCCTGCTTCTTGAGTCTCTGGCCTTGAACAGTTGCACTGACTGAGTTCTTACCCAGAGATCTTACCCAGCAATCACAACATCTAATAGCAGACATCTTCCACCTCTATACTTCTATTGTTCTACTATGCCTGCATGTAATTGTTTTAGCATACCTACGGAACTATGCTGCCGAAGTATTCAAATAGAAAAAACATGTTACTACAGCATCCTCAATTTATGAATTCTAGGGGCATTCTGGATTTAAACCAAGATGCAACTTGGAAGTTTATGTGTGCTTAGTGTCCATTTTATCAAAAACTATTTGATGTTGTGAGACTGAAAGATCACTGAACCATCTGAACATCTATGCATTTTATTACTTCTCATTTCATTATTACTTCAGTTTCTATTGTGCTGTCATCCCATTACATTTGTACTAATTCTTGTGTACCTGATTAGGTGGAGGCAAATTTTGGGCCAAATTTCAAGCATCCACCAGAAGAGGCGTATCTAGCAGTAAGTAAATAATAATAATAATATATTTTGTGAGTTATGTGACTGATATAGTGTAAAACCTGATTTCTGAATTAGATATGTGTACCGCACATGCAAGAATTGTGGTGAAGCCGTGGGTTTTCACATTGTGTGAGATTATATTGGCTGGTAAAGTAATGCTTAGTCATCGTAATGCACTTTAGCAATACAAATACCCAAACCTAAACTAGATAACCTATCTGCAATCTGTAGCTGCCATACTATTGAAATATTTTCTCTTTGTCCTGTGGCTGAAAGCACTCATTGACCCTCTATATTGGGTAAACAGCAGCCCAGGAGTGTCGCCCCTGAGAGATAGATAGTAGACCAGCCACAGTATGGAGATCCAGAGTAATAGGGCATGCCAGAGCACTCCAACAGCCAAAAAATGCAGAGCTAGGTACCTGACCCCTTTTTGCTTTCTTATAAGAATTATATGTAAGTAAATGCATATTGTGCAGAACTAAAGGAAATTCACATTGTCGTAATACCGTTATATGTAAACCACAAGCCTAGTGTGTGTCTTGGAAATGCTGTTGTAGAAACACCACAGCAGAGAGGCCTGCCTTAGAGGCTAGTAGAGTAAAGACCTTTTTTGAAGTTGGTACCTACGACTAATGTCAGTGGGCTTATAGGCAGTTTCACATTTATAGCATTAATTATGCTAGTTGACTGTCACCGGAAGTTATAGTCACATAGGCCTGCATCATCTAAAACAACTGAACTACACAGGGGAAGTTGTGTCTGGGCAGAACAAAACTAAAGGAAGCCTGGATAAGGTCAACGGGAAACAGAAGACGTGCGTATTCAGGAGGGAGCAACCATTGACAAGTTTGCCAGAGCTGCAGGACCATCTTATGAGAGGTAGTTGGGGTGGAGTTCAAGCACAATGTGAGATGTCATTTCTGCCTGAAAGCTCTTGGGTGCCATAGCTGAATGACTGGGTGCACTCTACCAGGAACGTCATGCGTACTTCGCTTCAAGATGTAAAGGGGCGTGGCTGCAGTGTTTGCTTTGTGGTGCTGGCATTTGGGGGCCAAACCGGACAAAGTGGCCATGCCAGTAACCAATTATCGCTGTTGGAAGACCGTAACTAATCGTGTGAGCTATATAGCCCCTGCTAATAGGTCTGCTTGAAGTTGTACCGAAGCTCTCATGTGCATTATTGAGAGTGTGTCAGCATCGAACTGGTCAGTGTCTGGCAGCAGTGTGCATACAAAATGTGTGGACCTTGACATGTTACAGTAAGGATGCCATGATTGGAAGGCAAACAGAAGATGAGGTGTGCTGTCCCTGGTATCACTTTCCAGCGGATCGCCTTAATCTATGTTCCAATTTGATCATCAGTCTTGTTGTCTATGGCTTCCTCGGCATAGGCACTGGTAATAATGCCAACAAACAAGTCGAACGAATAACCAAATACTCAAATATTCATTTAGTAGATATGCAAAGAAAATTTAATTTGTCGAATATTTGTGTCAGCTTTTGACATCTTAAGAATGGCTGCCAAACTAATTTACCAACCAGACCCGTCCAAATCGGACACTACATTGATATAAGGAGTTGAGTTTACTCCGCAGAAGGTGACAGTCATATTTAATGTGACTGTCGCCTTATTTGAGTGAAATCCACATTGAACGTTGTCGTTATGTTGTCGTCAACACTACCTCTAATACGTCTGTTTCATCTGAGAGTCTCTTTTCAACTACTGGCCTCTCAGTATGAAGCTGGAGAATGTTTATTTGAAGAAAAACATTTACTTCTACAATCAGTCGTCAGTTAAGTCACTGTTTACATAGCCTTATACGGCTTATCCTTTGATCGAATAGGTGCTAAACCTAAAGAACGCATATAAATGCAAACAGTACAAATATTTGAATATCGTTCGCAGGAAGCATCGGATAGTCGACTTTGATGATTTGTGATTTTCATTTGACCTTTATTGTGAACCATACACCACTGAGGATAGTTTGTAGTGCCGACACCATAAATTGCCAATAAACTCTCACCGTCGCCATGCACTGATTTTCCATTATGCCATAGCACAACTGATACTGAATTACAGGGAATTTCCTGCTGGTTCCAGGTCCAGTTTCAGATTTGACATATACAACTCACGGTAAAAGTTGCAGCCGTTTGAATAGCCTGACATAGTATAACCTAGTATCGTACGTACTGACTAGCTAACTGTATAAATTATTCCAATCGTATGCGTGTTACCGAGGTAAACTACAACGGCAGTAGCAGAATTGCATGTTGCCAAGTCACAATATGGTTGCCATCTCAGTGGATAGAATTCACCCGACTTCATTTAGCTAATACCAGTGTTTGATGAGCTTTGCTGGTTCGTCCATTTTTTTAGTTCTGGTATTCAAAGGAGGACAGTGAGTACCCAAGATATTCCTGGAACAGAAAAGACATCGTCAGAAACAGAGATTTTGCAACGCAAGGTATCAGAACGCTTGGAATAGGAAACAATCTCAAAGTATGTCTGCTTTAGGAACTAAGTGATTTTTACGGGAGGCGCTGGCATCTATAAATTAGCATGGCTGCTCAACTATCCACTCTATCCCAGGAATGTAGCCAATGGATACCATCCACTGTGTAGCATTGCAGCAATCATGAAGCAATGCTCATGCTGCAACAAATTAGTGTACAGCTAGCATGCACTTATCATAATGGAATGATTCAATCCAATAGTTTGCCACATGCAGTGGACTTTGTATACAACAATGGATGCATAAACAGTATTTATCGCATGATGACGTCATACATCAAAGGCACAGGTGTGCAGGTAAACGGGTTACCAGCACTGCAGTAACCACGTAAGCGCCCCTAACACCTCCATATATGGCTTTGATGCGTGAACACTTCATGCCTACATTCCCTCGCGTTCTCCATATATGGCTAGCAAAGTAAACACAAAATTAATCAGCAGTTACAAAGATCAAATACAGTATCGAGTGCTAGACTACGAACAGCGGCACACAGTGTCTAAAACTATAGCGATTCCTTAATGTAGATGTCGGAAAAGTCTTCATCGTAGGCCTTTGGCAGTTAGAAGGTGCAGTTGCACAACGAACGGGAAAGGCTTTGGTGGTCGTCAGTCAACAAAATAAGATATCTTGGGAAACCTTGTCCCCCAGAAGACGGGCATTACTATCATTAGCCCAGTCCTGGAACAGGCAGACACACTTGCGCGTATCAGCAACTGTGTTGGGCGAAACGAAGTCTTTGCTTAGCTCTTCGAAATCGTCATCTTCCGTGTCAAACTTGAATCGGTTGCATGGTGGTAGGACCTGGTTATCCTGGCTGCTGGAGGGCTTCGAACACGTGCACTTAGCCATAGTGCGAGGAAGACTGCGAATAGAGACCGTGAATACTGCAACTGCAAGCAAAAAGCTAAAAGCCGGCTAAAGGTTGCAAGTACCGTGCTTTCTTAGGGCGATTAAATTGCAATAAACCATAAACATAGCACAGTGTGTATTTGCTTTGCGCCCTCAGGTCTCTTGCAGTAAACACAATACGCCGTTGAGAGCGTGTAGTAACTAGTACGTATTCACCTAACAATGTATTAGTGGGGACATTGATCCTGTATCGATGGCATGAGAGGTCTCTGATATGTGTAGAGACAAATCAGATAAGGACTATATTGAAAGACTGCCATCACCATGAGCCAACCAACCATTTCGTATAGCCATATGAATCAATTACAGCTATCGCAATGATTGATTGACAAGCTATAGGTTAATAAAAGAGAAACATCCTTATTGCACTCCAGTCTGTTCCACTGGGTCACATCCATCAATATTCTGGCCTACCATTGTGCCCACATGGAAAGGAATATGGTAGTGAATGCAAACGCCAAGAAATACAAATCATGCATGTCCACTATGGATTATATCTAACATTGCAACTTGCTTGTCTACTGATACAATAATACAAATCATGCATGTCCACTATAAATTATATCTAACATTGCAACTTGCTTGTCTACTGATACAATATAGCAGTAAATACACACTGTGCTATGTTTGTATCAGAATGCTGCCCAATTAATGGTGGTAATGAGAGTAGTATTTTAAGGAGTTGGGAAAACCAATTATGCATATTGCAACAGCTAAATTCTAAGCCATCTTAAGTGCTACTGCTACATTCATGTGTGCAATTTTAGATATTCCTATAACGTTCATGAAAGGATAACCATTGAAGACAACTGTATCCACTATGTCTGAAATGTCTCCAGTCCACCACCTACTTGTAGGTCAAAATCTCCTCATACAGATAACACGTGGTCCTGCTCCATTCCGTTGCCTCAGAATGTCATCTTTTCCATGATACCATAAAAATTCCAGAACGCAGCCATTTTCATGATGATGTAGCACATGGTTACTATGGTAACCCATCACTTTGTCATAAGTGTGAGCGGAGCTTGGCAGCCCAGCCCACATAGCGCTGTAGCGCTATTTCGCTCCTAATTCAAAATTTACCACTTGTCACCACTAGCTAGTACAATGACAATTTATGCTGTCAGGCACTATGGACTTAAGCGTACGCAACAGTGTTTGACACTGATTGTAAAGCACACACTAGCCAACTAGAAATTACCAAGTGTGTGGCGGGGAATCTTGTGGTCAAGAGTCCAGGATGGATATATTCTGATGCTGTCACTCAAGGGCATACCCCACCTCCCTCATCTCATGGGTCTTGCAAGCCCATAGATGAATACCAAATGGTCTGAGGGGCCATGCAACTGTGCAGATAAGGCTGACGTCCCTTCTGCCAATGGGACCACTTGTGTTGTTGCCTCCTCGCCCCCTACATAGAGACTTATGGACCACAGCCAGCTAGAACTGTTTACCACGTATAGGCAGCTGGCTGTGGTAAATGCAATTAGAAGTGTGTGTGTGTGTGTGTGTGTGTGTGTGTGTGTGTGTGTGTGTGTGTGTGTGTGTGTGTGTGTGTGTGTTGTGATGTAAAAGTGAGGAGAGTACATATAACTACTCAAGTATGTGTGTGTCGGTGTTAGTGTGCGTGCGTGCGTGCGTGCGTGTGTGTGTGCATGTTTGCATAAGAATGCATTACGTCTAAAGTGCACACTACGTTGTGTTGTATATTTCAACCACCACTGTCTCATAGCTACTACTAGTACAATGCAGCAATCAATGGAACTTGTGTAGGCTTTATTTGTAGGGGAAATGGTGGCCCATTGCATAAGTTGCATTGATTGCTGCGTCGTACTGTGCTGCTCGTATCTGGGTGGTGGTGGTGGTGTTTGTAGTTGCATGTTGTTGCTGTATTCTGTACTGACTAGCGCTGATGCTGGCCCTGACCTTTCAACCTTGTGCCCCAACCTTTGCACCTTGCACTTGTGGTGTTGCCTTCCTTTCAACCGGTGCAAATATTCCACTTGCACAGGTCTTGGTTGTCACCAGTTGCAACTTGTGCCGGTAGTGCTCTTTCATTCATCCACTAACACAGATAGTCCACTTGCACACATGGTGGTAGCACCCTCTGCAACTTGCAGTGGAGGTGTTTTATTACAGTGCAAGTTGACAAATACTAGGATGAAGCCATACTAAATAGTGTAATTAATTAATGTTTAGACACTTAAAGTGTCCTGGTGGACATGTGTATGGCATGATTTTACATTTTGGGCCTTTTCTAGGACTTTCAATTAATTAATTAGGTCTTTGTGCAGACTGCATCCAAAGTGCTTATATAAATCCTCATTGCAGAGCACACATTAGATCTTCGAATATCATGAATATGGTCCAGTGGACCATGGGCTCAGGGCATTAGCACTATTGCTAAATTTAGTCCTTTAACTTTATACATATGAACACTGATAAAGACTATATGCAATAAAGTGGTATATCTGTACTTACATTAATAAGTTGCAGGGGTGATGCCACCGCTTGTACAAGTAGAGTATCTGTGCCAGTACAGGCATGAAATAGTACCACCAGAACAGGTTGCAGTGTGTGAAACCAACATGTGCACAGACGGAGTGTGTGCTAAGGTCAAGGTGCGAAGTATGACTGACGAAACGTGACTTCACCGTCGCCATCATTTTCACCATAGTGTGACTCTCACCCCTTATGCAAATTGGCCAATGGCATCC
Organism: Aplysina aerophoba; assembly: GCA_949841015.1. Taxonomy (NCBI): domain Eukaryota; kingdom Metazoa; phylum Porifera; class Demospongiae; order Verongiida; family Aplysinidae; genus Aplysina; species Aplysina aerophoba. The sequence continues at coordinate 2,269,152 of OX465047.1, forward strand.
GTGCTGATCCTGAACTGGTCAGTTTGTGGTTGTGGTTGCATGTGGTTAGGGCTCTTCTGTGTTCTTTATCTTGCTGCATGAGGGACCTACCAGTCTGGCCTATATATGCCTTGGGGCACTCGGAACAGGGGATGAGATAGACTACACCAGATCTCTGCTTAGGGGATTGGAGTTCTTTACATGTACTAAGGCCTTGCATAGGGTGTGGGCTGGCTTGAAATTAGTCCTGACACTGAGTGGGGCTAGGATCCGGTGAATGGCTTCGGACACACCTTTGATGGCACACCACAAAAACCACCTCATGTCAGCGCAGCAGAGCATGCGCTCACCACAAACCATGCCATCGACTGGGATCATGCCACAGTCATTCACCACCATCCACACACTTCCCAATGTTGCGTGCTGGAGTCGTAGTATATAGTCTCCCAGCCCGAATCCCTGAACAGAGAAGTAGACCCCTACCTGATGTGTACCGTGACCTACTCCCCACCCCAGGAGGCAGAGGACAGATAACTAGATATATCCACATACCCCTGACAATACCAATGCAATTGACTATTATTATTATTATTATTATTATATTATTATTATTATTATTATTATTATTATTATTACAAAACCAAACGTATCGGTAGTTGTACAATTACCATCTTCAGTGGTGAGGTGCTTTGGTGGTGGTGCTTTGGTACAGAGTGACTACTATATAGTTGACTAGTGACAGGTGATAATAATTATTATCACCTGTCACTAGCCCATAATAGTAGTATTCCACTTGCACAGGTCTTGCACACCACCACCAACCAGATACGAGCAGCACAGTACGACGCAGCAATCAATGCAACTTATGCAATGGGCCACCATTTCCCCTACAAATATAGCCTACACAAGTTCCATTGATTGCTGCATTGTACTAGTAGTAGCTATGAGACAGTGGTGGTTGAAATATACAACACAACGTAGTGTGCACTTTAGACGTAATGCATTCTTATGCAAACATGCACACACACTAGCATAATTATTATTATCACCTGTCACTAGTCAACTATATAGTAGTCACTCTGTACCAAAGCACCTCACCACTGAAGATGGTAATTGTACAACTACCGATACGTTTGGTTTTGTAATTCCCTCATGGGCTAGTGACTTTCACAAAAGATGATGACAGCAAGTATACCTAGCCACTCAGGACGATATCGAATTGCTCTGGTCGTGTTTGTCCTTACAAGCACTGGCTCAGACACTGTACATGGAAATGAACAACTTGTGCACATGAACTGTGTCGTGGTATATACAGTGCAAGTTGCAATTTACGGAGGCTTCTACACGTGGGACAGATGGCACTCCACCTTCTGGCCAACTATTTGTGTAATATTCTGTTGGAAAGTGCGCCATCGCTTGCCGTCTTGGTTCCAGCATTGTCTTCAATGGCTGCCGTCTCAAAGGCCTTTACATCACTGCCACGGAAAAGTGACAGGAGCGACGCAGAAGTGGGTGAGCGCAATATAATATAATATAATATAATATAATTAATTCACAGAGGTCCTGGAGGCTTCTGCAGATAAGTGTTCAGTATCCACATAAAATATGAGGAATGTGATGGATTTTAAATTTAACAGATTTTTAATTAGGCCTTCGTCTTTGTCCATTTTGCTGCCAAAGTGGCAATATATTTCCCATAATATAATACACAATGTATGGAACATTTATACTGATAGATGCTGTAGGAATAATTTTAAAAACAAAGTTGCCGGAAAATCATGAAACTCAGAGCACCTGGCCAAGTGCTCCCTAAGCCCCTGTCATTGGCAGGATTTCTTAATTAGCACCTGCACCTCTTAGATAGGAGGATAAATATATAATATAAATAAGTATAGCAGTATAACTGTACCAACATTTATAAAGGTCGAGTATTGATTAAGCATTGGAAATGGAGGCATTTATATTGTGGGCAACTTTTGAGTCTACTTTTCCAAAGGAGGCTTCTACACGTGGCACAGATGGCCACTCCACCTTTTGGACAACCATTTGCGTAATATTCTGTCGGAAAGTGCGCCATCACTTTCCGTCTTGGTTCCAGCATCGTCTTCAATGGCTGCCGTCTCAAAGGCCTTTACATCGTTGCCACGGAAAGTGACAGGAATGACACAGAAGTGGATGAGCGCCATAAATCACACACGCTAAGGTTTGGCAAGTTTCTGTAGCATGGAAAATCCTAAGCGCGCACGATTTCACTTCGAAATCGTCTGCACAAATTGCACGCCCAGAGTTCACTCGTGCTCGCTCGAACGAACAACTTCTTAGCCTTCGGTATCCAAAGGAATTGGCGAATTTCGTGTATAGATGATAGTGCCTGCTTGTTGTGCATGTTTGTAGATGCTTGTGTACATTTTCCTGCGATGTGGGCACGTGTGTGTGTGTGTGTGTGTGTGTGTGTGTGTGTGTGTGTGTGTGTGTGTGTGTGTGTGTGTGTGTGTGTGCGATAAATATCCTATATATAATGGAGCTAAGCCCGAGAATCCGTGTTCCGTATTCTTAGGAGCGTTTAGCGGTTTGCTACACGAAAACGACGACTTTCCGTATGCAGCACTTCGGCCTACCTCCATTCGACTCAGCCGTGATGCGAAAACAGCCACACCCGGCGCCGGTGCTGAGAAAATCGGGGAAGAGCCGTTGCGGCCGCCATGTTTTCCAGATAACAACGCCATCTTTGTCAGAGGTTGCCGAGGCAGCACGAAGTGACAAAATGCAAAGGCGCGCGGACGCCAGCAGTCAACTATGCCCAAGAGACAGGGACCGCGCAACCCACAGGCAAAGCCCGCGAAACGCCCTTGCTTCTGGATGACTTTGCGATCTTCCACTACGGGCCGGTCTCCAAGTTCGCCTACAGCGGAGTCTTCCACTACGGGCCGGTCTCCAAGTTCGCCTACAGCGGATGAGCCTGGACGTTCAGAGGATCATCTAGACAGCTTTCAGCAGCAATTGGCACGCGCTCAAGACTGCTTGCGGTTAGCTCCCGCGCAACCCACAGGCAAAGCCCGCGAAACGCCCTTGCTTCGGGATTACTTTGTGATCTTCCACTACGGGCCGGTCTCCAAGTTCGCCTACAGCGGATGAGCCTGGACGTTCAGAGGATCATCTACACAGCTGTCAGCAGCAATTGACACGCGCTCAAGACAAGACAGTACAGCAGAACTCTTCAGGCAAGCCTCACTTTTGGTCATAGATGAAGTAACAATGGGCCATCGCCACATCTACGAAGCCATTGACAGAACTCTGCCAGACATCCGGGAGAATGACAGCATGTTTGGCCAATTGACCGTCGTATTTGCAGGAGACTGGCGACAGATTCTCCCTGTCGTGCACCATGGCTCAAGGGCAGACATTGTGGATGCATGTCTCAAGAAGTCATACATTTGGCAACATGTACGACCACTGGAAATGAATACTAATGTCAGGGCAGAGAAAGCAGGCAAAAGTACTCAGGCTTCTGCACAATTCCTATTGAGCGTTGGAGATGGCAAGCTTCCGATCAATCATGATGTGGGACCTATGAAAGTTGCCTTGCCAGTACATTTGCTCCTTAAGTCCAACAGTCTCGATGATTTGTGTCACTTTGTGTTTGAGCAGCTGGAGAAAAACTATGACACTGCAAGTTGGCTTTGCTCCAGGGCCATTCTCTGTCCCAGGAACGCTGATGTTGATGAGGTCAACAACTTAATGATAGAGCGCTTTCCCGGTGAAGCCACAGAATACAAGAGTTCTGATTCTGTTACAGACAATGAGCACCAGTATCCCATTGAATTTCTTAACAGCTTAACTCCAAGTGTCCTTCCACATCATCGGCTTCTCTTGAAGAAGCACGCCAGTGTTATGCTGCTGCGAAATTTAGACCCCTACAATGGCCATGTCAATGGTGCCCGATATGCCATCAGGGCATTACACAGGCATGTCATTGTAGCTGTTGTGGCTACTGGAACACATGCAGGGAAAGAGATCTACCTCCCATGAATCCCCTTTGTGCCAACAGTCAGCCACTATCCATTCCAGATGAAGCGGAAACAGTTTCCTGTGCGTGCAGAATTTGGAGTAACTTGCAACAAAAGTCAAGGCCAGACTTTTCATACAGTTGGTATTTACTTGCACAGGCCTCTATTTTCGCATGGCCAACTTTATGTTGCACTCAGTCGAGTAGGTGCACCACACCGTCTTAAAGTTCTAATTAGAAAACAAACCCATGACCATGGCATGCATTACACGGACAATGTAGTTTACCCTGAAAGTTTATGACAACCATTACAGTGCATGTCTTTTTTATCCTATTTTGGACTTGCAGGGTTATGTTGTTCATTTGCCCTGTTTCAATAGTTCACTCCGTGTCAGTCTGCATGAAACACAGAAACTGGCTTTTGACCTACTAACAACGTCAGATAAGCCACAGATGATGTACTGGGACCCACACAGCCGTTGTCAATGTTCTGGCCCCCAAGCAGTCATCGTCGATGCGCTGGCGTCGACACGCTGTCGCTGGGCAGCCTTCGCCGGCGCGCCATAGCAGGGAAGCGCGCCAAAGGCGGGCTTTCCTGCTAGTAACATTAATGTGACTGAATTGCTTATTGTAACAGATTGCCAGATTGCCATATAAATGCACCTAGCTAACCATACGTTTTTATACTGCTGTGGCAGTGAATATACAGCATTCATATATATGTATATTATGTTTGATATCTCATCGATCCCATGTGTCCTTACATACATATATGCCTGTATGTGTGCTACACAGCATTCATTGTCTGGTGATGGTTTATCCAGCATTATAACTATACTGTGTAGCAATGAGCCTGTGTTGATACTTGTATACGTACGTATGCTTGCATATATACCAGAAAACCATTATTTTAGAAATATGTACAACACATTGTCCCCTCATGCCTCATCATCTTGTGCATGTGTGCATCGGACCCTGCGAGAGTACTGATTTCCTCAGCATGGTTATATGTAATAATGGTCATTGCAACATACATGGTAAATACTTATTAGAGTATCACAATAGGCACTGCCAATAAAATTAGACATAAATATTTGCACTTGGCATAGGAAATGGCTGCATGTAAAGACATAAAAATATTGTGTACTCATTTAAGCATAAATTTATATTCTACATATATAATTTCTTGGCTACCCATAACCTACCCATGCATGCAAATATAATATATGTATCTTCTAAGATGAAATGACTCCACAAGCTCCACCTATTTGTATTAATATGCTAGCTATAGTTAATTGTATATACAGAGGTTGCTGCCTAATGCACGTGGGTAGCTGTGTACATGTTCGTTGCTAACTGTGTTAGGTGTACAAAGACAATTATATATGTTAACCATAATTTGACCATAATTCACCACTTTGTGGGATTTGTTGCAAACTCTTAACTGTACCTTGCAAATGTTCTTATGCTTCTATGAATTCAAACATGCACTTTACTAATGGAGTATGGGTATATCCAGTGCCACAGACTCCTATATATATATATATATATATATATATATATACATACATATTTTTATACATATGTAGCCAGACATGTAGGAAGAAAACGGATTAATTATATGATGTGTGAATATATATAATTATATATATATTCTACGTAGTTTATGAACATAGTAATAACATTACTACTTAGCTACAGTAATTAACATCAAATTAATAGAAATAATGATAAGTACCTAATACCCTAATACCTAACCAAAAGGTGTCACCCTATGGTCCCCAGGACTGAGGCAGCGTTGCCTCGCTACAAGGCCACGGAGACCTGCTGCAGGATGAAAGAACATGACTGCACTTCATTAGAAACCGCCCTGACTTGGCTTCTAATGTCTGCAAAAAGTCCAGGGCATCAGTGCCCATGGCGCCAGTTGTCTCCACAACTACCGCAACGAAGTGGTGTGTCTGTGCCAAGTCCAGGTACTTTGCCCTCTTCCTCTATTCCGCCAACGCTACAACAGCCCTTGCCTCCCTGGCGGCAAGTGTTAGATGTGACAAGGGTACAACCTGTCTTCCAGGGGCCTGATCGTCATCCCATCAGGTCTCTTTCCATCTGACCTGCAAAGCCCTGGAGGCTCCAACACTGAAGGGATCTGTGCCGCCACCAGGGAGCGCTTGATGATGTTGTTGATTGCTGCATGGTGGGAGTGGCGTCCCTCACTCTTGTAACAGCTGAGACCATGGGTGGCTCGTTTGTCCACCACGGCACCACAATGACAACATGAGTGTGGGTGGCACAGAGGGGCACCCAGGTGGAGCCCAACTGCTATGCGAACCATCTCATCGTCCATACGGAGACCCAGGGATGAGATCGGTGGGGCATTCAGCCAAGCTCCCGACTCCTTTGTTGAAGCTGCCAGGAGCCTTGCACCGTCCTTCTGGTCAGTGGTCGCATCAAGGAGCCCATCAAGGGCAGCTTGGACACGAGGCTGGTCCCAGGACCTTTGGTGTACGTTTTCTGGGGAGGCTGGTGGCTAATGACTATGACCCATTCTCCACTCCTGTAACACATCCTCAACTGCTGGGTGGGATGTACCATGCAGCCTGGGTGGCAGGATCTGTTCAATGAGGGTCATGTAACCAGCAGCAGAAGCCAAAAAGGCGGACGATGCAAGCTGTGTTGTGTTGCGGACCCCAATACCTCCAGACCCTGTAGGTAAGGTGGCTTGAGTCCAAGTCAAATCATCGACCAGGTTAACATTGAGGATGGTACTAAGGCAGGAGCGAAGCTCTAGGTCAAAGGACTTGAGGAGCGGAAACCAGAAACATGGGGCAGTCCTGAGCAAGTACATTACCCTCGGGATGGCTATGGAGTGGCGCAACAGGGTGATGGCATCGTGTTTGTGACTCAACCTTGTTCCCATGGTCTTGTCTGCAAGGGAGGTGTCAATTAAGTACCTCTGGCCAATAGGGGATCCCAGGATGGTTGCCTGTTCAGGAAGGACTTTGCACAGAGTAGGGCAGCACACAGGATCTTCTTGCCGCCTTGCTTCGTGCAAATTAGTTCTGTTATGCTGTGGTTCAGATGAAGGCCCAGAGATGCTGCTTCACGTTCAATAAACTCAAGGTCTCGTAGGACCCCCTCTTCAGGACCACCCGAAGTGCCATCATCCAGGTAAAAGAGGCAAAGCTCTGGTCTCAGCTGCAGTACCAACGGGTGGATAACCAAAACAGAACAGCAATGGACCCAGGGGGTCACCCTGCTGAACACCCTCAGCAGATAGCACAGAGGTATCTCGAAAGAATAGGATTGAAGGGGCAGAGTAGGGGGAAAATTTCAGGAACCATATCTCTAGCAGCTACTAAAATCTTATCTCTTCTGACTGTATGGAAGGCGTTTCTAAAATCGAGTTTCAGGAGAACATGATCAGCCGGTAATAGATGGAGGTATGATCTAGAAGCGTGGACTGCTGCCTCCGCACCGAGGGGGTACCATGTCCAAGTTGTAGTGGTGCTAGGTACTGTCCCATTCTCTCCATAACTGACCTGCTGGCCACCTTTGCTTCAAGGCGACGAAGGGTGCAGCCCACTCCTATGGGTCTTACCCCTCCATCCTTCTTATTTATAGCTGTGAGGGAAGCTCCAAAGAAGAAGGGTCGTGTCTCAACAGGAATGTCTCCTGCAAGCACAAGGTTGGTGAAAGCGGTAAGAGACTGCAGTAGCCTAGCACCCCCAGCACCCGCCGATGCACCAACCATGTCCAGGAGATGTTGTGGGCGGAGGCCATCAGGGCCACCTGCCGAGCTTTTGGGGAAGGATCAAATCGCCTGCATCACATCCCCTTCACTGACTGTCATTGCACTTCCGTTAGGAGCTTCAGGAAAGATGGATTCAGGGTGGGGGTCCGGGTGCTTGGATCTCAGAGCAGCGATGGTGGCTTCACTGTCACTTGCAATGGTGTCCTCGGAGCATGTTAAACGTACGACTCCCTTGAAATTTCTCTGACACCCTTCTGGCCAGCAGCTGCAGCGGCTCTTGGGGCTTCTGGGTGGAGGGGTTGGCTCTCCTGCGGCCCAAGGGAACGGGGGGGGTCACTCTCCTCAGCCAACTGCTGGTTCACATATTTGGCCAGGCTCCAGCGTCGACCCCCTCTTGTAGGAACGCGAAGGCAGCGCCTGGGGAACTTTAATAGGCACATCCAACTGCTAGCGCTGTTGACCACTGTCACTTCATCCAGGATGGTTGCCAGCTTCCTCGCCGATTGGTCTCGAGAGGCATGCGGAAGCCTCTTCAAGAGCCTCACATACGGGAGCGTTGAGAAATCCTCCGTAGGAGGTGGCGTTTGAGTGCCCGTTTGTCGAGGAGCGTCGGCAGAGGAGGTGTCATGTGGGAGTGGTGGAGAGCCTGATCCTGGGCAGCTCTGGCCCACAGGGCTGTGTACACGTACTGCGCCGTCCTTTCTCAAAGGCATCGGGAGGAGGCAGATGTAGCAGAGGGCCCGCGACAATCCCCGCTCATCGGTGAGCGAGCGCTCCATGGATCCCTTGTACGTAGGCTCTTCGTTCATCTTCTTGGAAGGACTAATCAAGGTGGAAGGACTAATCAGAATGGAATGGCTTGGGAACTCACTATAGATGAAACTACCCTAGGATGAACAGGCTAACTCAAAGCTAACTCAAAGGAAAACTTGAACTAGTTGATAGGTGATTGCGTCTACGCCATCTTTTTTTGGATATTACTATGTATATATGTATATACTGTGTATATATATACATATACCGTATTCTCTCTAAACATTGGTCACCGACAGTGGCCAGAAATATTCGTCACTTAGTCACCATTAGAATTCAAAGGAACAAGATGGCCGAGGGTGACGAATATTTAGATTATCGCGACGAAACATTAGAGCAGACAGCGAAACCTTGGAACATTTTGTTAGGGGCGTTTCTTAAGATGGAGACTCAAACAACATGCTTGGGCACCTTCCAAAAGAATTTTCGCAGGTTGCCTTCTTTTTATTGGAGCATGATGGCAGTATTAGAGGTAGGGTGACAGACAGGTACAGATGATACTGTCATGAAAGAGGAGGAATGGAGATTCCATGCAAGTTAACGTTCCGTACACAGCCGCAGCATGCCTGTCGTGTTCATTGGCACGTTCTTGGTAGCAGACGAACTCTTCCCTGACTGTCGGCGCCCAGGAGTCTTTGTAAATATGATAGCCGCAAACTGCTGTCCATACAGTGAGTTCAAAGCCTGCCATTTCGTCTCATCTGGAAAGCGAAAGCACATTCAGAAACCTAGGAGGTTCTTCGATGCTCATCAGTTTTCATGCATTGAACATTTTCATTAACTCAGATCATGTCCAATATAATAGGAAACAAAATACATGTAATAAATTTTAACGGTTTAATACTAGGAAAGCACAATTGCAGTACTAGTCATGTGTGAATTGCATGACAATGGTAAGTTCTTAGTTATTAGTCCTGATTTTCATCATTACTGTCACTAGTACTCTCGCTGTCACTGTTGAAGATGTCTTCATCGCTGTCATCATTACCATATGGTATGGTAAGGCAGGAAGTTCCTTTGCACAGTGAACCAGGGTGTTCTCAGACCCATCTAGATTGTTTGAGATCCCACACACTTTGAATGATTTTGCAACACATTCTGGTTGTGAGTCGAGAGTGCGTGGGCCCTGACGATCCACTCCACTACATCATCCTTTGTCGTAGCGTGTACCTCACTGACCAGGTCATGTGCCCTGCTGCTGGTCATAAACTCTTCCCACAAGCCTTTCATTGTGTCTTTGATTGGTCGATTTAGGGACACGTCCACAGGCTGTGCTTTGCTGGTGCAGCCACCTGGAACCACTACAATAGATGCATTTTCTCTCTTCAAAGTTTGCAATACATCATCCAACAAGTGAGCTTTGAAGGAGTCGAACACCAAGAGACAGTGCTGCATCTTGGTGTGCTTTAGAAGCACCTCCCTGATCCATGTATATAAGCATCTGGGCATGGTCCATCCAGCCTTTCTTCTGATGTCCAATGACAACGTCACTCCTCTTTGTTACTGATTTTATGGAGCGTGCTGTTCTTCCCTTGAATATCACCGTAGGTTTCAGCATCTGTCCTGTGGTTGAGCACGTGACAACAAAGGTTACTCTTTTTTCCCTCCTTTTGTGCCTCTCACTCGTACTTCACGGGCACCTCTTGGCAATGGTTTGTGCCCTCGGTATATCAAAACATATCGGTGTCTCGTCCATTTTTATAATGAGATGCTCTGGGAATTTGTGGCTTTCTCTCAAAGCCTTAATATCCTGCACGAATCGTTCCAATTTCCTCTCCAAATCATCAGGCAATTTCTGCTGAATTGACGTGGTCCGCCATAGAGATAGTGAATGGCGATTCAAGAACTTCTGCAACCACCCCTCCGATGCTCGAAACTGTGGCTTTTGAGGTTGGATCAGTGCCAATGCTTTTCTTTGGATAGCTTTACGTTGAATTTGCAGCTGCTGGTCCCAAGCTTCTAATATCCATTGAAGAAGTTGATCTTCAATGTCTTCACTATAAGACAATGGTCGTCCAGAATGTGCTAGCTTTCGAACATGCTTCCCTTTTATGTCCTGGCTTTTCTTTCTATCTTTAGGTTGCAGCTCCGATCCCTTCCAGGCTCGTAGAGTAGTTCTCGGGATGCTGAAGTGTCTGGCAGCCTCCGCGTCAGTGTGAGTCTTGGCATACCCCACCACCTCCAACTTCTGCCTTAGCGTGTACGACACATACACCACCTTCCGTTTACGTACGACAGAAGATGGATCTGTGCTTGTTGTTTGCGGGTTCTGGCTAGAACCTGAAGGCTGATCCACCGGCTACCGCACATTAGTAGCTGACGCTTGCTTCTGTGCGGCTCTAGGCTGAGGGTCATATTGACCGAGAGTGTTCGGGAATGCCGGCCTCCTTGTTTTGGCGGACTTGAAGAAGTCCGTAATTTTCTTCTTTGGTGGTGGAGGTTCGTCGCTCTCACCACTGCTGATACAGACTACATCACTGCTGTTCGAGAAATTGGCAGCATCGCTCAGACGCGGAGACCGTGGGTCTGACAGGTTAGGCTCGGGAGTACTCGGAGCACTCTCTGAAGCGTCCACATGTGGCAGGTAGAGTAATCCGCAGTCGCATCCATTTCGCGTTACTTCTGTCCCGAGTTCACAACAACGAGGAGCAAGATTGAAGCCTTAATTAATGCTTGCTAGTTGTCCTTTGTGTATACCTCACAAAAGGACAACTAGCAAGGAAGAAAGACTGCAGCGCAACAAGAGGCCATCTTTTGTGAAGAAATATTGGAATGCCCTTCCGGTCTGGCAAATTATTAGAGTGATGTGACGAATATTTGAAACCATAAATTCGGCAGCGATTAGAATGCATTTGGACGGGTGACGAATATTTAGATTAGCGTGACTAAATTTTAGAGAGAATACGGTAATATATACCATGGTGATTGTGCAACCATAGGAACTTCAGTATTACGAAGTGTTCGCATATATCCTATATACATTTTGGGCAAAAATGGCGTCATTTCGCGAAGCACTTTTAGGCAAAAGGTTTGTCTGTTGCACACTCACCATAGTATATGGTATATATATTACGGTAGGTTGGTCCATACCCTATATATATATATATACAACCTCGGCGGCATATTTACCTCGGCACTTCTGTCTCGGTAAATATGTCACCTCGGGTCGTATATATCGGATATGGAACTCCCTACCGTACTATATATACCGTATAGCAGGAAAATTTGGCGGGGTTTTTAATTTGGCGATTTGGCGGTTTTCGGAAAAATCCACCAAATTAAAATCCCCGCCAATATTTTATCCTCGTCATATGGTTTCACTTTATGCGCGCAGCTAGACCGACTTTGTTGTGTATAGCTTACGTTTCGGTTTGATTTGAGTCCCTATGGCCCTGCTTAAGTACCTACAACAGGAAGGACCAGTACGCGAGTGTGGCACTCTCTCTCGAAGGAGACAGAGCAGGTGAACGAGTGATATACCCCTCCTCCAATCCTCTTGAGGTAGGTCATCTGAGAAATGCCTTGTGCCCGTCACCGTGCAGACGATAGTCCCCTGCGTCCGTAAAAATAGCGCACAAGTAGCTGAGAGTTTCCTGGGGACGTGGCCAACGACAGTACTGTCTCGCGTCACTGCAACGGCGTATGGGTCTTTTGTATTGCTGTTTACTCTCTCGCACATGCCAGCTCTTCTCCTGCTGTCGGGCTCCAAATGTCCTTGTAAACGTGGTGACCACGAATGCAGCTATCAACGCTGAAAACCTGCATCGTTGTTCGTTCACAGTCTTTCGCGTGTGTACTGTCAGGCAGATAATAATTAGATTCATTGTGCAATAATAATTGTAAGGAGCGGACCTGCCAAATTTAAAAACCGCCAAATTTTGAACCTGCCAAATTTTCCCACTATACGGTATTACATATACATATATAAAATAGCTGCCTTGAAAACCAACCATCGGAAAGTGTATAGGAACACGGAGGGCTATGTCATGACATATAAACAACCCAGGCCAACATCAGCTCAGCTTCAAGGTACATTAAATACGTAATTCACCATCCCTACATCTGACAACATTTGATGAGACTAGCTAGGCTACTACTTCAGACAAAATGCTAGTCTGACCTTCATTACCGATTCTACTGCACAGCAGTCTTAAGTCCAGTGCACCTGTTTTCATGCTTCAACTTTACTTTAATGTGCTTGACAGCACAATTTTACAATAATGCACCAAGTCATGCAAGGTGTGTACATTCAATCGTCATGCAAGAGCATCCAGTGATCATGCAATCATCATTCAAATATGTGCATAACATGCATTTATAAAACACAATTGTAATATTTTGAGACACTGGCTAAACTCTCAAAGTGGTTTCTTGCTCATTAGGAATACTTGCACCCAGTTGTTACTTGATAGCAATGGCTATTGGAACTATAAGCAATCCAACTGTGTGTGTGATGTGTCAGGAAATGTTGATGTCACTAGCTAACGTTGATGTCACCGGTGGACGTTGTGTAGCTACATGTCTGTTCCCTGCTCTGATAATAATGTAGCCTATATAGTATATACAGGAGGTGCAAATACTTACCTAACCTCATAATTGTGGGTTAATATTGTGTCACTACGTTATTTTGTGTGTATATTAGTGTGTATATTAGTGTGACATTACCTCTTCTTTCTTTCTTTACTCCAGATGTCAGAATGTGCTCTGAAATTGGCTGTTGAGCAAACCCTGTCTGATATGCTCTTCCACGTTCAGCGTAGAGTGGAAGACGATCCACCTGTGTTGACAGAGTCCTAGTCAGTTACACTACAAACTCAGTTCATATATTCTTAGCTGTTATGGCCAATAGTACATAGTTCTTGTGACAGTAATTGATAACTTTTGTGATAATTATGATGAGTGTAGATCTCACCATCACTTGGACTGTAGTCCCCCAGCCGCACTAACACACCAATATACTGGTGTAGTATATAGGTTGTCTATATCCAGTGAAAATGTACAGTAATTAGGAGAGGCTGGTTGGGCACACACAGTTAGAGGTGCCGCTGAATCACAAGGGACACCCCCCTCATCATGATGGTGTCAACAATGTGATCAAGAGGTCCCTGGATTGGATGCAGCACAAATTCCATCTCACCTGAAACCCACAGGTCTTTGGTTGGATGGGAAGCACCCAGATGGTGCCTCCATTGTGCCTTGGAAAGAGGGGAAAACACTAGTCTGGGATGCGACCTGCCCAAACACTCTGGCTCCCTCCTACCAACAGATCTCTGCTAGGGAAGTAAAAGCACTGGCAGCAGAAGCTGAAAGGTGCAAGAGGTTTTAGTATGTTGAACTCCAGCTACCTCTTCATGCCTGTAGCAGGGGTGTCTCTGGGTGTGATCGGCCCAGAGTCACGTGCCTTCCTTCAAGATCGATCTGGCAGGTAGGGTCCAAAAGGCCACAAAGGAGCCCTTGGCCCAAACAATGTCAAAAGATGGCCGCTTGAGCGGCGTCAATGACTGAGACAAGGGGGGTTAGATTCGATATGCCAACGTGATTTTAAGTACCTGTGAATGTCAGAGCACACTGAGAACACAATGCTGGATGACAGCCATGACCAATCGACTGATCCCTCCCGCCCCCAATGCGCTGTTTGCTTCTGCTTATTGCCCCTAACCAGGGCCGGATTGGTGCGCGTCCATGGTCCAGTTGGTAATCAATGCCCCGGCTCATGCAACCGGCCAACTCTCCCACCCGAGGACCTGAGCCGTGAAGGCCAGGCAGCTCATTCCCCACTGCGCCCAGTGTTCGATACCCTGCGATCTATAGCAGAGATCTTGAAAAAAATCCAACAACTGCCTGGCTGCACAACTTGAAGCCAGGCCAACTCATCATGAACTTTAGAAATGCATTTAATTCCCTGAGATAAGATGGTCACGGCAGTGGAGGAACTGGTGCCGGAGCTGCTTACCCTGGTACTTTCTGCATACAGCTCGCCATCCTGTCTCTTCTTTGGCGAAGATGTCATCCAATCATCCAAGGGAGTACAGCAGGGTGACCCTCTCGGGCCCCTGCTCTTTTGCCTGACCATCCACAACATGGTGCAGCAGCTGCGCAGTGAGCTGAACTTGTTTCACCTGGATGAGAGGCAGCCTGGATGAGGTCCAGACAGTGGAACAAAATTAAGTGCAGGCAAGTTGGGTCTCCAGCTCAACCTTGGGACACGGAGATTATCTGTGCAGTGACACCAATAAGGGATGCAATGCTGCAGCATGTTCCTGGCCTGTGTGTGGTTCAGCAAGAACATGCCTCCCTGCTTGGCTGCCCAATTGGAACACATGAAAGGATCCAAGACACCATCCATGCACCAAGAAAAAGATCCAGATGTCTGGGGAGACAGGCTCCAGCGCCTTCACACACATAATGCCTTGTGCTTATTAGGACTTGCCTTTGCCACCCCTAAACTCCACTACATCATTCGCTCCTCACCATGCTTCCTCTCCCCCGAACTTCAGAACTTTGACTCCCTGGTCAGATCCTTACTGTGTGCCATCCTAAACATCCGCCTTAACGACTCTGCCTGGACCCAAGCCATCACTGCCTACTTGGTGTGGTGGCTTGGGTATCCGTAGTGCTATATACACAGCTTGCTCCCTCTGCCTACTTAGCTACAGCTGTGGGTCCCGCGGACCTGGTCAGACAGATCGTTTCACCCAGACTACAGCATGCTCCATATCTAGAATTGAGCATTGAATTCTTGGAGACACGACACACCAAGCCTCCACCTGTTGCTCCAACCTCTTGCCATCAAAAGCCCTGGTATTCCCCTAGGGTAACAGCTGCACCATTAGCTTTACTGGAGGCAGCCCCAGATGAGACAACAAGAGATCGCTTCCTGGCAACTGGACGAAGGATGTCAGTAGCATGGCTGCCTCCATGTCAACACTCGGTCTTCGCATGAATGATGACGTGGTGAGGGTGGCCGTGGGACTTTGCCTGGGAGTCAGCCTTTGTCAACCCCACCACCAACACCAGTGTGGGACAGAAGGGAAACTACCTTGGACTACAATGCCTCAGCTGCAGGAAGAACCAGGGTCGACACTCACGGCATGCAGCTGTCAACGAATTAATCAGTACCTTCACACCTGGAGCCCTCGGGCACCTCGTGTGTAAATGGAAAAAGACCAGATGGGGCAACAGTGATGCCTTGGAAGTGTGGTCGGGCCCTGGTATGGGATGCAGCATGCCCAGATACCTATGCCCCTTCACATCTGGCCCTTGCTGCCAAGGAGGCCGGTGTGGTTGCAAACCAAGCAGAGTGTAGAAAGACAGAAAAGCATGTCCACCTCAGTGCTAGCCACCACTTTGTGCCCTTCGCTATCAAGACCTCGGGGGTGTTCAGACCTGGGGCACTATCCCTGCTGGAAGACATTGGCATGCAGACGAATCAGAGCAGAGACTGGTGAGCCATGGTCCTTCCAGTTCCTCCTCCAAGGGGTTTCGGTAGCCATCCAGTAAGGAAACGCTGCATCAGTGTTGGGCACGACTCACGTGATTGACAATGTATTTATTTTATTCATGATTTGCTTTGCCTCCTCAGGAGGCTGGTTGGCTGTTTTTTGGCAGTAGTCAAAAGTTTAAGACAAAAGAAAAAGAAACACAAACAATATTCCATAAGAAGAAAGGCCCTTTAGTATGCACACACACACACACACACACACACACACACACACACACACACACACACACACACACACACACACACACACACACACACACACACACACACACACACACACACACACACACACACACACACACACACACACACACACACACACACACACACACACACACACACACACACACACACCAAGTACCCAGTCGCATTACTCTGTGTTCTCTGTGCACAACATATGAGCAAACTTGGGAGCTGTGCAAGTTCTCAACGGATGGGCATGCAAAGGGTGAAGGAAGTGACAGCATCAATCGATGCATGCAATGCGATAGGCCGATACCCAGTACCGTTGACCCAGTCACCACATTGAGATTGGTGTTGGATTTATGTCTTGGTACACCCACCCACCCGCACCACATGCACACACACACTACCACACACACACACCACACACACAACCAACACCACCACATACAAGAAACACACGCACAACAAGCGGGACCCTCCTTGTCTGGCAGAACTGGCAGGACCTGACTGGCTTCATGAATGACACACACACACACACACACACACACACACACACACACACACACACACACACACACACACACACACACACACACACACACACACACACACACACACACACACACACACACACACACACACACACACACACACACAAGCTAACAAGCTGTTCGTTCGAGTGAGCTCTGGGTGCGCCATTTGTGCAGGCGATTTCAAAGCAAGATTATGCGCACTAAGCTTTTACATGCTACAGGCAATTGCCAAACCGTAGCATATGCGATTGACAGCAATCGCCAACTTCTGTGTCAATTCGGTCACTTTTTCCTGGCAACAGTGTAAGGGCCTTCAAGACGGCAGCTATTGAAATCACTAGCAAACACTGGCCAATGGTGTTGTGTGATGAAGAGTGGGTGCACTTGGATTGTCCTTTGCAATTGCCCCCAGAAGTATTCCTTTTGAGGACATCATTGCAGCAATGGAACCCACAACTAGACTGGATCAGGACACAGCAGACACCCTTAGAACTGACATGGCTGAGGTACTGAGAAAAGCTAAACCACCCAAGCCTAACATGTCCTTCAAACAACACAGTGCAGTTCGTGCCCTTAGGAATGACTCCAACATCGTCATTGTTCCAGCAGACAAGGACAAGGCCAGTATTGTTATGGACAGAACGGACTATGACAAGATGAGGGCAATTCTCCAAGACGACCAATACCGACCCCTCCCAAGAGACCCAACAGTGAAAGTAGAAAACAAGATAGCTGACACCCTTAAACGCCTACGCAACCAAGGACACCTAGACCACAGGTTATGTGACTTTCTAATTCCCTGATACTCAACCCCTCCACAGATGTATATATGACCTGCCCAAACTACACAAAGAGGACACCCCCATGCAACCTATTGTGTCATACATTAACTCTCCATCTTACGAGCTTGCCAAAGAACTGGCCCGTATTCTCACACCATTGGCTGGAAACACTGCCTACACAGTAAGAAACTCCACCGCCTTATGTGGAAAGGATACAAGGACACCCTGGTGAGCTTTGATGTGAAGAAGAACCTCTTCACACAGGTCCCAGTCAAGGCAGCCCTCACAGTGGTAGAAGACAGGTTGTACAAGGACACCACCTTAAGTGATAGAACCAGCATCCCAGTCCCACAACTTGTAGAATTAACAAGTCTCTGCCTTCGATCGACATACCTTCAGCTTGGAGAAACGTTCTACGAACAGATGGATGGAGCAGCCATAGGTTCACCCCTGTCCTCAGTGATTGCCAAACTGTACCTGGAAAGCCTGGAGGAGGCAGCTATACGATCATCCCCCTTCAAGCATAAACTTTGGGTGAGGTACGTAGATGACATGTTTGTCATCTGGCCCCATGGGCCTGACAGACTACAGTCATTTCACCAACACCTCAACGAACAAGAACCCAAGATTCAGTTCACAGTTGCAGAGGAAAAAGATGACCAGCTCCCCTTCCTTGATGTTCGTGTCAGCAAGGAAGGAGGACGACTACTGACTTCAGTTTATTGGAAGCCCACCCGCACTGAAAGGTACATCCCTTATCACTCACATCACCACCCGGGATAGAGCACGCAGCATCTGCCATCCCACAAAATGCAACAGGAAATGGAACACCAAAATCAGGTGTTCCAGGCGAATGAGTTTCCAGAAAACCTGGTGAAGAAGACCCTAACGATCCACCCACCGCCACTCCCGGAAACCTTGGAACCGGAACAACTGGACGAAACACCCAAGATACTCTGCACCCCCCACATCAAGGGACTAAGGAGAAGATTGTAAAGGTCTGTCTGTGCCCCTCTGGGGGTTAAGCCTGTCTTCAGACCAAAGAAAACTCTGAAAAGAGAACTAGTGCAGGTTAAGAACATGACCCCAGAGCAGAAGCAGACAGGAGTGGTGTACGAGATCCCCTGTAAGGATTGCTCTGAGGTGTATGTGGGAGAAACCAAGAGGACACTGAAAGTCAGGCTGAGTGAACATAGACAAGCAGTGAAATGAGGAGATCCCAAGAACGGTATTGCAGTTCATGTTCAAAAGACCAACCACTGCATCAACTGGGTAGGCACCACAGTCCAAAGAAGAGCCAAAGGCTTCTGACTGAGGAGAACTGTGGAAGCCATCCAGATCAGGAAAGCCACCCCGAACATGAACCTGAATAGTGGCCTCCTCCTACCCATGGTCTGTAACCCCATCCTGAACCCACCCCCCTTACCCCATACTTAATCTCATTTTGTCTTTTAGTTTTTAGTGTATTGTCACCCCTCTAGCTTAAGTTTGTTTGTTTGGTAAACAGTGCATGCCTTCACACTTCATTTGTCATCTACTTTAGCCAATCACAAACACACGCACAATCATGTAATATCATTTGTCATTTACTCACCCACTCTTCATCACACAACACAATCACCCAATGTCATTGGTCATTTACGCACCCACTCTTCATCACACCACACCATTGGCTAGTGTTTGCTATATAACATGTATCATACTGTAGTTTATTTAGTTTTGTACGCAGTTGACAAAGGCCTGCAATCATTGTTATTGATTCTGCTACGTACTTTCTCATAATCAGTTTGCCTGATATTGTTAGATAGCATAGTAGCAATATGAGAAGACATGTTGGCATGTAGCAATGGAACTTGTAGACATGGTGAGGATTTCTTAAATTTTTACTGTCATAGATAGACGAAGAAGTAAATAATACTAATTTATGGATAATGCACTGGTATAACTGTACTTACATTTCATATCATACTGGTACTTACAAAGCATTGTGTTTAAGGCGTTTATATGGCAAAGCAATTTCCTGGAAGGAGAAGAGTTATATAAACTGCGCACACGAAATCTACTTCATAAATAGCACACTCATTGGTCACTAGAGCAACTGCGGGTCTCGTCAAACTACAGGACCTGCATTTAGAATCGCCATTTGACCGGTATGCCTTGCTTGCTCAGTGTGTTTACAGCCACTGCATGTACATGCTGCTACAGTATAGACAAATGTTGGTACTAATGTGCAGTGTGTGTGCACATGTGTGTGCATGGTGTGATGTGGTGTGTGTGTGTGTGGTATGTGAGAGCTGTGTGTGGTGTGTGGTGTGTGTGAATGG
This sequence comes from Aplysina aerophoba, assembly GCA_949841015.1. Taxonomy (NCBI): domain Eukaryota; kingdom Metazoa; phylum Porifera; class Demospongiae; order Verongiida; family Aplysinidae; genus Aplysina; species Aplysina aerophoba. Next base: position 2,289,030 of record OX465047.1, read on the forward strand.
TCAAAGGTCAAAGAGAGAGGGATCAGTCAGTGGCCTTAAGGGAGAAGGGTTAGTCCTTTCCAGCATCCTCCTGCTGGAAGTTTTGCTATCACACAAAATAGAGTTTGTCTGTGTTATTTTTGGTTGGCTTGTATTTCTCTGCGCAGTAGCAGCTTGGGAGGATTACATTGTAGCCTGGTAGTTACATGGCATCCAGAAACTGCAATTTCTGCTGCAAACCTTTCAGATGTCTTGATAAGCATCTAACCCATTGCCCTGATAGCCAAGATCACCCTTACCAACAGTACTTAGCACAGAAATCAGGGAAAAAATATACATGTTATCTTTACACCAGTGCACAGTTTGTGATAGATCTTTCAAGAGACTAGATGTTCATTTTTGTTGGTTGATAAGTAATCTCTAGATGCACAGTTCCAGCAGTCTCAGCACAGCGACCTGTCTAGAGATGCTATACCAATAGATCAAGATCAAAGTGCTGGCCCTAGCACCTACAGCAGTGATTTTAAACTATAGTGAATGTCTTAAGCCACCATTAGAGGTGCCATATATTTACTTCAGGTAGTATGTAGTAAGTGGATACCAAAAATAGCCGCCCTCAAAATGCGCAGGTCGTTTTAATCGTTGAATGCGCTGGTTGTGTTGCAGACTTGCAGTTGGTACCTAGCCTTGAGTCGACGTAGAATAGCCAAGTCTTCCAAGCGTATTCGTAGCAAAGGCAACAGCCTGCCACCCGCCAAGCGGTTTGATAACACCATGGCGGATGACGACTTCGAGGAGTTGCAGCGCGGTGTCAGTGAGGAGAATATCATTCCGCACCATTTTAGTGGTTGAGCTGCTGTGATGGTTCCTTGTGCTGGCCGAGTCTTTGAAGAACTTCACGCACTTCTTCGTGTTTGCGTTCGTTTCTTTAGGGGCGAAACCGCGCTGCGACTCCTTGAAATCGTCATCCACCATGGTGAAATCAAACCGCTTGGTGGGTGGCAGGCTGTTGCCTTTCCTACGAGAGCGCATGGTGGAAGACTTGGCCTTTCTACGTCGACTAACAGCGTGAACCTTTTCAGCCTGGGCCAGCACAAGGAACCATAGATAATAGAAGGAATATTCCTTCTATTATCTATGAAGGAACGAACACCGGTGTTAATTGATAAGGAAGGTGTTTGTTTATGTTCCCCAAGGTGATAATCAGGTGTTAAGGGGCTCTAAAAGGTGTTAGGGGCGTATGGACAACTTACTGCAGTGCAGTATTCTACTACTGCATCAGCGGTGCCTTTGATGTCTGACATCATCATTTGGTAAATGTCGGCTACCGTACTATAAAGGCAGTAAAAGGCTTTTCAACCAAATAAGTAGAGATGTAGGGATGATGCCTTCCATGTAGTTGCATGGTAAAACCAACCAGTGAAAAATAGCAGAAACAAGAAGGGAATGTCATGACATTGTAGCAACCCAGGTAATCATTTGCCAAAATCAAGGCACATTGAATACTTTTTCACCATCCCTACATGTGGCAAAGTGTTTGATGCACGTATAGGCTACTATTTCGGACCACAAGCTATATATTCTGACATTAAATAAGCTAATGCACTGCAGTCTGAAAATCAGCATGCACAATTTCATGGCCTAAACTTCAATGTGTTAATTGGCCAACACAATTTTGCAATAATGCACCAACTCATAAATGGGACATTTGAAAGCCATGCAAGAGAAACCTTCGACCATGTATATTATATGATCACCATTCAAACGTGTGCGCCACACAATTAGTACTAACCTGTATCATATATATAGTGATAGTCAAAGAGATATGCTAGTATCAAAATTACAACACCCTATTATATAGTTGCATGGTGATCTTACTGCCCAGCAGTGAATGTCGTGGAGCTCCATGTATGCTCCATGTTTTATGATAGTGGTGTAACCTGTATATAGAAGCTGCAAATGCTTTCCTAAACAAATTCACATCTCTCAATAGGGGCATGTCATACTAATTTGGCTAGAACTGTCGCCAGATGTATGGATGATGAAAATGAATCATGCCTCAAAGCTGGCGAATGTTCACCTGGATTGTTACAACATCAGGATCAATTTCAGTCCAGCCCAAACCCTGCAACAAGGTTGGTACACTAAGGGTTTTGTATCTCCCCTTGTGCAGAGATCAGGTGCGGTCTACACCATTCCTTATTCAAACTGTCCCAAGGCATACATAGGCCAGACTGGTAGATCCCTTGTGCACAGAATAGTCACATGAAACTCCCTCACATCAGCCACAGCGGAGCATATGCTCACCACAAACCATGCCATTGACTGGGATCATGCTACAGTAATTGACCGTTATCCCCACACCACCCATTGCTGCCTGCTATGGTCATGGCATATAGTCTCTCAGCCTGATTCTCTGAACAGAGAAGTAGGACCCCTACCAAACGTATACCACGCCCTACTCCCCCAAAGGACAGAGAATGGATGACTAACTCTTCTACCTACCCTTGAACTATTATATTATCATTCTTCAGTTAACATGTTCATTCAATTCACACTCAAACATTTACCCACTATTTCACATGATCAGTGGGTACCAGAACTAGGCCTTACAACTCAGGACAGAAACATCCTCCTCCATCCCACTGCTTGGCTAAGTGACTGTATAATAGATGCAGCACAGAAGTTGATTAAGACATTATGCCCAGCTCTCTTTGGCCTGCAGACTGTAGTGAATTGCCAAACAATGGGGTTTGATGTCCAAACCCATGAATTCATCCAGATCCTCAACAATGGTAACCATTGGCTAACTGTTTCGACTGTGGGAACTGCACATCCCACTGTGAAGATTTATGACAGCATGTACTCTCACGCTGGCCCACAAGTGCAGGCTCTGCAAGCATCTCTGTTAGCAACTGAAGGAAGTGAAATCATTGCGAATTTCATGGATGTACCATTACAGTCCGGTTCCAACGACTGCGGACTATTCGCCATTGCTTATGCAGTAACAATAGCTCTTGGGTTGCACCCAGAGGAATACCAGTTCAAGTAGGCTGGTATGCGACCACACCTGTTAATGTCTGGAGGTACGGACAATTGAAATGTTCCCGCTGCTTCACGACCGTAGATCTAAGGGCAGGGTCAGAGCAACGCAGAAGATCAGTGTACATTGCACATGCCGAATGCTGAGAAAGAATACCAAAATGATTTAGTGCTCATTATGTAAGGAGTGGTATCATTTCCCATCATGTGTTTCTGTACCTGGATTTAGTCATAAAAGTAACTTGGTTATGTGACAACTGTACATTGTCCTAATCAGTATATATGCCACAGACTACACAGTATAGATCATGCACGGATGCTTTTTCTTACATTCAAGTATGCACTGAAGGCCACCTTGTAATTACATTCTGTACGTATTTACCTGCTTGTGTTGTAAAGGAACTCATTGTTGAGCATCTAGTGCTGCATAATTAGGCGTATCATATATATATCATTTATCTGGCATATTATATCATGTGTGATATGTAATGGTTAAATGTGGATAGAGAAGTGTCTAGGATCAAAGCTTGGGGGTTCAAGTATATAAGTGGTCTACATAGCAAAACTTTATACATGGCACTTTAGTAGGTTTCCATTAACACTGGCATGTCCGGTGTTTCAGGATATTTGAAACCCCTAATTTTTGGTGCGCCAAAGGTGCCCCTATATTGTTTTCAGATTTAGGTTTTTGTATGGCTTCATGTTCGAATATATGTTATAATTATAGTACACTAAGCTGGGCGATATGCATTTTATGTCATGATGCCCGAGGGCGCGAAGCGCCCGAGGGCGAGTGATATAAAATGCAAATCGCCCAGCTTAGTGTACTATAATTGGCTTATTGTTACGAACGCTCAAAAGAAACGTCGCTCATTCGCCGTTCGAAAATTGCCGATATTTCGAACGTTTCGTCGCTAACGTCGCCCTCGTCGACCTAGAATGGCTCGAGCTAGGGGTAGTGCTCTTTGTCGAAGAAAAAAGTATTTAGCAACTACTTCTGACGACCGTTTCGACTGCTCTCGTAGTGATGACGACTTCGAGGAACTGGCTAAAGGCTTTCAGCTAAAGAACACCAGGTATCAAACTGATGGGCCCTGAAAATCTACAGCGAGTGGGCTAAGGTACGTAGGGAGCGTATGGATGAGTCGACTCTTACCGAAATGCGCCTGCTCGCTGACAACAGAGACGCGCTGTGTGAAGAATTGTGCAAATTTGCGGTGGAAATCAAAACTGACAAAAGCCAGTATCCACCGCGGAGCATCCAGCTACTTCTGTGTGGACTGCAGCGATACATCAGACAGGAGAGGCCACAAACGCCAGTTAACTTCACGAGCCACTGCCACCTACACCACAGCCTTCACCTGAGACTGATCCACTAAAGGGCATAGATATTAATGAACTCTTTGGTTTTGAATTATAAGTAACATTCAGGTTCGTGTCATTAATCATGATTCAGTTATATAGCTATAAGCAGTTCACTTTCATGTTATTGCAATGGATGTGTAAATGGCAATAATAAGGAGCAAATGCAATCTTGCATGCTGACAAATTGATATTATTATAATAGTAGCTACAACTGTTATGTCTACTAGAAAGGAAGAACAACAAACTCTAAGGTATAGTTATCATAGTGGAGCAAAGTGATTGGCTGTAAATAAAAGCCCAGAGCTCCTGGCCAATTTATCAACCAGCTAGCCATGTTATTGCCGAGCGTGAGCGAGCGAAGCGAGGCCAATAATCGCTGTCTATTCGAGCTTCGGCGATATTTATATATATATCCGATATATATATATATGTGAGAGTCGCCAGTAGAAATCGCACTTAAGGCACACTTAAGCAAAATGGACTTTTCGATATCAGCGTATACCTAGACGCCTTCTGCACTACTTTACGAAGTTTGGTAGCTCTGGGCACTTCCGTGACGAAGAAATAGTAGCTAAAGCGAACGTACGGCAGGTAGCGATTCGCGAAAAGAATACTAAATTCAGTATAACAATTCGTATACCATCATAAAAAATGGCGACGGCAACGACGGAACTTGCTAAAAAGTGCCATCAGAGGGCTGGGAATCGACTTGCGCTCACCTGGAAGTACTAGTAGAGGGCGATAGAGGGCTGAGAGATTTCTCCAAAGTGCGTGACGTGAAGAGCGCTCTAGCCGTGCCCATCAGATAGAGGAACGCCGCTCTCTCCTGAGGCTCCTGATGCCCGAGCTGCTGCTGCTAGACGAACTAGTATTGGGCGAGGGTTTGAAGAAGCATCCTGAGAGGTCCATTGGCTCGGGGGAGCTGCAAGTAGACGATTCTGTCGAAGACATCCTAGTCAAAGAGCCGCACACGAGAACCCGCCAAAACCGGTAAGAGAGGGCATTTCGATTCATCCTTTTTGTCGGCAATGGAACTAATAATGAATATTCCATGGTTTTCCGGCCAAAAGGATGTCTTATAGCCCTCAGGTAAACCAGTAAATACGATTTTCGTTCGCGCAACTTCATCGGCCATTTTCTCGAAACGGGGAATATGCGCTAAGGTGCGATTTCTACTGGCGACTCTCACATATATATATGTATCGCACGACACGTGACTGCGCATGTGACTCCGTGTGTTACGGACGCACTCACTAAACACACATACAGGCAGGTTTTGCTAGACCTTTCCGCGGGGCGGATCAGCTCGTGTTTGATGCTCCCGCGGAAGAGGGGCACAGAAGGGGCACATGGGGATGGCAATGAGGAGGGTGCGACTAGCACGCATAGGGGCCACGCTGGAAGAAGGTCCAAGAGACTTGACAAGGAGACAGAGGGGCAAAGAGAGGCCAGGCTTAGGCGAATGAGGCAGAATAGAGCAAGGCAACTGGCCTCTGAGACGGAAGAGCAGCGGAAGGTCAGGCTTCAGGGGCTAAGGCAGTACCAGACAAGGCGTCTGGCCTCTGAGACGGGAGAGCAGCGGAAGGCCAGGCTTGAGGGGCTAAGGCAGTACCAGACAAGGCGTCTGGCCTCTGAGAAGGAAGAGCAGCGAAAGTCTAAGCTTGAGGGGCTAAGGCAGTACCATGCAGACAAGGCGTCTAGCCAGATGGCCTCTAAATCTACTTCAGGACCTTCTCTTAGCAATACAGATGATTGTGGCTCGAGTTCAAGGGCATTTCAAAAAAAGGGACCTGCAGAAGGCTCTAGTGGAAAAGCCGAAGCTGTCCCCAAAGTGACACCATCCTCCAACGCATGTACGTGTCTGCGAGGCACCTCTTATGCGCTTCGCGTATGCCTAGTATACAATATATGTCATGGTTCAACCCTTTCAGCTTTTCGAGGTTGCCATGGCAACATACAATATATATATACAGTGCAAGTTGCAATAAATCATACTAATCTAAAGTAAATAAATAAATAATTAAATAATTAAATAAATAAATAATATAATATAATTGCATGGGGCCCTGGATGGTTTGGTGGCTAAACACTTAGTATGCCATTAAAGTATGGGGAATTTAATGGACTTTAAATTAGACAGATTTTTTAATTAGGCCTTTCGTCTCCTGCAAATTGCAGGCAAATTGACAATATAAATTCTCATAGAACAACACATCTTGTATGATACATTAATATTGATAGATAGCGTGGTTTCAATACGAATACAAATGTTGGCAAGTAGCAATGAAACTTTGTACACATGGTGAGGTGGTCCATAAGACTACTTCATTACAAGGATTTCTTAATTAGACGTTTGCTGTCCTAGGTAGACGGCCAAGTACATAATATAGATACTACGGAAGTATAATTGTACTTACATTTATATTGCTCCGGTATTAGCAAAGCATTGCGTGTGAGGGATTTATATTGCGGGCGACTTTTGAAAGCGCCTTTCTCAAAGGAGAAGAGTTTCACGCTGCCTCTGGGTGGCTAGTCGAGCACGGGTCAACATGGTGCGTAATATTTTCCCGGAAAGCGCGCCATCGATTGCTGTCTTGGTACTGCCGTCGTCTACAATGGCTGCCGTCTAGAAGGCCCTTACACCGTTGCCTCGGAAAAGTAACCGGAGCGGCGCAGACACTTGTGAACGCTTTCATCCACTGACGCTAAGGTATGCCAAGTGTCCCTAGCGTTGAAAAGCTTTGCGCGCACGTTGCCTCTCTGAAATCATCTTCAGAAATAGCGCGCCCATTGCTTACTAGAGGGGCTGAGGGCCTCTTTAATCTACAGGACCTACGTATAAGAATCGCCAGTTGGCCGGTGTGCCTGCGGTCCTTGTTTGCTGAGTGTGTTTACAGCCAATGCATATACATGCTACTTATAGATTGGTATTGATACAGTGCAGTGTGTGTGTGTGTGTGTGTGTGTGTGTGTGTCTGTGTGTGTGTGTGTGTGTGGTGTGTGTGTGTGTGTGTGTGTAGGTGTGTGTGTGTGTGTGTGTAATTGTAATCCTACCTCGCCTGCCATGGTTCCTTGCCCTCACTGATCTACCATTGTCATGGAGGCAACACTCTAGGCATCCCACCTGTGACTACCTACTACGTACAAGAACGTCCATGCAGCTCGCCCACTACAGCCAATTGATGTGTGTGTGTGCGTGTGTTTGAGTGAGTGTTTGTGCATGTGTTGAAGTTAGAATCTTGCAATCGCTGGTCCAGGATGGATATTCAGATTGACGCCATCACTCAAGGATGTACCCACCCCACCTCCCTCAATTCATGGGTCTTGCAGGCCCATAGATGAGTACCCCACTGCACTGAGGTGGCATGCATGCAGCTGCGGAGATACACAAACATGCAAATACTTCTGTCCATGCTAGCTACCTGCATCAATGACCCTGAATATGTACACGTTTACCACCCAGTTGGTAAAGCATGGCAGTGTATGTACAGAGCAAATCATAATTATGGTTGTTTTGAGAATAAACGAGTGCATGAATGCATGAGCCTGGAGTTAACATTGTTTTTAGTGTATATAATCTTGCATGTGCTGCATGTAGGCACCTCTCTCTGCATCATTTGCTGTAGCAAATTATCCCAGGGCAACGGACGTGGACCGGGAGGTGCTACTTGCCCCCAAAAAAGTGCCAGGGCACTTGATATATATATTCATACGTATAAAACGCATACAGCAGGCTTATACATACCTGCAAACATTCCTTTATGAACCACTCTGGCACTCACTTGTCCTGCTATCAAAAGCTGGGGTCAGCACCACTACATAGGGTAGCTGGGGGGTAGGCGCCACTACATGGGGCAGCCTAGGGTAGGCGCTACTGCATGGGGCAGCCTGGGATAGGCACCACTACATGGGGCAGCCTGGGGTAGGCGTCACTACATGGGGCAGCCTAGGGTAGGCGCCACTACATGGGGCAGCCTGGAGTAGGTGCCACTACATGGGGCAACCTGTGGTGTAGGTAGGGTGGGCTAGATCTTATTGAGTTGCATGATTAACAATATGAATTGTGTGCTTTCAAAGGTCATGCAGAGAAGATAACCCTGTCAAAGTGATTTCCATCTCTATTGTGGTGCAGATGAAGATGGTGGTCTGCTGTTGGAGCCATGCACTCAATAGTTCTAAAGACTGGATTGTACGCAATCCATCTCCTTTCGCCACTTCTGCGATTCACAGTTGTAAATACATAAATCGTAATCTGTAAAAGGGAGGCAATAAATTGCAGTTCAACATCTGACATCCATCCTGTAGTATCCATGTTCACCTGCTGTATATACTCATCAATTGATCTGTTACTCACAAGCCATGGCCTCCTGCGGCCAGCACAGGAGTAGCGCATGAAAGCCACAATTGCTGCTCTGAATGCACTATGATTGTCCTCTGTCCCAGTGATGGATTTAGACAAAGCTCTAAACCCACAATGTCCATCTCCTGTGGCTTTATCTAAGAGATGAGGATGAATTTCTGGGCACTGAGCAAAATTTGGGGGGGCAGGAGTAGAACTTCTATCCACAAAAGGGATAATAGTGTGTCTCTGTAGAATGCTAATTGCCTGTTTCTGCCATTCCACATCCGGTGGGAGCTTCAGGTCAACACTTTCAGGAGTCGACACAATGGTGACAGGACTAACACTAGCACTAGTAGATGCTGTAACATTTGCCTCACACCTTCTCTTGCTGGCGACGTTTGCCTTTTGTGTTGTGGATGCATGTCTCTTAGCATTGTGCACTTTGCTGGCCTTTATAGGAGCAGGAGTGTGCACACAACTGGAGACCATAGCATTACTCAAACAGCTCCTCTTGAAGTTGGTTGACTCTGTGGAAGATGCATTCCTTTTCACTGCATTCTGCACCTTGCTGGCTGCATCAGGTTCATGTGGAACATTGTCTGGCTCCACTGAGTCCAGCCAAAGTGGCTCATTACTGACACTTGTGTCGACGGCTCAAAGACAACGACGACAACAACAACAACGACGACGACTAAGACGGAACCGATCGCTTTACCCCTTGCGCAAGCGCGCGGAGGAATACCACAGCTGCTACTATAATTATACTACATAGTAAATAATGACAACTGCTACTAATAGTTGGATAGTACTAATAATGACAACTGCTACTAATAGTTGCATAATAATAATAACACAACTGCTACTAATACCTACATAGTAATAACGACACAGCTACGCACAAAGTTCGAAGCATCCCTAGCTCTTCTCGCGATCGGCCTCAGCGGCCCTGGCCACAGAGCGCTCATACTCTTCCAGAGCCATCAACATGATGGCTTCCTCCTCGGGCGTAATATCGTCAACCAAGACGTTTACGTCACCAGTAGTTGCAGCTGGCTCCTGCTGTCCTTTATTGCCCGCGGCCTTGCTCTCCGAGTTTGCTACCTGGGAACATTTGGCAGCCCTGCACGCTTTCTGCCGAGTGCTCATGGTCGTATCTCGTATCTTTCTTTCCATGCAACGATAACATTCACACCTGGCCCACAAGGGTCGTCTGGGTTACTGCTTGTGCATACCATGCCATCCCTGGATGAAAGCTCATTTTAGCAAATTAGGCACATTGTGAAGTGCTTATAGGGGCAGCTATGCATCACCATGCGAACATCCCGGCACTGAGTGCACTACGCTAGTCACACCTCCAGCAATAGCTACCTGTACATGCCACTTATAGATTGGTATTGATACAATGCAGTGTATGTGTGTGTGTGTGTGTGTGTGTATGTGTGTGTGTGTGTGTATCTATGTGTGTGTGCGTGTGTTCTGTGTGTGTGTATGTCTGTCTGTCTGTGTTTGTGTGTGCGTGTGTCTGTCTGTCTGTCTGTCTGTGTGTTTGCAGCATCTTGCCCAACAAATGTGTGTGTGTGTGTGTGTGTGTGTGTGTGTGTGTGTGTGTGTGTGTGTGTGTGTGTGTGTGTGTGTGTGTGTGTGTGTGTGTGTGTGTGTGTGTGTGTGTGTGTGTGTGTGTGTGTGTGTGTGTGTGTGTGTGTGTGTAAATATAATCCTTCCTTGCCTGCCATGCATGTCTCCTTTCCCTCACCGATCTACCATTGTCATGGGTTCAACACTCTCTAGAGCCCCTGCTAACCATGCTCCCGAAGAACTGGTGTGGCTTCTCGCATCTTCCTCTCCAGAACCAATGAGGTCCTAGGCATCCCACCTGTGACTACCTGCTATGAGAAAGCCCAGCTCGCCCACTACAGCCAATTGATGTGTGTGTGTGTTTGAGTGAGTGTTTGTGCATGTGTTGAAGTTTGAAATCGCCATCCCCACTCCTCTTTCCTTGCACGCACCCTCCAAGATCATTGCCAACTTCCCATCCTCATCCGCTGCTTCAAATCACCCCACCCTCTCTCGCTGCCCTTGACTCTTTCTATCAGTTCTTCTCTCTCAACTGGCCATCCTGCCATCTTGCACACTGTACACATCTTGCCCTGTATATAAAACATGAATCATTCACACTGAATGACATCATATCTGTATACAATTTCTACTGTTCACACACTAACATAAAATATCATATATGCATATCAAACACATGCACATCTTACTCATATGGATGTACAGAAACCTCTCTATAATTGACAAGGATAAGTGTACACAACCTCTAAATTCCTCATACTATCACATTAGAGGCTACAATGTCAATGATGCCATATCTTATCTATAATATTATATATAACAGACACCACGCTATAGCAGAGAAGCCCGCCAAAGGCGGGCTTCTCTGCTAGTATATACATACAAACATACATACATACATGCATACATATATATATATATATATATATATATATATATATATACCTCCACACAGACCACCACCACACAGTGCAAGTTGCCCGAGTGCAAGTGCAGCATTTTCATGTACATACCTCAACTTCCACATATACAGCTACCACCACACAGACCACCACCACACAGACCACCACCACACAGACCACCACCACACAGTGCAAGTTGCCCGAGTGCAAGTGCAGTATTTGCGCCAGTGGGTGGATGAAAAAGCACCACCAGTGCAAGTTGCAGAGGGTGAACCACCATGTGTGCAAGTGGACTATCTGCGCTAGTGGCTGCAGGATAAAGTACCACCAGCGCAAGTTGCAACTAGTGACAACTACCATCTGCGCAAGTGGAATGGTTGCACCAGTTGAAAGAAGGGAAACACCATAAGCGCAAGGTGCAAAGGTCAGGGTGCAAGGTGCAAAGGTCAGGACACAAGGTGCAAAGGTCAGGGCCAGCATCAGCGCTAGTCGGTACGGGATGCAGCAACAACATGCAACTACAACCACCACCACCAGTGACCGGATAGGACCAGCACAGCACGATGCAGCAATCAGTGCAACT